>JANVCC010000019.1:9177797-9282797 GCA_025345505.1 Todiramphus chloris collaris
TCCTTTCCTTTCCTTTCCTTTCCTTTCCTTTCCTTTCCTTTCCTTTCCTTTCCTTTCCTTTCCTTTCCTTTCCTTTCCTTTCCTTTCCTTTCCTTTCCTTTCCTTTCCTTTCCTTTCCTTTCCCTTTTACAAAGCTTCTGCAGAACTCAAAACTGACTGGCTGTCCTTCCAGACATGCTCTGCAAGGCATGCTTCACTTACTGGGCTGGAAGGAACTCAAAAAGGGGTTCATGTGTTGAGTGTTACCATTTCCAGAGTCTGACTTTGAAGATTAGAATAACACATACGCATTTGGGTTAGTAATTAGGCAGTTATTAAAGAGCCTTCTTGAACCATGACCTAATAGGCTAATTTGGGAACTGCCAGGCAACCACTCCTTGTCCTCAAAGGTATTAGTGAGGTCTTCACATAAATATGCCTAATGAGAGATTGGTTTGGTTGTTTAAGCCTGAATGTGCTTGTTAATGACAGATCATATATTTGTCAGCATTCTTGAAGCATATTTTTGGAAATCTGGAAATTTTTCTCATGCTACTTGTTGTTAGTTTAATTGCAGCCTGGAGTTCTGTAACGTAAAAATGCATCTTCTACATATCTTTGAGGTGTGCTCCATTTTTGGGGAGGGAATTTTACTCACTGGATTTTGCTGTTACCAATGGAGACATAGCAAACTGCCATACAACTAGTTCCAGTTCAACTAGATTGGACTCACATAATGGTATTAAGTTTTTTAGCCATCGTTGCTCAAGGAGAATACATCACCATCTTCTTCTGCTGTAATGCAGAAACTCATTGAATTACATGATACTTGAGTGTATTCCTGGAATTTTTAACATGCAAAATTTCTGCATTCAAAATAAGTAGGATATGTACACTGTTGAGCTAAAATACTTAACAGAAGAGGTTTCAGTCTGAAATCAATTGAAGGTACTTGTGATTTTTTCTGTCTTTTGGTAGGCTTGTATTAAACTGCTAGAAGCTTGAAATTAGTATTTATTGAAATTAATATTTATTTTCCAACTGCCTTTTTCTTTTGCATTCCCTTCTTCCCTTGCAGTTCCTCTTTCTAAAGGCATGTAAATGTGCACAGCTTTCCTGTTTACCTCTTCTTCATATTGTCCTCAGTTGTAGCAGCCACTTTTGTAGGAAGAGAAACAGTTGAGCTACACCCCCTCTACTGGCAAGTATGCTTGTGCATTCAACTAAACAAAACACAAAACTATTTGTGAAGAGCGTAATCTTTAGTGAAATCAGTACAAAGTTCTTTCCAGTCTTGTTAAAGCAGGACTGGGATAAATGGTGAATGTTTTTAATCTCTAAGAGGAAAATCTGAATCCCAGAATATGTTCCAAACACAATACAGTTTACCAGGAATCTGTACTGCCAACATGCCTATATTGAACAGAAATAATAACCTATTGCTGGCATAACGGGCTTTGTACAAGAAATTTTGCTGCTTTTCTATCACCATAACCCTGTGTTCCATACTGCAGCCTGTAACACAGGAGGAAGCTTGTGCATATCTGAACTCTCTCTTTTTGCACACCGTTTTTTTTCCTGTACATCCAGGCAGCAAGTCCTGGGTACGTTAATCTCTGAAACCTAAGGTCTGAATAAGCCTTCCTCCATATGGTGGAATTTGGGTCCACACTTACATAGAACAAAGAAATTAGTTTAATTTACATGACTGGGTGGTACGTAACTAAGATTTCTCATAGTCAGTGTTTTGTGCTTCTTATTATTAGACACCTGATAGACAACGAGCACAAAAATCAGTTTGTATTAGCAAGGGAAAAGAATTTCAAGCTCTTTCTATAACTTGTACTTTGGTGTATGAGTTCCCAAATAGTATGAAGGAAGTTCAGAGCTTGATGACTTTTGGCACAGCAATTATCAATAGCATGAAACTCATAATACTTAGAGTGTGTTTCAATGTCAAACTATCAGATGATTTCTTTGATATACATTGTCAGTTTGAAGGTAAAATATGAGATCTTATTTAAACAATATAATTGGAAGATATATAATAGGAAAATATATAACATAACTGCACAAGAGGATAGTGGTTTAAAAGTAGAACATATTTGGGAATTAAATGACTTGGCAATGTTCCATTCACAGAGTTAGGACCATGACACGTACATACAAAAATCATGAAACTGCAAAGTCAGAATTAATCAGTTCTAACAACTGCATTTCCTGATTTGACATGGCTTTGTGGGTATGTGACAAGCTCACTGTATTTCAGGTGCAAGTTTTTTGTGCTTTAAAGGTCAACTGTTTCAAATATATTGCATTCCTAATCAATGCTGCATTTCATTTGCCAGCTGGAAATTTACTTTGACTTTGTATGTTAGAGAAAGGAAATGACCGTGGGCTGTTTTTTGGCACACTACCATAGTTAGGGACAAGTAAAGTCAGGAAGAAGAATGAATTGAGTCATTTCTTGCTCCACAAAATTATTAGTAAGGACAAGAAGATTGTATTTATCAACTCCTCTGTGTATGTGACAAATGCTAAACACATTAAGTCAGCAAATACAGACTTTCAGCGACTAGGTAGTTCCAGCTGCTGAAGCCTCGGTCATGTGTTTGCTTGTCAGCAAGCAGAAAACATTGATGAGGTAATGTGAAATATTAAATAAAAACAGGTGCATCTTCTTTTACAGCCTTTTATTTTTGTTTAAAAGCGTAGCTGCCACAGCATCTGGCCAGCCCTTCTCACTCTTAGAGGTTGCATTAGTGTAGTGAAGCCAATTGACCATGCTGATATTTATTTAAAGAAAAACATGACAATAGATATAAACAGATTCTCTGAAAAGGAGTTTGAGGTTTCATCTGTTTTGAAGAGGTAACACATATAGAAGGTACAAAATAGTTGTACTAATTTTAGAAACGATACATGGAAGAAACTCTCCCTCCATACGCACAGGTCTGATGTGTTTACCTCACTATCAGTGGATGCCTGTGATGGTCTGATGTAGAAGAGGAGGCAGTTGTATTTCTTAATTGCCCAATTCAAATGGGAGAAAGATTCCAGAGTTTTAAAATACATAACAAAAATTTTTAAAGAGTTTTCTTCAAGATATGTATTTTTAAGAAAGTTAACATAATTTTAAAAATAATGAAGTCTGTCTGCAGTCTAGTCCGAGCATACTATCCATACACAGATCTTGCCAGCATGCATACCTAGCTAAGAGTGAATGGATATGACACCGCAAATCTCATTTAGGCTAGTGAATAAACACCTTATTTCTTATGCACATGCCAAGTTATTCCTGGTGAATGCAAATGTGAATATATGTTACCAGGATAAATTCAGCTGCTCCTGTATGTTTAGACATGTTTTTCTCTTTAGATGCATCTGTGCACCGTACTGCAACTTTTTTAGTGGTTATCTCTGGATAGCAAATGGTTTGGAAAGCTGAATTAAACCTCCAGGACATAAACAAGGTATAACATTTTAATATGACACTGCTGAAAATTTTTTAGAAGTCCGGCCTCACAGTATTTTAGCTCTGCTGTGTGCAGAACTGCAGACTAGTGATGATATGGTGATGATGGTAGAATGGTCACCATCTTCAGCTACATTAGGCAATTACACCAGAATCATTGTGACACCACTGTGACATACCAGTTGCTTAAATGACGCTTTTTCCCCTTGACTTAGAGAAACTCCATAGCAGTCACCCTCATGTAGGTGTATTTGGTTCTGAGAGCCAGGATCAGTGGTGCCAAGTGTCTGCTGAACTGAATAGATCAGTACACAGACATTTCTTGACAATTTATGAGGTCAGAAAAATCTTTTGTTTTCTGCAGGTTGACAAAGTGCAGATCCAAGGTGTTTGCTGAGAATAAGCAAATTGACTGATTTTGATCATCTATTTCTTTTTTCTTATCTTGTAATGAAACATTCTCATTTTCTAACTTTGAATAATATTTGGAGATGCAGAGGTTTTATCTGCCACTTTTCATTCCTTTCCATTCTGTTGCCTTTTCTGAAGAAAAGAAGCATTTTAAAAGGGTTTTTTTTCTAAGGGGAAAATGTCTTTTGCATTGAACCTGTGAAAAATGATTTTATTCTTGGTTTTCTGGTAGTGTATGTGCGTTTCTTTACATCAGATCCCATTCTGACAACATTGGTTCTGGGTACCCATACAGAGTTTTGGGTAATTATCTTTATCCTGCTATTTACATTTTAACTTCCATGTAGTCTTACACAACTCACTTTCATGGTTTCAAAAAATTACTTCTGTAGTCCTTTATTTTGCTAATGATCTTACTGAGCCGTTTAACCCCTAAGTAAGCTAGTACAACTCTACTGAAGTCAGTGTATTGTATCATGACAATGTTTGTCTTATTAATATATAATAAGCTTTTTATATATGCATGTATTTAAAAGCAGGGTTTTTCATTCAGCTGCAAGCAGCTCTTGTTGGTACTGGTAAACTCTTGAATTAGTGTATATTCTGATAAGAATACCCTGGGAAACAATGAAAAGTAGTTTTTTTGTTCTAGTGAAAATGAAATCTTGGAAACATGTATATCCTCGTATAGTATGATGTGTTATGATTATCCCTTTTATTTTTTCATACATGATAGAATCATAGAAAATCAAAATGGTTTGGATTGTAAGGGACCTAGTAAAGATCACCTAGTTCAAACCCTTGGACTAGGGGAAATGGACAAGGACATCTTCCACCAGATCAGGTTGCTCAAATCCCCATCTAACCTGACCTTGAACACTTCTAGGTATGAGGCATCCACAGCTCTCTGGACAACTTATTCTTCTGTCTCACCACCCTCATAATAAAAATTCTTCCTTAGATGCAGTCTACATCTACCTTCTTTCAGCTTAAAACTGCTGCCCCTTGTTCTGTCACAACAGGCCCAGGTAAAAAAATCTTCAACTTTCTTATAGTCCCCCTTTAAGTATTGAAAGGCAGCAATATGGTCTCCATGGAGCCTTCTCCAGTCTGATTAATCCTCTCAGTCTGTCTTCATAGGAGAGGTGTTAGAGCTCTCTGATCATTTTTGTGGCCCTCCCTTGGACCTGCCCAGACAGATCCATGTCTTTCTTGTCCTCTGGACCCCAAAGCTAGACACAGTCCTCCAGGTAAGGTCTCATGAGCAAGGAATAGAGGGCCATAATTCCCTCTCTTCACCTGCTGGCCACACTTCTTTTTATGCAGTCCAGTTGACACTTAGCTTTCTGGGCTGTGAGTGCACATTGCCAGCTCATGTCCAGTTTTGCATCCACCAATATCCCCAGGTTCTTCTCTGCAGGGCTGCTCTCAATCCATTCATAACCCAGTCTGAATTACTGCTGGGGATTGCCACAACCTAGGTGCAGGACCTTATATGTGGCTTAGTTGAACTTCATGAGGTTCACGTTGGCACACTCTTTGAGCCTGTCAAAGTCTCTCTGGATGGAATCCCTTCCCTCAAGCGTATCAACTGCACCACTCAGCTTGGTACCAGCTGCAGACTTGCCAAGGGTGCACTCAATCCCACTATGACATTGATGAAGATATTGAATAGTCTTCATTCCAGTACAGACCCTTGAGGGATAGGTAGTACCCAGCTCCTGGATGCAACTGAAGTAAACTGGACTTCATAATTTCAGATTACCTTTTCTCTGGAGCAGATTAAATTTGTGCAGAACTCCTTCAGCTGTATTCTTGAAAGATGGCCTCAATGGCATTGTCATTCTGCCTAGTCTGCAAGACACTGTGTACCCTACAAGAAACATACGCAGTTCATTCTTTGTTGACTGAACCTCCTGACCATACCTTCATGCAGAAGAAATATTTTAAGTGTAAACCTAGTTCCTAAACAATCAGGTATCTTCTACTATTCAAAAAAAGTTTTTTCGTTAATTTATTTGAAGTTACTCTTAATTCAAATTTTATATTGCCACCTGTTGATTTTAAGTATGTGGGTGTTTGTTACTTTCTTGCTCTGGTTGCAGAAGAGCAAGTGGTTATAGAAGACAAGTATGATCTCTGTGGTAATAGAAGTATTATTTTAAGCTCTGTTATTAAGAGAATTCATTCTCTGCATCAGTTTTCCAATATCTTAATACGGGGACAAAAAGTCACAGAGCAGAAGAATACTTGTATAAAAATGTTGTATTAGTCATTAAGTGAAAATTGCCAATTAAAACACATTACAAGTGGTCCCATTCTAAATAGTGGGGTTTTTCTACCCATTGACAGAGATTTTGCTCACCCGTGTTAAAGTAAATAGATTCCTAACGATCAGTGAATCTGACTGAATAGTGGCTGAAGTATTCCACTCATCAAGGAGCCATAGTCTCTTTTCTCATTTTCCTCTCCCTGTAGGATATATTGCAGGGAGGCTGAACATATTTCTGTAGTTAAAAAGAGTCAATTAGGATGAACAGCCACTAGCACAACAAGATAACTGTAGCGAGGAGGTTACATCACTTCATCTCAATCTCTAGAACCCACTTCCTGCTGACGTATGGTGCAGGAGATGCAGATGTGCAACATAGGACATCCTGGTTTTCAACTTCTGCTAAAGAGAAGAAAACCTGATTGTAACATTCCCCAGAGCTGATAACACTGTATTCTGTGCCTGCTGCAGGTACTGATCTCAGGCTTCATAATCATGAAAGCAACAACACCCCCTCAAAATCCAACGTGAAACTCTTAGGACATGTTCTGAAATATTCCATGCTTGGGTAATTGAGTTTATTCATTGCCCAACAGAATTAAATAGGCCTTGCTTATTCCTACCACCTGGTAATGTACTGGCTGAAAAACACCACTGTAAAAGAAATGTATTGCAATTCCTACTACGTGACTTTTCACTTTGCTGTCAAAACCAGCAAGCTACAGCTGGAAAGCACGAGTCCTGAAAAACTTGTGTCCTTAAGTAGCTTTATGCGCACAAAACACTGTTGTTCACATCCATATGTATTCTTGGTACGGTGTCCAAGCATTTCGAAAGACCTGAAGATAATTAATGACTCCTCTTTATAGTACTGTGAATCGTTTCATTGGCATCACTTGGTAGAAAGTATTTGCAGGAACATGTTATTAAGTTGTAAATATTGTAGAGCAATGACAGCAAGCTGTGCTACATGTCACTTGAGAGAAATAACTTTATAGAACTATTCCCTAACACCTAGAGTCCAGGTCTTCTCCTTGGTGGTGGTGGTAAGCCCTCAGCAAAGGTCTGGGCATGGCTCCAAACCTTTCTCTTTTTACTTCCATGTGCCTGTATGTTACTGAATGAATGAAGAACGTCTTAAGCGTGGATTGTCAAAGGGTTTGAAAAATCTGTTTGGCAAGGGAACAGCTAGCTGCCTGCCTCTACTCCCCAGTCAGGAGTTTCTGGTTCTGGGTCAGTCTCTGATGAGGAAGTCTGGTGTGAAGTATTTTAATGAAGCGAAGTCTTTTCTTTAAAATGCTAAAAAAATTAGTTTTGCATGTATATTTGAATATGCATTTTTTAAATGTTTGTTTTGGGCACCTGTGGTGGCTAGCATAACAGACACCCTTCGCGCCCCAACCCACCTCCCCACCCTCCAAAAAAATGTATATATGAATGAGCACGTAAATAAATTTTCTGAAATTTGGAAGTAATTATAAACCACAGAGCAAGAATATTTTGGTGAATTTCACAGCAACTGTCTGAACATGGAATAAGAGGTACAAGGGCACTTCTGATCATGATGTGATTACAAGGATAATAAGTTAAAGTGTCAGTTGAAGCCTCAAACCACTTGAAATTTATCTAATTCATTAGTAGTGTATTAAACTGAGAAATGTATTTTGGTATTGAAATGTACACTAGGTATCTCTTAACAAATATGCCAGTGCTATATGGAATGATTGACTGTAATGTTTTACAGCCTACAAATGAACAGATATGAAAAGGGGTGAAAAATGTATCTAGCTTTTTTGGCCAAAAGATATGTCAGTACAAAACTTTTCATTAACATTGTTGGGAAATTTTAATTTTCCAAAATAGATAGCCATAAATTGAAATTGCATTTATGGCAGTGCCATCTAAGGTGTGCTAAATAAGACATCAGTTCCAATACAGGAGCAATAGCTGTCGGTGTTCCTAAGACTGCTTCGTTTGAAAACAACAACAAAAAAAAATTTAAATGACTTTACTTCCCACTGTTTATGCTGGTTTGTTTACTACAAAAACCTCTGGACAGTGGCAGACAGATTTTGAAAGGAACGTTGTGTGTAATTTCTTTTTGTAAATATTATGATTCCGTATTCAAACACAGTATTTAGAGTCACATCTGAGGAGGCAGCTGCTTGCGCACATTGGCGAACACCTTTTATTCACACAATCGTGTTTTTGAGAAAGATAAATGTACTTTACCTGTCAGTTTGCCAGGATCTTAGTTTCCTGATTTTCAATAAAAAGCATATTTCCTTAATCCATACTTTTTAGGAGGGAATGGCTGGGGGGCAGGGGTCAGTTTCTGAGATGGAGTGTGATTTTTAGCTATTGTTTCTGCTAGTGTATTTTCTGCTGTGGTAGCACATCAAGCCAGAGCACTGGATTGGCATACTGTTGGAAATTTAAAAAACAGCAACAACAACAACAAAACCTACAATAAATAACAGAAAGTTAACCTTGAAGCCAGACTGATAATTTTCTCTTTCAGTTTACTAATTCATTTGCTTATGTCTAGTGCTACTCAGTTTAATCTTTTACCTCTGCAGAGAAAATATTCACATAAAAGTGTTCCACTTTCTTTTAAATTGTAGTAAGATTTGAGTCCTGAACCCGACAATAATCCCTGTTGTTGATAAAATTACTTGCAAATAAGTGCAAGAATGCAAAAGAAAACAGAAATATCCTTTAGATAGAGATTATTATCTTATGAAGGAACATATGCCAAAAATGTAATAAATCTAGTTTTGTCAAACAAGTTAATGGACTTCCCAAATTACTGCACTGTCTTATTACACACTAGAGCTGGCATTTCCATTCTGAATGTCAGAGAATTGTATTTAAATTGTTCTGCACGATGTCAGACCACTGCAGAAGTTACAGGAATGGAAGTCAACCAACAAATTTGGTTCATATTTTTGCATGATTCTAAAACATTGCTGTAATGGAAAAACATTGATCAAAGATTAGTAGTTGCAGGGATCAGACCACTGTCCACTGCTTTTTGATTCTGGAAGGTTTGGGATGGTGTTGTTTGAACACCTGAGGATACAGTTTTAGAATATGTTTCCTAACATGATAAAACGAAAACAGTTTAAAGTAGGGCAACATAAATTTGAATGTACAATTGCACAAGCAAGACCTTTTTTTTTTTAACAAGACTCACTAAAAATAGGAGACTTTAAAATGGCAAGTGCAACCACATGAACATTTTATGTACTTACAAGTGGCTTGTAAGTGCTCTTCTTTGTGCATTTCAATGTATTGAAGTCAGTGGGAGTTTTATCGCTGGCATCACTGAACACCGGATCAACTCAAGTGCACTAGATTGAGCCTTCACATCCCAGGAAAGCTGACTGTCACTCACAACTTCTCTGCATTGAGGCTGAATACACCTAGTTTGGTAAAGAAACATGTAAATCGTTTTGGTATCTTTAGGGATAGCTAAGTAATGTATCCCACAGGGGAAACAGTGCTCGTCATTTAACACTTCTGTTGACTACTTCATTGTGTACATCATGTCTTGGAGTAATTCAAGATCAGTTGTGAACCCTGTGGTATCTCTGTTACACAACAGTATCTCTTGACATGAGTTAAAACTTGCAGGAAATTTCAGTGTTTTAACACTTTCCCTGTCATTTGCCACTTTTCATAGGGATGTTTGTTGGCATGGTTGTGTGCTGTTGGGTGGGTGAGAGTGGTGCTCTCCAGAGTGCAGATCCAGTCCTCCATATGCTATACATTTAGCTTTAAATACAGCATTTATGTATTTCAAGGGAACTGCACTAACTTCGTAGTGTTGCCTGGGGGGAGAGGGAAATGGTTTCACACAAAGATTGTCACAGGCCATGGAGTGATAGCTGAAAGTATCTGACCTTATTAAGCAAATTTCCTGGAGATGTTTACATGTCTATGTAAATGTAAAATAGACTTTTTTTCAGTCCTGGCTTTTTTTTTTTTTCCTCTTCCTCTCTTAGTTCTTTGTCTTTAATTAAAATAAGTATTATTATATTCGAAGGTTTTTAAAAAAAAAAAAAAAAAAGATTAAGAGCAAGGACTAAATCCCATTTGTGTTACTCATATGGTTAGATCGGTCGTTTTCAGTGTGTTTAGTTGAACAAGTAAAATAAAATCATATTTAATTCCAAATCCTTTCAATAATTGGCAGTGAAGAGTACTCATTGACCATAGTAATATTTTAGCTGAGTACTAGATGTCATCTATAAATGATACACATTTTTTAGTCATTAAGTCACATTAAGTAGTACTAAGTTTTGCCCTCAGTGTAAGTAGTCTCTTGCAATTGCATCTGTCTCTTCAGTATGCAGAGAACATGAAAGGAAAATTGTGTTTTACCCTATTATCTAAGAAACTGCAAAGCTATGAAAAACAGATTACCATTAATAAACTAAATTTTCTTCAAAAGGCTATGCATGCCATTGTAAGGGAACAGCTGCTCTCCCTTCCAGAATATACAATTGGCAGGTACATTAATTTTAAAAAAGATTATTTTGAAGGCATCAAAACCAGTAAAAGTGTGAAAACTGTGACATGAATACATATGTGCACTGTTGTGATTCAATATGATCTGACAGAGGAATACTTTTTCCTCTTAATACATAAGGCGGTATATATAAATCTTTCTCAGACAGATAGATTTCTGCTAAACTATCACAAGCAGTACAGGTGAACCATTGCTGATTTCGATCATATCCAAGTTATTTAAACAGTAATATGACTTGAAATATATCCACCATGCCTTCCCTCTGCATTAGGAAAAAAGCAGGACATCTTTCTGTTGAAATTATTACACCCAATGCAATGTTTGTGAAGAGTACCCGACTGACTGTTACAGTGTTTAGTACAGGTACATTGGTAATTAACCCATGAATATCCAGTACAGACAGGCAGCAGTCTGGCCTGTGTTCCCAGAGCATTCTCAGAGCCTCAACTGGGAGCTAGGACATGCACCCAAAGAGTGTTTCCTCCTCCATCCAGTCAGAGTTGCCAGTGAGGCTGCAATCAGCAATGATATTCTTATGACTTGGGTCATTTGTCCACTAAGAAATGGATTTGTAAAAAACCTATTCATTAGATGCAGACCTGAAAGAGCATCCACAAGTACAAACAATTTGTACGGAACCCATCTAGTCTAGCACTGAACCAGAGACAACAGGATGAACATTTCTATAGCTCATAGCCATTTGCACCAGCTATTTGCTTTGAATACACAAAATTTAAACAAGAGTGATTAGGATAATAAAGATAAGCAGTAACACATGATTAAGATAAATAATATATGTTCATAGGTTAAGCTACATGCTATTTTTGTATTGCAAATTTCAGCACAACTAGTATAGTGGTCTGTGGTTCTCCTTGCGGTGGTAGCTCTGACTCAAAGACTGGTCATTTGTCACTTAATGCACACAACCAGTCATATTACAAGTGAATAAACAATGATTAGAGAAGGTATCACCAACAGCTGAACCAGGGAGATGAGCTGGAACTGAAAGTGGGAAAGAAAATAACACAAATATCATTTTCATCATACAAAAAAACATCTGTGTGAATAAGGATTGCAAGTTGTTGTTGCCAAGGAAATTCTAATTGCAATTTCAACTGTTGTTGGTATTATAACGTGATGTAGGGAGCATATGCTGTGGTGATAGAAAAAGGAGGTCTTAAGTATGTGAAGTTTAATTCTTCTATGACAGAGCCATTGATTACAACTTACATATTAGAATGCTGGTTCTCCCTTACTCATTAGAAATGTTGATTCCTCATTAGACATGGCATTATTTCTAGAGTAGATTAAGTGTGAGGCCTACAGCTGTGAAAGTGTTACTTGAAACTTTGAGAGGGATTTTACAAAGCTCTTGAGTTCCCCAACTCCAGCTCTAACGTGAAGACCTGATTTCACAAACAGGTACCTACACATCAGTTGTTTGCCTTCCCATCCTGAAAAGACGAGCTGAGGTCTTCTCCTTCTACCTATATGCTTTCATTATGGATTTCAAATGACAAGTGAGCTCCTTCTTTTCTTGAACCAATTCTGCCATTATCCTTCCCAGGACCACTTTCCAGCTTTCCATCCTAGTGTTTTGAATAAAGCAAGGGATGAAACTAAGCCATTTATAGGAAAGAGTTTTCTAATCAAAAGTCCAGACCCTGAGAGCACCCTCGGAGTATACTGAGTAGAATGTAGCCTCAGTTCTCCCAAATAAGCTCACTTTTACTGAAAAACACATTGGAATGACCTTGTTCTTATAGTGAAGTCTGTGGTGTACTCAGTTTCTTGGATTTTTTTAGCAAATTCACTTGGTTAACTCCTAGTATATCTTTGAGAGGATTTCCAGCAACCTCAACACAGAAAGCTTGGTCCTACATAAGCCCCTTCATAACCTTAGTCCCAAAGACTCTTCCAAAAGGGAATAGGGGCAATCAGTCTCATTCAGAAGTTGAGACATGTCAAAGTTCCTTTCACCTGGGTTCTATGGCTGGTCTTCATATTTGAAGTAAGAGAATAATTGCAAATGAAGAACTAATGTTATGAAAATGTGTCCATTTACCAGTAGTTTCCAAGTGTGTTTCTTCTGTTTACCAGAGATCTGGAGAAACAAGACAGCCTCTTAACTAAATTGACTAAATAAAATGAATCTGCTTTTGAAGTATATGGTTTTCAGAATCAAATTTCCTTTTTCTGTGCCTGTTGGCTTTATGGGCTTGTTTACTAAGGAGGAAATTACTTGTTTTATAATGTGTTTAACATCATGTTAGTTAATCTGTGCCATAACATTGAGTTGTTTCCTTGTGTAAGCAAGCATTTCATGTGTAGGCATGTGTGAATCTCTCACTGAAACGAGGGGATTCTGTATTCAAGCCTGTTCCTCTGTTTACAGGATGGACAGAGAGCAGACTTGTTGGTTACACAGCTGTGTTGTATGTTTGAGATACCTCTCTCTGTAAATACTAACTTCTTTAAATTTTCTTCTCATTCCTTTCCCTCATTAATATCTTGAGACATTTTTACAAGCAGCTTGTGCAGAAACTCAAGTTTCTAAAACATCACAAAAGGAAATCTCAGAATGGGGCACCTTCAGAAAAAAAAGCTACAAATTTATTCTTATTGCATAAGGTTTCAAAGTTTCCAGATTCCTGTTTAGACAACTGCCTGTAGGTGGGATTGAAAATGACAGTCTTGAGCAAATCAAACTGCTTTATAGGCAGTTGGATAAATCATTTCCAAGTAAGGGAAAGATGCAATGACTAGTGGTTATACAGAAAACCATCTTTCTGAGGAACATAGCATATGAAGTCATTGAAAAATATTACTGCCTTGCTTATAGTATTCATAATTATCAGAAAATGTGTGTACATTTATTGGAAATAATTCTATAGAAATCATTCTCAGTTACTGCAGTGACTGACTACTGCAGAATATCTTTACACTAATATTTCTTGAAGTAAGATACTGTACAGATCTTTTAAGATAAGACTTATAAAAATTTCTTACACAAAATCATCAGTCCTGCATCAGAGAGTGAAGGAGATGTTAGTTGAAGTTCAGCTGATCCATTCATTGCCAATAACTGAGCATAAATTTTTTTTCTTTTCTTTTCTGTACTCTTTTTTTTTGTTTATTTGGTTTTTTTTGGTTTTTTTTTTGTTTTCATCATTAGTGATGAAGAGGAGTTAGGAATCCTTCTTTTATAAGTGATCAAGTTGACATATCAAACAGATTTCTAATCCAAAGCTATCACTATATTGTAGCCATTCATGACAAGTCTTCCCAGTCTGTTTGACCTGGTCTGCTTTAGCCCTGTCTAACTCTCCTGTGTTGCCTCTGAGATTTCCACAGAAGCTAAAAAGTAAATGTTGTTTTAAAGAATGTCTTCTTCCCTACTACACCTCTTAAATCTTCCATCTGCCATGGGGTTTCTGTGCTATCTGTCCACACTCTGTCACCTCATCCTTTTAAATTAGATAAGAATTTAAAAATATAGTGCCTGATGGTGCCACCCCACTGTTGTGTGTCATGTTTTCTGTTTAATTTAGAAAAGATAAAATGGCAAATTACAGCTATTGTGGGTAACGGGAAATGTTGTGAAATTAAAAAGTAGTTACGTTTTGAAAAATCAATTGCAATCCTGGAAACAAAACAAAAAAAGGGAAAAAAAAAGGAAAAGCAAATTAGGAGTAACATGAAAATAGTATCACTTGGCAAGTTGCAAGGTCGGAGGTCATATTAAAAGGTCCCAGGACAGTCAGATTTTTTTTCTTTAAGTGCCTTTCAATACTAGTTACTTGTGTTTTCCTCTTTTGCTAAAATATGGCTACAAATGATGCTTGGTATAATTTACCACAGAGGCAAACCATGCTGACAAATATTTTATCTTATTTAGACTTTACAGTCCATTTCTGGTGGTATAAAAGAGCTGGAAGCATAGTTAGTAGTATTACTTCAAAAGAAAAGGAAACAAAAGATGTGGCAAAAGGGAATCCAACCCATAGATATATAATAGGAGGCAAATGATTGTTTCCGGCGCTGAACAAGGAAAGTCTTCTGTGAAGGGTTGTATGTAATTTTGTTCAGCTGAACAAAGCAGAGAATACTTCACAAAATTGCCATTTTTAAAATCTCATTGTGAATACTCATCATGCTGTGATCATACACTGTGTAATGGTGTTTGCAGTGAATAAATTGCTGTAGATACTATAATATAAATAACTGGTTTGTGCATTAAGAAGCAGTTCTCTTCATGATGATTTCTGTCTCAGGAACACTCTGAAAACAGGACTTTAGAGAATAAAAGCATCAAAGTACTCTTTGAATAATACCAGTCTGCTAAAGTGCTAGGATACTTTTCATAGTTTTCAGTAGTATTATTTAGAAGTGAATAATAAATCAACTAAGTGATACTCGCTTCGGTCTTAATCTATTTTTTATTTTTACTGTCAGCAAAACTTACTAATTTTAAACACAACTTGGCTTCAGACAGTGATTTTTTTTTCTGGCTCCAGTGACAGGAGGGCTGAGGAAGTTAATCACAAGGAAAAAAAAAAGTATTTGGCTCACTTTCAGCACACTGACCTGGTGTGTTCTCAGTTTGCTGCAAGAAGGAAGCCTCAAAGTTAAAATGCATATTGCTTTGGGTGATAAATGGACCTCTAGAAGCACCTTGCTAAAACCAGAGAAGATTCATAGTGAAAAAATGCTGTACTGTACTGACTTTAGTCACTCTCAGTAAGCATAAGAAGCAAGATCTTGTGTAGTCTTGTAATCTGTTGCGGCTCCTTTGACAGCTCGCTGGGATCAGTTTTCCTAGGTACTCTTCCAGTCGTGTTTATCACAAACGTATCGGTTCCAAAGTGTAGATGAAAAAAAAGCACTTGATAACAGCAGGATATAACCACTTTGAAGGAATTGTAGCATGAATTAGAAAAACATCTTCATGTCCTCCTTCACTTACTGCTTGGCTAAAAGTATTTTTTTTTAAGTTTCTTATGGAAAAATGGCCTCAATCAGAAACCTGGAAGAACTGGATGAAAGTCTGATCCAAATTTTTCAGCTAAATTCTCGCCCTGTAATGGAAACTAGCTGGTAGTTAGTAGTAAGGGATTTGTCTGAAGTTTCTTATTCTTCTAAAGCCTTTCTGAGTGACAAATGTCCCAGTCACTTCACCTCCAGTTTCCACTATGAGTAATTACATCTAATGAAAGATACCTACCCAAAAATTGTGCTTACTTTATCTAATTATGTTAATATTCCAACATATGTAAGACATAAATTCCCAGGAACATTGCAGGGTGACTAAAAATACTGGGTCTAGCATAGACTCAAATTTGAGTGTTACATCATGGAAAACCAGGCTTTTTCACTACATAAATTTCTAGTTAAAGTAAAATGAAAAACTTTTTTAAAGCATACCTATATTGTTCATTTTCATATAGTAATTCAGATTTCCTGGGCCTCAGATTTAATGATGAAAAATTTCTATATTTGGTCTACATAATAATGAGTAAGAACCATGAGCATCTTCAAGTATTTTGATACTGGCACTTTTTGCACCATCTAGATGAAGGAATTGAGATGAGGATAATAATTAAAAAAAAAAAAAAAAAACCAAAAAAACCCAGAAAGAAGATTTTAGGAGTTTGCAGCAGATTTTCAGGAAAAAAATAAGTTTCAAACAGGTTAGGCATTCTGAAGGTACAAATATGGGGAGGGTTTATTTCTTGATGAGAGTTCAAGTCATCAATATTATAGCCAAACTAAGCACTTAGCTCTAATTCCGAAGGCATATTTTCTTTAATTGTTCTTTGATTTTACTTCTTAGAGACTAGCCTGCTAATTCTATTCATAGCAGAGGTGTTATTAACCATACAACTGTGCCCATTGCCACAGGCAGTCTCAGTGCTCACTGCTATCTATTTGGTTTTGTTTTGTAGAAATGTATTCCTTTGGCTGCTGTGGCAACTGTTTATTACATACATTTATAAAAGTACCTACTGATATCACTGTGGCATCTGGGTAGGCAGCTGTGACTCCCTTTCTGTTCCCTACACTGCTGTTGCTGCAGCACCAGCTCTGCTTGCTCTTCATTTTCTACGTCTCTGAAGAAGGGCAACAGGGAAGGAAAGAAACAAAATGAGTAACTGCTGTACTGTAATAAAATCCCCCTGCACCATTTTCCACCCCCTCCTCCTTTCAGGAGAACGATGAAAAATAGCACGATGTGTTGATGGCTGTTGATGAGAGGAAAAAAAAGGGGGATGTTAGAGGGAGGGGGATCTGCATGTACATGAAGGGAGGAAGGATCCACCATGAAGGAGGAGCAATGAGTTATCACCATGCAGAGAGAAGTGGGAGAGAAAGCAGCCTCAAGCAGAAAATCGAAAATACAGGTTCTACAAAGGAGGATTGTCAAGAGAAGAGAAAGGGTGAAGACCTGGGAGGTGGTAGATCAGGTTGGCTTCCAGAATCGAGAGGTGAGAGAGATTCAACAGATGACCAGTGCTGCTGGCACGGTCTGTATCTGTTCCAAAGCCACAGACACACAGCAGTGGGAAAGCAGGGCTGAGAACTACAGTTGCTCTCAGGGCTGTAATGGCAGCTCTCCTCAATGACACTGGGTTTGCATTTTAATGAGCAGGACTGGGCTGGGTACACAGGTGGGTCTGAGTCACCTGGTGATGTTAGCATCAGCATACCTGCTGCTGATTTGCCCATCTCAGATTAAGATTATCCAGCAACCACTTTGCCAGAATATCACCCCTAATGGTCTCGTGGCTGTTCCCAAGCACAGGGACAGCCCTAGTCTGTGGTACAGACCAAATCAATGCTTTCACTTAGGACCAGTTTCAGTATTGGCACCATGTTCAAACAGAGAGCAGAAGTGTGTACTGGGTTTATTTTAATGAGGCTTCATAGATGCTTCTCAAGAGTCCTATCTCACTGAAAACTGAATCTGCAATCTTCTGTTTTGTCACATCCATCCTCTTCCCTCACCAGTTGTTCTCTTAAATTATTTTTCCGATCTTCCACTACTTTTGTATCCCCTTTGTGCTCTGGGCAACTGGCTTTCCAGAATCATTCACTGAGGGCTGCTAGAGGCAGGATCTGCTCCAGCATAACTGGGCAAAGTTCATACAATATCCTGGTCCTGCTTTATTCTGACCTCCTATAAAGGATGAGGATAAAAATGAACTTAAATTCACCCAGTCCAGAAGGATCTGTTTCTTTCTGAGCCCTGAGGAATGGGAAGGCCTCCCAGACATCTCGCTTTCCTGTTTTATTTGGCCTGATCACTTCCCACCACACACTATTAGCATGTCAGAACTAGAAGACAATTTAAGTTACAATTCCTTTTCCTGCTTCTCTGTTTTGTGCTATAGGATTGCATTTCCTTTCTGTTAAGGAGTACAATTACACTTTAAAAGTGGATACCAGTAAGATTCAGAGACCAAGAACAGAAGGGGAAGACACTGAACTAGTCCTCATTTTCTACAATATAAGGTTATCCTACTTCCACATATAGACACAAGGGAAGCAGAGGATCTCTCATCAAGAAATATAAGTTAAATTAGAAAATAGTAATTAAAAAGTTAATAATTTTGATTAATTTATTCCATACAGCTATTTGATAACCTTGGGATACTGTTATTTCTTTGAATTTCTGTATTTGTATTTTTTAATTAGTCTCTGGAAATTGAGTAGATTTGTATACAAATCACAGCTCTGATAAAACTAAAAATCAGCTGTACTTTCATAACTTCTCCATGTAGGTTTTCATCTGGTGTCTCTCACAGATGCTGTTGTTTTCATATAACTCTCTTATAACATCATTTTAAATTTAATATTTCAGGGCATTCTAAAAGCAGGGAAAGCTCAGTGTTTATAATGGATTGTACTGGACAAGCAGTTTTTAGCAGGACTACTTTCAAGTGACTGCCTTCCTAAAAGATGTTGAGGAAATAGAAAATACTCAGTGGTTAAGCATATTTAAAGCACAATGAATTCAGTTACACTAGCATTTAAAGTATTTTTCTACTAACTGTAACTGACATGCATACATTTCACCTGCAAGTATGTATGTGGGAAGCAGTGGCAGAACTAAAATATGTAAGGAGAAAGAAAGGAGAGTGAAATACAAAGGAGACCATTTTACATGATTTTATTCCTTTGTCCTGGATATCATACACCCATACTGGTGTCATTCTGGAAGAGGAAGAAGGCTGGCTCTGTGTCCTCCCACCCCAACTCTTCCAGTGAGTGAAGCCTGTCCAGCAGGTAAACAAGGCAATATTCTGCACAGTGTCTCATCAGCTGCAGGGAACTAGTGACAGGAGAGGGCTGGCTCTTGACAAGCCATTGATAACGTCAAGTCCCCAGGGCCTTTATGCTTAGCTGCACCTCTTCGGTCCTATGTTACAAATTCCAGCGCTGGAAGAGCACACTGCATGCTCTTCACGGGGCTCCTTGATTGCCTCACCCTGCAGGTTTGCTAGGGTTTCAGCATTAGGGTTCAACCTTGGAAGCTGATCTGACAGCAGACGTGTCCTTCTCCTAACCACCTTACCCTTCGAGTTCAGCCACTAACGCCTGGAGCTGCCACAGCCATCGTTATTTGTCCCCTAAAGCTGACTGATTCAGCAGCAGGTTAGTAGCAGGGAGCATGCATATACTCGGGCCTTGGGTCAGTTGAGTTCAAGACAGATTTAGTCTGCCCTTTGCCGAGCAGGTGCACATCTGACTCTGTCCTTCCAAAGATAACAGAACTTCAGGCACTGAGATGTTTGGTTTGCTTTCTTTGAGATCTGTGGTTTGGTTGCCAGTAACATTAATAGAGTTGGAATATAAATCATACTGAATGTAAAACATTTGGGCTGCAGTGTGCTGGGAAGATATCCATGTAGAGAGAAGGGCAATTAAATCCTCCTGCATTATAAACCTTATAGAATAAGGCTCTGGCTGAGGTCTTGCAAATATGGGAATTTTCTCTGGTGAGGACTGATGAGTCGTCATTCTGGTTGCCAATATTGTTGATAAATAAAAGGCTTGACTAGTTAGGAAAGAAGGAAAATAAAGATAATACACCTGTCAAACTTTTTATATTATTAATGTGCAAGTGAAAAAATATTATGCTGTCCATGCTGTTGCTCTTAATAACAGCTGTTGCCAGTGCACGTGGATCAGTATTTTACATTGGCTGAATAGCCCTGCTGCCAGCAAGCACTCTAACAGCAACGTCGATAACAGCAGTCTTCCCACACTCCATACAATTCGAGCTATTCTTCAAATTAATAATAATACTTAATAAAGCTTCATCTCTCATTTGCAAAGAAACCCTTCAATTAATGTTAATCAGCATCCTTAGAATGTGATCAGGCTGGGCTTGTAGCTGGACGTGCCGAAATAGTTCAACTGGCAGATGGAGTATTTTTCAACTATTCTAATTAATGACTGCTCATTTCAAATGTTAATGCAATTAAATAAATAGGCAAAACAAATAAAAATGATACATGTTATGAAAATGTGACTGTCAGAGAGAGTTCTGATCAAAAAAGTCATCCTTGCTCAAACCCATAAAGGGCCCAACCATCCCCTCCTGAATAAATAAGGTCTAAAAAAATGGGGCTTGCTTTTGTTACTTGTTGTTTCCAACCATTTCTCTGGGATCAACATTTATATCACTTCCACTTTAACCTGCTGGCATCAACTGAGTCATTGCTTCTGCAAGTACTAGAATGTTTTTCTGCAGAAAATGGGGAAGCATTTCCTTCACCTAATATGAGCTTTTTTTTTTCACGTAAGATTTAGACTGCCTCTGCTTCTTGCCTTTTCTATTTAAACTAATTGCCTGATTTTATTTTTTAAGGATTTTACTTTCTGTGAACCTTGTATACTATAGCACTGATGTAGGAACACATTCATTTGGGCTTATGAAGAGTTCAATTAGCCCCTTAATGCCTAGTTCAGTCACAATTAAACCTTCCCTGTTGACTCAGGATTGGTCTTTCTAAAGGCAGTGGAGATGTTTTTAATTATTCATTCTCTGGTTTGTTTCTTACAGCAGTCTCAGCTGTGCTTTATTATTCAAAGGTTAATGCAAACTGAGAACTGGGTAAATTAAATTTGTTTGGCAGCTAGCAACCTGATGTATTATAGACACTGTGAAATATGGATGGCAACACTTCTGCTATTGTGACACTTAAAAAAACAGGTTTAATCTTTAAAACAATTGCTGATTTTCTTACTATGGCTGATAGAAAGTGGATGTTCCATAATGTTACAGTCTCAGTAACACATTTTTGTTTAGAAAGCACGTAGTTTAGAAAACCAAGAAGCATTAACAGCTCTTATGGAAAATTGATTGAAGTACACTGCGCAGTACCAAGTCATGCAGTTGAATGCAGGGAATCACGCAGTCAGAAGTTTTAATGAAGGGAGCCCAAGGAATTTCAGGTGAAAGAGGGGTTTAACTTTCAGTGAACAAAATGAATAGTTGAGCAGTGAACAGGACATGATGTCGTATAGTAATTGTATGCCTTGGGTACATTGCGAGGCCTGGAGCATAGCCAAGAGCTTTCATCTGTTCTACACACAGGGTTATTTCACAGACCCCTGCATGCTG
Organism: Todiramphus chloris collaris; assembly: GCA_025345505.1. NCBI lineage: Eukaryota > Metazoa > Chordata > Aves > Coraciiformes > Alcedinidae > Todiramphus > Todiramphus chloris. The sequence goes on from JANVCC010000019.1 coordinate 9,199,099, forward strand.
TGGAAATCTTTATTGCAAACATAAGAAGAATTGTTTCACAAGAAATGCCTTAAGACAATACCACATCACTTATTTGAAATACCTACCAGCTCTGCCTTCCTCTGAAATTCACTAACCAGATATCTCAAAGTCACTATCCCAACTTATCCTAATTAAAACTCAAGTCCTGTATCAATGACTGGCAGACTGTGAACTAAAAAGCAGTCTTCATAGATTCATAGAATGGTTTGTAATGGAATCGAGTTGGTTTTGGTTCATATTCCTTTAGAGGCCACCCTGAGTAAAATATGTAGTTCTATGGATGAGCATTATACTGTATGAAAGGAAGCTGTGTTGCCTTTTGGAAGAGTCATGTTCAAGAACTTGTGTTAGTTTTCAATTTGATCTGGTCAGGAATTGACCATATGGGTGAGAGACTTTTTGTTTTGTTTCAGTTTACACAGGGGATTATGTTTTATATATTTTAAATATTGTTTCAGTACTGTGTTTTTAAACAAGGACTTTGAATTAATGCAATCAAACAGTTAACCCACTTCCTGTTTATAATATTTTTAAGATGGGGTAAGGATTGCAGAGTAAAGCAGCCTTCTGTTCTAGTGACTGGAGACCTTAGGTTAGTAACTTAGAAAGTGCAGCTGCAAGGTTGTTTGTTGGCTGCTCAGTCTTTAGTACAGTCTATGCTGGATAATAATGGGTGTAATTACGCTGCTCCTGGCTGATGAGGTAGGTGGGTGAGGAGGTAGGTGAAAATAGGATGACTTGTGAGGCAAGACAGTGTCAAGGCATCTCAGAAGTCTCTATATTCTTGCACTGTAAATACTTCACTTTTGCCCACTAAAATATTTGAGCTAAGAAAGTCAGGAATTTTTCTATGCTTATTTGAATAATTTGTAATATGAGTTTAGTACTTCTTCCTGGATGAATGTATCACTTCACTGACAGAGCTTAGGACACCATTTACGTGTTTTATCCAGGACTAAATGAATGTGATACACAATTTCAACTTGTAGTGTTATTGCAAAGCCAGCAGTACTACAAGTAGAGTATAATTGATGCAGTATATTCTTGATTGTATGTGGTTATTATGTTATATTTTTGTTTTCTATTTTAGTGCTGGACCCAAAGGAGACAACATTTATGAATGGAGGTCAACTATACTGGGGCCTCCAGGGTCTGTATATGAAGGTGGAGTTTTCTTCCTTGACATTACATTTTCACCGGACTATCCTTTTAAACCACCTAAGGTTAGTAGGAGGATATTGAAAGTCTGATAGGAGTCCTTTCCTTGTGGTATTTTTTGTGTGTGTATGTTGGTATATCATTGTAGGATGAAATATAAAACTTTCAAGGCAATGATGAATATTTAAACTGGGTATTTTGATGGAAAAAATTTTAATAACTGATTAAATTTGCCTGCATGTTGCCAGTATAGCTGGATGGATATGGCTTTATTTAGAAGATGGTTGCATAATTTCCAGCAGTTGTTTGATTTGGATTTTTTTCTAATATGAAAGCATTTATATCTGAGTTGCACCCTTTATAAGCAGCTGAAGATATTTAAAATATCCTGTTGATCCGTATCATTCACCAGGGGCCTATGGCAGTCTAACAAAAATATGCACCTTTTGCACTACCCCATATAAATTACTTCTGCAGATGCTAGATACACTTTTGTTCATGAAGTTATACTTTATATCAGCTTTCCAGAAGACTGGAAATATGGCAGCAAAGGCAAGAAACTGGCATGATAGACAAAGATTTACAGAATTCCTTACAGATTTGTTTGCTAATGCTGTCAATAAGGACACTAACCACAAACATAGAACTGTACTAATAAATGATGGTGGCCAGTCATTACCATGATTGAGTAGGCTGGGAAAGTCAAACAGGAAAACTTCAGTGATTATGAATGCTTGAAAAACAGAAATGGGATGAAATGTGGTAGTGCAGAGTGTCATTGATAACCAGGGTGTCAAAATGGGGCTTTATTGGGTGATCACAGGATTATGACAAACCACCTGTCCAATGCATCTATAAAAAAGGAAAATGCCCTCCTAAGATGCATCCTCTGGCGCTGCCTCTAGAGATAAGGAATTACCAATGTCATATACAAGACACTTGTAAGACCTTATCTGGAAGACTGAGTGCAATTCTTAACACAAATATCCACTAACAGGAACAGAAACTGGTAAAACTTGCCCCACAGGGCTGTTAATAGAATCAAGTAAATTGATGGGCCTGTCTTTTATGAAACAGAGTGAAAAGACGTGAATGGTTTATCTTGCCAATGCAGAGAGTGAAGGTCTAGAACAGGTCCCTGGGAGGAGCTGTGGGAGCAAAAATATTTACCTTCCTTTTGACATATTTGTGAAAGGTTCGGTATGCCCTGTTGGTCTATAATAGAAGGGTATTGCATTCAAAGAGAGAGTAGGTGATGCCTATTTCATTACCATGAGTACACTATTCAAAGAGAAGCATTTATAAACAGAATTTTAATGTCACAGTAGTAGTGTTTAATGTAGTTGACATTGATATTACCAGGAAAGTTTTAAAAAAGAATAAGAGGTATGAATTCAAAGTAGTTGTCATTCTGCAAATTGGACTTTCCCAGCCAGTGACCTAAAAATGGGTCAGTAGAGCAGTATGAGAGATGGTCTAACTTTGTCTCTCACTTATAGTGTTCCAGTTGAGGGAAATTTTGAGGTCATTGATAAGTCTGACAGGAATTGTACGCCTTTTTGACTGCACATTTTCTGATTTAAATAACTGTGATTACAGATTGAAGAAAGAATTTGAAACTTTAAAGCTTCTCCTTTTGTTAAGTAAAGCTCACTCCTTTAGTTAAGTAAAGCTTTGAGCACCAATGCCCTGTTCTTCCTGCCTCCCTCACAGGCCAGGCCAGTTTAGACTTCTTACTCGTACAAGTTTGGTCTTAATAGGCCCCTTTTGTTTGCTTCCTTGCTGGGCTTAGTGTGTTTGTAGTAGCTGTAATGCAAGGGTTGCATTCAGTCCTCCAGCAAATTAAAACTATATTATTTAGTGGACATTGGCATATCAAATAATGGATTTATTGAGTATAAAATAGAGTTGGAAGTTCTCTAAGAGATCTAAGCCTAATAGGTAAAGAACTAGATCTGAAATATGAGTTGGAGGGGTATCTTTAGTCATTCTCTCTGATGAATCTGTTGAGTCATGCGGCAATATATGCAATAGACATCCTTTTAAAATACAAGGTCAAAGTCCAGTTTGCTGTTTCATCATGAGGTAAAGACTTTTTCAATCAACACTCAGTTGTGTTTGGTGACTCTATTGTTTTGAGACATGAGTAATGCAGCTGTGCATTGCCTGTGAATGAAATTCCAACAAAGAGGTGGTTCTTCTCCTGCTTTGTAGTAGATTTTTGACTGCCTTTATCTTAATGCCAATTGTCATTGTTAGAAAGGTGTGCATATAAATCATATGAACATGTACTGCTTGATAAAGGATGAGACAGTTGATGATGCCATATGGTATTATTAAAAAGCCAGTATTTACGATGAGGGAAATTGTTACCTGTAAGAAAGTAATGAGTACATGTGCACAGGGAACCAATGTCAGATATAACTAGTATGTCACTAGCATATTTTGTACACATGGATTCTTACTCTATTCCAGCCACTGTTGTAAATGACCCCTATTTTCTGTCCTGCTGTAGGATCTCTCAAACTGGTTCTATTTCATTACACCCATCTTCCAGAAACTATGAAACTGATTGATAATTAAAATAGCTTGGGAAATCCCTTGAGTAAAGCAGTGTGGGAAGGTGACTGCTTCTCATACGTAGCTGTTGCCAGTCAGTATTGTTGGGAAATGATGATTACATATGTTCTCTACATGCTTATTTCTAGGAAAAAAAAAAGGTAGTGAGTATATGGAACATAACATATGGCCTCACGGTACAGTGCTATCTCTGTCACTGGGTGCTGACATTTCTACTTCACCACAAGATTTGTGATATTTGGTGCTTTTCTCAAAATCATGGGTCCTAGGGTTATGTAAATAGATCATCTTAGATATTTTTTCTAAGTAATACTTCCACTTGTTATGGCTCGATCATCTTAAAAAATCTAGAAATCAAGCGCAAGACTGTGGAATGTACTGAGAAAGATATAAAATGTATTCCTGGGTGTTTGCAAGATTACCTCCCTTAAAGTACATAGCAGAAAGGGTCTAATTCACATTTCTCACTATGATTGAATTCATACATTACTCCTGAGATTTCTATGGGCCATTTTCGTCCCTCTTTTACTATGAAGTGGGGAAACATTTAAAAGAGAACTGTCAAAATTGATCTTCCAAAAATGTGACCACAGAAGACCTGGGAAGAAACAGAAACTCTGTTTCCCAGATGCAATTACTTGACCCAGACTGATGTTCCAAAGGCAAATGCCCATGTCACATTAGTTACTGTTAAAGAGACTAATCCTAAGTGTATTGGAATCTGCAGAAAGATTTCCGCTACCCCTTCTCGTTATCTATTCTCAGATGTTGCATATTCTATTATCATGCATGTCACACATGGATGTTGGGAAGAGTAAAATACTTTTTAAAATAAGAAAAATACATTGAAAGTGGATTCTGGATAAATGTCTTTTATTTTTGAATGCATAATATTAAAATATCCTTGTGATGTAACCACTGTTTTCTTTGTACTTTACAAAGTTTTCAGTATTTTCTAAAGGATCCAGATTCCTTCTATAAACACTGTTGATGCCTATTCTGATCATGGGGCACTCTGCTGCGTATTGGAAAACATTAATTAAAATTAAACATATGAGAGCACATTTGCACATGAATAAAAGATGTTTGACCTATATTTGGGTTTGGTTTTTTTTAACAAATGTACAAAGTAATTTTCATTTGCTCTTCTAGCTAGTTAGGCTGCTTTCCCACCTTGTCTTTATTATGTAAAAGAAACTGAATCACTCATTCATTGAGGTTTTGTTTAAACAAAGAAAATGTTTCTATCCAAAACTTCTATTTTTATGTATTTCTTCAGTTTTTACACCTTTGTAGACTTCAATATCACATCCTCTTAAGATTTTAAATTTTTATCTTTATTCTTTACATTCTCTAACTATACTCCACGGTTCAGGTCAAGCTCCTAATTTTGTATAGCCAAGCATTGCTGCCATCAGGTTTCCCTTCCATTCTGCACCAGTCTTTCCCCTACAGGTCCATATTTTTCTTTTTGTCTGTTCTTACATGTCAGTGTCGCTCTAAAGTTAAGCCGTAAGCATAATATCAAACGAAGTTTTTCTTCACTAAAATAGAATATACCACGTGGTAAGTCAGAGTATAATTTGCTGTCTTGATATCCATTTTTTTTTCCCCCTTTGAAGTCAGTCTGTTTCAGTCTTTCAACTTTGTTTCATGCCTTGAAACTGGACTCCAGAATTTCCAAGACAGAGGTCACTGACCCTTTCAGCTCTGCTCTCCTTTGAAATCAATGGCATTTGTCTTCACTCACAACTGCAGCACACTTATGCAGAGGTGGGAGTTGTTCTTCCCTCAAGAAGTTTCCCTCTGTGTGACTGATGCAACCTGAAGAGGAGTGATGGAAGGCTATCCCAGCCTAACTCCCATTTATCTCTGCAAACAGAGAACATGATTTTTAGAACAGCTCATCTGAGAAATAGCAAATTAACTTTGCCTTTCTGGGAGGCTCTAATCAATTAAAAATATTTCCTCACCTCCACTTTGAAGAAGCTTCTGTAGCACTGCAGAAATTAGCTGAGCACCCAGTTGGATGAGTCAGCAAGAAAGAGGGCAGCCTGCAGAATCACCATTCTCTTTTCAGCTGCATCCTCAGTGTCTCATTGGTATTCTGAGATCACAGGTGTGCAGAAGATATGGAAGAGACAAAGCAAGGCACAGATGTGGATGTGATCTCACCTCCTGCTAAAGGCTAGATGCTGCAGAAACTTCAGTCTTGGTCACAAGGTGAGGTTTCACTTCAGCCCAAAACCACAGCATCTCCCTTGTAGCACAGTGGGCTAAAGAACAGAGAAAGCTGTGCCCTGTTCAGAACAACCATTTAAAGAAATGACTAAAAATATTTTAATGGCCTACCAAGGAAATAACCTTACATTTCTTCAGTGACTTAATGACTTGGCAAAGATTTTAAGAAATACCTTTGAGATTTTTTTTTTTCCTGCTATCTTCCTTTCATCCTTAATGGAATCAGACGGTTCACCTCTTGGCTTTAACAAAGGAAGGCTCGCTTTCTTGCTCTGTCTTTTTAGCTCGGGTATTGACTGGGATATATAACTATACATAGATAAATGTCCCTTGGGGAGGAGGTGTATTTGTGGGTGTACATGTATGTATATATACACCTGTATATGAATATGGTATATCACAGCTTAATCTGACAGAAAGAATTTCAGATCAACTTCATAAGAAGACATAAGAAATTGGTGAATTCCCCAAGTAAGCAAATTTTTGATATGAGATCCTTTCAAGTTTAGCCATCATGACAAGTTAACACTTCATCTTTGTGTACACTATAGTTATTTTAGGAAGGGCAGTAATTTCATTATCCTGCATATTGTCCCTCCAGAGCAGGAAGCCTTGACAAATCAGGAAGCCATGCAAGGGTCTTTTATACAGGTGTTTGCAGAAAAATGAATGCTCTTCAAGAGAACTCTACCCCCAGGAATTGTCATTGCAGTGGTGTCTGCATTTTCATCAAGAATAATCTTTATTAATAACTTCTGCTCTCATATTTGACTGCGTTCAGTCTATTACAGTGTCAATTCAATTTAACTGTAGCTGATACAATATGGATATATCTATCATTATCCTAGTAGTCTGCTAGCTTTATTTTTGAATTTGAGTGATTTATAAAATCTCTTAATCCCAACTCTACAATTAATCTTGCTAGGGACTTTAATCTCAGCTGACTGAAAGGTTCAGAGGACTTGATAGCTAAATCAAAATTAAAATAACAGAAAACTCCATTTCCTCCTTGTAAATCTCATATGTCTATCGACTGACTGAAAAATTCTTCTCAACACTTGAAAGCTTTGCTGTTTTAAATCAACCATTTGACTGCAAGGTGTATCTTTTTCCTTTGTAAATATAATTCACGGTGTCTATAGAATCTGGTTTTAGTGGCAATATTAAGCATATCTTCATTTTTTTTCCATGTAATTGTTATAAAATGCTGATCTCTATTCACTAAATATTGTTATGTGGAATCTTCCTGTGGTGCAAACTTTCTACTTTCTACCATAAATGCAGCCTCATGCTCTTGGCTTTAACTCTACTTTTTCATACTTATTTTGTATGTGATTGGCTCTTAAGGGCACTTTTATCCTTAATGTAACAGAAAACAATGGTTACAAGAGTAGATAAGAAAAAAATAAGCATTTCTTGGTATTTCTAACCTAAATTGTTAAAATGAGCCTTACAAGGGAGACTCATACTTTAACTCGAGTATGTCACTATTACCACAATTCACATTTGAAGCTCTCAGAATAACCTTAAGTACACCCTATTTGATCATGACTGTTTATGATCTCTGCAATTCTGGTACAGACAGGGCTTCAATATACTTGCCCCCTCCCAGACATTGCCATCACATGGCCAGCCTTCAGGTGCCATGGTCTCCTGTCACTGTTATCCCTTGCGTTCATTTGCCTCGTCATGCTTTTCTTATAGCCTCTGCCACATCACATTAGCTGTACCGCACTGCTGACAGCTTTTCTCAGCTGCCTCCTGCCCTCCCCATCCTCCACCTCCTCCTGGTTATCTGGTGGTCCCTTGCCTGGCACATTCCCACACCACAGCCTCCCCCAGCCCCTTCGCTGTGCTTCTGCTCTCCCTTGTTCTTTGCCTGGCCTTGCTATTTACATCTCCTTGATGAGAGAGGCCCGTCGATCCGTCATCCATGAAATGAAATGGAGTTGGCAGGCTTTCCCAGCGAGCAAAGACTTTGGGTGGCTGCATGAAGAAAACAAATGCACGGGAGTCTTTTGAGAGGGAGAGATGGTCAACCTATCACCAGCAGACCGCTGTCAAAGCTTGCAGTATCAGCCTGCATCCTGCTCTTCTGGGAGCAGCTCGTCCCAAGCACGCAAACTGCATCGTGTGGTTCCTACACCTGCACCACCTGCAGTGAAACTCCATTTGTTTCATAGGTCCCATATCTTCAGGTAATGCTGAACCTATAGGGCAGCGTGCAGCAGTACAGGGCTGGGGACAGGTCAAACGCAGCTGGCTCCTTAAGAAACTTTAATGTCTTTTGAAATGACAGAATCATAAAGATTTACAGTGGTGGAAAGAGATGCAGACAGATACGTGCCAAGCTGAAGAAATAATCAATAACTGCAATTTGTGGCAAATAAATGCAAAAGTCACTTTTGATAGGAACAATACTGTGTAAATCTCTGATATTTCCTCTTAATTTAGTAATCTGATAATTCTTCTAGTAATTGCCAAATTGAATTGCCATTTCTGATAATGAATAGCCTTCTTTTTCACTCTGTTTTTAATATACTAATTTATGTCAGTAGTTTGTATTGATTTATTTAGGCTTGCTGAAAATGTCCCTATCCAAATAGTATCTTCCTGGTTTTCCTCTCCAAAACTTAGGTGGTTCATCGTTTCTTTCTATTTCCTATAAATACCCAGTACACAAAGCTCCTCAAAAGTGCATGTAGAGGCATCTTAGGGGGATTATCACACATGACCCAAAAATACATCATATGTCCACGTTCTTCCTTGTCCTCTTTTACAGACACACAGATATGTGTACAGATGTGACAGAAAGACTTTTATATACATTATGGACTATAGAATAAGAGCAGATGAATTGAGCTTGGTCTGCTTGGAACATCTCCTGTAGGGAGCACCTAAATACCCTAAGGCTTTTAAAGTTGGTTGAGAAAAGAAAAAGCCCACGTTTCTTAAAAGAAAATTTAGGACTTGAAGTGCCTGCCGCAGCCTGCCCGTGCGCCCCACTGACCACCAGCCCTGTGCCCAGAGCCCTGTTCCTGCCCCACCTGCCCCTGCCTCGACTCCCTGAGCACACTCAGAAGCTCACTTCTTACAGAAGCATAGCAGAAGTAGGAAGAACAGTAAAACACCAGGTACTGCCTGTCACATGGTGCTCTGCGATTTTTTTTTATGTAGAATAAAAACACTGCTGTGTGCTAGGCTTACTCACATTTAGGTGAGAAGAGCTGAATTGCATTAAAGCAACTGTGAAGGAGCACATCAGTGAGCTCAGAGAGGTGTGCATGTAGGACCGTACAACCTGCCGGCTTTAAGCTACCAAAGGGAGGATTTATTTTATAAATGTTGAATAGCCAGGAAATCTTAAAAAATGTTACTCTCTATAAAAAGACTTTGTTGCTGACTTTCCATATGGAATTACTAATTGTCAGATTTTGGTGATTAAATTAAAATAATTTTATAAAAACTCATATTGACTTTGTCAGAGAAAGCCTTTAATGCTTTACATCTTAAAATATTGTTACTATTCTGAACGTCCCTAACCCGAACAGTGATCCACTTCCCTTGTTCTTTCTGTCTCTTCCTTTATTTTCGGAAAACTTTGTAGGGTTTAGGATAATTTTTTATTTGCCCTCTCAGGTACATCAAAGACTATCATTGTCCCTTTTTACTTATTTTGCTATTAAATCTGTGTGCAAAATGAGTATGTTTATACAATGCAGCTGTTTATTATTGCTGTGCTTATTCTTTTTTTATTTCACTGCAACAGTCTGTTCAGTGAGACAGTGTGAATAGTTACTCAGCTTTATAATTGCCATGAATATAATGAACAATTACCCATATTGCATACTGTTTCATTTTCAGTAAAATTAAAGGTCAGCTCATGTGGATGCTATTGTATTCCTTTTATATTGGTATCACTTTTGGATAGCTATGCCTCACATAGTGCATTTTGCCACAGAAAATAAGAGTAGTTTGCATGTCAAATTTTTCTGTAGATCAAACAAAAGTAATTACAATTTCTTATTTCCTGTTAATGCAAATGACATTTATTTTCCTCCAGTAAAAGAGACTATAGCCATTCTTTACAAACTAAAATTAGATATGAGCAAGTTTTTTAAGAACTGTCAGAAGTTCTTTTCTTGGTGTGTATTTCAGTCATGCTCTTAATAGCGAGCATCATGTGGTCAGTCATTTATTATGCACTTTATGTGATAATCCATCAAGTATCTCAACAGTTGTTCATGTGCATGCTACAAATCTGTAGTTAGAAAGCAGAGATGGACCACCCTGTGTTAGAAAGGCAGCCTCAGTGCTGGGCATAGATAAAATGAAGTGTACTCTGTAAGAAATTTAAGGATGCTCATTAATGTAAAGGGTATTGCATGAACATTGTGCCACATAGAGCTGTAGGTCATTTTCATTTAGGCTGTTTAGAGTACTTTTCTAATACGAATAAAGAGTATAGGCCTGATCTTGTTTTCTTTCTATTTGAGTAGACAAATCTATTGCTCATAAAGTCTGACAAACTGAGATAGGAACTACTTACTCCCCTTCGGAGCTCCATGAACATCGTCATAAATGGCATCGTATTTTTATATACATAACCTTTTCTGTATGCAGTACAACTTCTTCCACTTCAGGTAGTGCCACTGCAGTTTTATTAAAACAGAACTCCTGGGGAATATTTAAGGAATACAGAGGTTTCATCTCAGGCAGGCATGCAGGACTGTGTCCTTACATGAAATGAAAGAGCTTGAAAGGAACTTTCCAAAACTGTGGGAATGAGAGCCCTGGGATCTCAGCTCTGCTTCCAGTGTTGGCTGAGCAAAAAGGGTCTGGTTTTGTTTATTCTCCTGTTGATTCTGGGAATCTTTCATCTCTCTCTGCACAGCCACCAGGCTTCCGTGGGAGGAATGAGAAACGGAAGGTGAGGGTTTGAACCCAAACAGCCTGAAGAAAGCAATTCCTCCTGTATGCACACTGTAACCCCTTGCACGCTAATATGCAAAACTGGAGAATCATTTCTTCCTAATAACATGTTTTTGAAGAGAAATACAAGTGAATTCAGTGGAGTCTGAAAGCACATGAGGTGTGTTTGTGGGACCAGCTTTTTCAGAGCTGCTGTGCCTTTACATGCCTCTCACTGAATCTCACAGCGAAGCTTAAGCAAGTCACACGTGTGTGCCAATGCCACAGTGGCTGCTTGGGTTCAAACCTAACATAGGAACGTTTGGTACAAAAGAGAGGTAGCTAATGATTTTAGCACTACATGATGGTGGAAATCTGGTGTTCAAAATCACTCTGAGAAGTGATTTATCTTGCCTACAACCAGTTGCCTCTGGTAACTCACCTAAAACCCATCTTGACTTTTTCTTCCCAGTTTTTACAGACAGTCCTTTTTCAGCTCTAAAACTTATCCAGTGAACAGCTAGCCATAGCTTTACATCTACTTCTTTTCTCACTAATAATTTTTTCTCCTTTTTGAATAGACAACCTCATTTTCTTCTTAGAAACTATATAAGGGGATTTTTATTTGTTTAATACTGTTTACAACATTCAGAAGCATTTGTCATTCAGCAGTAGATAAACAGATTAATTCATTCATATTGCTTACTTCCAAAACTGATTAAATATAAATTCCTTATCATTACTTTTGAAAAGTTTGTTTATAGTACCCTTAGAGTTTTCAGAAGATAGTCCCATTTTTTCCTATTTCTTGTCATTTGTATTTTTCTGACCTGCACTTTTATTTAACAAAAATGAGATACCCTCTTAAAACTGCAGAATCAAAAAGACTGAATCCATAGAAGACACTTATCATTAAAAAAAAAAAAAAAAGAAAGAAGATAAATTACTCCTCCACCATTTAATTTTCTGACGATAACTTCTGTACACCCACACACTCCCTTTAGCCCCTGCCTGGGATTGTTTAGGTGTTTTCACTTGGGGATAAATAGAATTAGAGTGCACCACTTACAGGAATCATTTAAGTGAAATCAAAGGTGAAAATATGACTATAATAAAGAAAATGTAGTTCCCCTGGAATGGTATCATCACTTGGTTCCTCTCTGCACATACAATAGGAACAACCCTGTGTAACTTTAGACGGTGGGTATGGTAAACACAACATTCAGAAAGTTACACATTAGCATTTCCCACACTAGCTGCAATTTGAGGCAATATGTGGATGAGGAAAGCAATATGTCATCCCAGTTGCAGGGGTCCCAAAGCATTCCTGTCCTGCTTTGGGATAAGAACACCATTACCTGCCACCATCAGTCCACAATTCCCAGTGTGTTAAGACTGTCAGTAATAGCTTCTTTTGAAATTCTGAAGACTGATTTTTTTGTCATTTAAATGTCTCTGTATACTTAGGCAAGCATTTGGGTGAGTTGGTGACATATTTGTCAGTGATAAGCAGCAAGCCTTATCTTATGAGTGGACACCTTCCTTCCATGGGTTTAAGGTGTGCTCATAGTGAAAAAATGCTACATTTCAGGTCTAATTATTTGCTAAAAATAGCCTTACAAATGCAAATGGGTGTATTTATCGACCAGATACCCTGAGATGGCAGTGGGGTTGAACAGTTTATGAAAGACCTGAGCTGTCTCCATTGATCCCAGTGGCTCTGTGAATCCTGCCAAATTCCCAGTATCCTTGCTTCAAAAGCAACTGAGGCAGGGGAACATATGGCAATGTGTCTGTCTTCTCAGATGACAGCAAAACAGTTACACTTTAAAATACAGGCTCAAGTTGATGGCCTTCTCTTAAGCAGGTTACAAGCTCAGACTGACCTGTCTATAAATAATTTACAGGATATAATTTAATCTGTGCAATGGATTTGGTATGCTTCCCCTCCATTCAGTGAGACCACATGTATCTTATTACTTGGTGTACTGAGATACCACTGAATCCTCAGATTTTTCATCATGGAAGCATAGGAAGACACCTTTGTTCAGGAAAAAGAATTAAGCAAAACTTTATTCCAACAATGAAGCAAGTAGTGAGCTTGCAATACTTAAAATTAAGCAGGTGCTAAAGTGTTTGCCCGAGTCATGAGACACCCTGCTAAGAGGCATTCCTTCATTGACTTACATCTCAAGTATAAGAGTGCCCGGAGTTAATCTTTCTGGGGACTTGATGAGCACTGACCTGCAATTCAGAGTGCTCCCCCACACTAGCTCCCTTTGTGGAGGCTTTTAGCATGCAGTTCATGTAAGGTAGTTTATTGCTTTTGTGTATTTGTAACCTTCCTGTTCAAAATAGCTTCTCTTTGTAGATGAACATTTAATTTTATCACTAAATACTACTTTCTTGATCTTGCCAAAGACTTGCTTCACACCAAATACTGAATGTGCTTTGATTCCTAATGAAGGGGGAAGAGTAGATTATCTGGATGTACTGTTTGGATGAAGTGAGCTCATTGTGCCAGAAACATTTCAAATTCTCATAAAAGTCCTGGAAGTGAAGCACTTAGGCTGGAAAACAGTAAACAAAACTACAACTGCAGGGGGAAAAAAGGAAGGAACCTACAAACATGTAGCGTGTGGAGTAGCAAAATAATAAATTATCCTATTAATTGGCAATACCTTTAGACATTAGATGCATTTAAATGCTGATGGACTTGCTTTTTTGGGATCTTTATTACAGAACTCACTGGTGCACAACAATGGGCTCCAAAAATGCTTTCCCAGATTTATGTGGAAAACTACTTAAGAGAAAAGTTGGGGGGTTTTGTTGAATGTAGTGTTTTAATACCAGAAATCTACTACCTTACGTTATTCTGTCAAAGCTGCTTGGTTTAATCAAAGAAGAAGAATTTGTCAGTGTGTTAGAGAATGACTTTTTTAAATAGAAGGAAACCAGGTACCATGTTATTTCACTTGTATCCTCTCTTCTGCTTACTGATAAGTGTCCTGATCTCAATCCTACTGAAATCACTGGGACTTCTGATATTGCATAACATCAGAACAGGAGCATGGCTGTCATCAGTTTTCATTACTCTCCAGAAGCAGGTTTCTCTGTGTGGCAGAGCAGGGATAGGTGCATAAGCATTCCCAGTTATTAGCACTGTCTAACTGTAGTGAAGAGCACAGCTTTCTCTGGGTGTGAAGAGCACAGCTTTCTTTTGGCTTTCTTTACACTGGGGTGTCCTTTGCCCACAGTTGTCTCCTACCTAATCAGCCTCTCTGTTGGCTGAGTTGTTGCTGATGAGGTAGACCACTGAAATTGTTCACCTTAATTTTAGTCACTATGAACATGTCATTAAAACCATCTGGTTTGACGTGCCTAATGAACTGATGGAGAAATTAGTATTTGCTGACTCCCAAGATGTGGGTTTTTACCTTGTTCCTTCCTGTCCAGTAGCCCCAGTACTCATTCTGAAATATGAAGCAGACTTTCATAGCTGAACTTCTTCTAAAAAAAATGGCCTGTATCTTCAACTTGAAGCAGAAGCACACTATTCTAGGATAAAAGAAATCATCTCCACCTTGGTTTGTTACATATAGGATCACCTGATAGACAATATAAAATGGACACAGAAATCCTCAAAATCAACTACAAAAAAAAACCCCACAAACAAACATAATAAAATAATAAAAAAAAAAACTCCACCCCAGAGGTGTTTGTAAGCAATTCAACTGATTCAACTGTAACAAAATTTTGAAATAAAATCATTTTGAGCAGCCTTTCATAAAGCTATTTCACTTCAGTTTTTCGTGGAGTCACTGATGTGATGGCCTCCACATTTTTTTTTACAGCTTAATCTATTGGATCAAATGATGAACAGATTAAGACAGTGGAAGAATCTGTCTTCTGCCTGCCTTCAAAGTGTGAAGTAGCTGTGGGCCAGAGTTATATGTGTTGTCCAGATCAGGGACTGGAATGGCTTTGCTTGGCTCCTTACAAAAATAATGAGATTGATGAGAGCAAGGCAAGAGGAAACTCAGGAAATGTGACCCATTCTCACCTTGCACAGTTCTGTTGCTGGCCACAGGTGGAAGAGGAGGACTTTATTTTCTTTATTTCCTTACGAATATCCCTATCTTGCCCAGTCTTCAAGCAACAGTAGCAGAGTACTGTCATTTCAACCAGGAAAGCAGAATGTTAGTTGGTGTAATTTGTTAATTGCTTGGTAATCAGGTAATTACTTGCTCAAACACTGTTGTACTTAGACACCCTGTCTTCTCTAGGTAACGTTTCGGACAAGAATCTACCACTGTAATATTAACAGCCAAGGCGTCATCTGCCTGGATATTTTAAAAGACAACTGGAGTCCAGCATTAACCATTTCTAAAGTTCTCCTCTCCATCTGCTCCCTCCTTACAGACTGCAACCCAGGTAAGATAAATTTCACATTCACATTCATTCACAGTTCTTATTCGGTCAGCTACTACACTTTGGCCAGTATGCTGTTTTACTGCTACCTGCTACAAAAAACTACAAAAATGTCGATTTTTTATTCAATTAAATTAAGACAGTATAGAAAGAAAGCACAATTTCAGGAACTCAAGTGCATTTTTAGTACTCAAGAATAAAAATCTTTTGATTCAAAAAGTTTAATCAGTAGAAAATACTGTGTAGTAGGCACTAATTTGGATATTACAACCAGGATATTAGTACCAAGAAATATTAATGAGTTAATAAATATTGAAAAGGAAAGCTTTCATTTAAATATGCTGATAATACGGTCTCTGAAAAGAATATTAATAGTACTGACAATGATAGATGTCTAACACAGACTCTACAAATAATGAAAATTAATTTAAATGAGGTTTATTCAATATCCTGGACAGCCAGTATGAGTATTCAAAGCAAGCTGTCATTCTTATTAACTAGCATAGCACTTAACCTCTTCCCTCAGCTCTTTTAGATTTGTTTTATGCCATTGACCACTAGATCTGTAATTTCCACTTTCTCTTACCCTATTTACCAATGAATGATTCTGACTCTAGACTTGGAAAATTGTAGTTTATAGTAATTATTAAAGAATCATTAAAGAAAAATTAAGTGATTTGTTCACACATCGCAAGGGTTGTTTCTGGTTTATTTTTTATTGTGTACTTCTGTAGTTTTTTTAATTTGCCCTCTAGTTTAAAAACCTTTAGTTTTCCTGGTTTAAAACTTTTCTCCCCAACCAAAGGGCTAAAAACTCCTTTGCAAAGGGCAGAATGTGAGATTCTTGTGTAATCAGGAGCTGAGCCAAAAGCTGTAACAGAAAACTGTATTATTTCAAAGCTCAAATAAAATGAAAGTGGGCAAAAATGACTTTTTATTTTCATGTGGGTTTGTTGCTGTATAGTTTTAAAACCCATGGTATTCCTTCCAGATAAGATCTGGAGCAGTAGAGGAGCCCCATGTTACCATTTCACAGTTACTTAAGGTGTGTTGGGTGCTTTCTGCTTATGTCTCTGGAAGATTGACTTCTGCTAGTGTCTACCCTAGAACTGGCAGAGGTGCCTGTAGGAAGTCAGTCAGGGAGATGATAAAAACATAAAGAAAAGCAAATGGGTATTTGCTCATATGTCTTAGACACCGTGTAAAGATCTAGAGACACTTCAAAGCTGTGTTAGGATTGAGAAACTGGCTCTATGTACGTGCTCATTTGTGGTCACCTCTCTTTGGAGGGGTAGAGTCAACTTGAAAGCTGGACATTTTCCAGTGCGGATTTGAAATTTAGAAATTTACTACCTCTGCCCACTTGATCTTTTTCTTTACCTTAGATTATTTTACAAATGCTGTCAAGCAGCAGTTGTAGCCAACCAAGTGTGTAGCAGTAACTGAAAACAGTTACCCTTAATATAGTTTCTCATGTGCAGCAAGTTACACTAAAAACAGGAGCTTATTCTTCTCTTCAGTTTCTTTCAGTTAGTCTCTGTAATCATTGCCATGTCTATAGTAAATAAAACTATTTGATTATGTATCATTTTGAAATGTTCTCTTTAATTGTTAATTACTTTTATATTCTGTTGACGCTTTATATTTTTTGAGGAATTAATGCAATTTCTTAATTTGTACTGTGAATTTGCCTCTCCTGAGCCACTAATGGCAGGTAGCTGTGAACTGCTGAGTCATTTTTGCCTTCCTTTGAGATTGCCTGTTTCAGGTTAGATAATAGAAAGTGAACCTTGAATGATAGTTATGTACAAGTTCTTACTTTTCAGTGTATTGCTTAAATGCTACAGCTTGTTCTGGTTGTACTGGCTGTCCCATTATTTTTTTAGGACATTGTATCATTAACAAATGATTGGTTCCTTGCCATCCAGATTGAACATGATGGATGGATGGATGGATGGATGGATGGATAGATAGATAGGTAGATAGATCACTGATATGTATATCACTCAGGTACCTATCACTGAAATATTTTCACATACATATATGTGAAAATATCACATGTATAGAGAGAGAAACATGCATATATGTATTTTCTTCTCTGTCAGCTGGGAGTAATTTTCTAATCCCTTGGTCCTCTCTTCATCTGACTAGTCTGCCCCTTTCTAAAGGCAGAAACCCTATAGGGGTCTCAATTTGATAAGCAACTTTGAACCCTTTGTTCACCATTCATCAGCCAGAAGCAGATCAGGTCAAATGGAAAGGCAACACTGAATCCCCCACAAACATAAACACTTGGGATGGGTGAGTTTTCCACCCCCATCCTCTCTGAAGGGAAAAATCAGGTATCAGTTACCCCCTAGTCTTACATTTATGCAAATCTTCATTAGAACAACAAATAGCAGTAAGAATGGCAGCTAATTAACCCTCAGTCATACGCAGTGATTAAATGGAGCTGAAGCACAGCTGCAGCTTCACTGGCAAGCGCTGCTATTCTTCTCCAGCAGGCTGAGCAAATGAAAAGAGGTATTTGCTCCTGCCGCTCCTGTCATTCACACAGTAATCTACAAAAGCCACGGAGAGAGTCTCTTTCCTCCCCTGTTATACATCACCACCCTTTGTTCCCTATCACTCCAGGCAGGAGCAAGTCTGTCCTTTTTAAACAACTAATACAATCCTTTACTCATAAGCTGTCTCAGACCTTTCAGTCCCGATTATTATTAATTGTCTCTATTTTGCTTGGCAGTATCAGCCAGTAAACTGTGTTAATGAAATGTCTGAATTTTGTAACAGCTGGCTGACTTTCTTCGTGGGGGGAAGAGGTGCCGTAGGGTTTGTGTATGAGTGAACATGTGTGAATTATCTGGGAGTGCGAGAGAGCCAACTGGAATGGTATCAGAGAGATGGGAGAGATGAGGGGATATACTAGCCTTCAATCCAGGGATTCATATTTTATTTTAAGGTGGTACTCTGGGGTACAGTATGCATCTCTTTACAAAAAGCAGGGCCCCGATCCTGTAAATATTTTGGCATGTGCATGAGCAACCCTACACAACCTGATAGATACATTCATCTGTGTGAAACCAAGTACGTGAGTAAATGGTTATAAGCTCAGTGCTTGAGCACTGAAAATACTTCCTTCCAGTGGCTGCTGCTGGGGCTTGCCTACATGGGTAGTTAGTTATTCCATAGTAACTCCATGTGTGGACACTACCTTTGAAAATGTATTGTCACAAAAAACAATCTTACTTGGAGTAAAAGTCAACTGTACCTTGAGTATTCAAGTGGAGCCCGGGGAGTGTAAATTCCCACACTGCCTTAATCCAAAGGATGGCTCCTGAGCTGGAAGTATGAAAACAAACTAAGTATTTTTAAATTTAGAGAGCTGGTGGTGCTGATCTAGGTTAAAATGCTTACTGGTCTCAGTCATTGCCACTCCAGCCCTGCCAAAGATTCTCAAGCCCCAGGAAAATTCTCATTTGCAAATGCTTCAGAAAAAAATAAATCAGAACACCAATGAGACTGCACTGCAACTTTTTTCTTCGCATGGCCTCCTCCACACATTCTAAGTCTGAACTTGGCTGGCCTTATTATCCTTGATATCTGAACAGTCTAACATCAGATCATGTCTGCTTAATAACACACAGCTTAGCCTTGATTAGGACGTCAGAACAAAGCCTGCTACATCTCCCTCACACCAGCTTCTTCCCTCTAGCTCCTTACTGGTTCTCCCACATACAAGGTCCACAATCAGTGGGGATTTTATCCAGTTGATGTACCCAAACCAAATGCTTTGGTGCTTCTCCTGACCCTCTTTCCCGTGTGGCAATCTGTGCCTATCTGTGAGCTCCTGCGATGGGGATGTGCACAGTGGTGCAGACAGAGGGTAAGAGGGGCAGCCTGAGATGGGGAGTAGCCACGGCATTGCTTTCCCACAGATGTGCCAGGTTAGGCTGAACACTTGGCTGGCAGCTGTAACCAAAGTAACTGCTGAGGGGCTCTACAGAGCCTTGCCTGCTTTGCTCTTTAGAAACCTCTGCCTGGTTTCTCACCCAGACTGACTCAAGGGAATTTTATATCTGCATTTTTTTAAACAATTCTCATCCTATAGCTTATTTGACCTTTTTCCTGTTTTTTGTTCCTGAGGTACTGATGAAGAACCATCCTCTTTCCTCCTAGTCTTTATTTGCCGCACACTAACCAGACCTGTGTCTGTTAGCCTCCTTCCATAAGGAGGTGGCTTTCCATTTCCCTGCTCATCCTCGCAGCCCTCTCATGCCCCTGCATCATACTGCAGCCATCCTTCCTGAAAGTGCCTGACTTGTGTGGAGTCCACCAGGGTGTGAGGCACATCTAGACAGATCAACCTGCTCATCATCCACATCATCCAGGTGGAAATATTTATTGCTCCCCATTGGATGTCTCTATCTCACTGGCAGCCCTGCCAAAGGTTATTTCTTTCTTAGCCCTGTCATTTTTACTGTTTATTTTCTAACCCAATTTATTGAAATTACAGAGAAAGGAAGAGGAAAGGGAAAAAGGGAAAGGAAAAGGGGAAAAAAGAAAGGAAGGGAGAGCAAAAGAAAGAGAAAGCTTTTGCTAGAAAAGGGAGTTAACCTCTGTCAATGGAAATGCACAAATAACTGCCAGCAGTACCCACTTCACTTGGGTCAGCACTAGCTGGGTTAATTGGTCTGACTGCTCTCAGACACTTCAGTGGGGTATTAGATTAGCAGTATAAAGCTGTTTGTCTCATTATCCTTTAAACCCAACAGAAAGTGTGTGACAGTTTGTTCAATGTTACATGTAAAGTTTGCTGTGAACATAGTTTGAGATTGAAGCATCCGTGTCCTCACAGTAAATGTACTTACAAATCAGTTGGACAGATACCGCTACATTACTCTGATGTGAGCCCCAACAATTTTTGTAGGAGTTGGAGACACTCAGCCCATCTGAAAAGTAGAATAAAAAAAGAATAAAAATCTTTCCAACACGTATTGTGATTTTCAAATATAATGTACTTCAGTTAGAAGTATATGTGCTGGTTTTTACAAGTACTGCCACGAATCATGAATTTACTAGGTGGTTTCACACTTTGTTAACCCACACAAAGTTATGTGGCTGTGAATTTTAATGACTTACATGTATCTAAGCATAGATAAACAAAGTCAAACGACATCCTCAGATTATGGGGAACTTTACTTGTCTTTGTAAGGGACACGAAATAGGCTTTCAAGCTTTCCTTACATGAGTCATCCTAATGCTTTGCCTTTATCTCCCCTAGAAATTTGTTTTCTTCACACAGTAGGTATAACTGGCAGTTTTGGATAAGATACTATTGTTTTTCTATTGCAGTTGCAAGTTATCTGTGTGGTTTGGCATGATTTAGGTTTGCCTAAATTTTTTGCCAAACAAATATTAACACGCTTACCTGCATCTGCATTATGGTGCTGGTATTGAGGAAACTTCAGAGATCGTATTCAGTAATTACAATATTCTTTTTTTGCCTTGTTATTTTCCTAAAGGTTTTCAAGGTTCTGTACTTTTACTGATGAGAGTATAAAATCCCAGTTCTGTCATCTTTGCAGAAAAGAATTCAATAGTGTAATTTAACGCATATCTTTGATCCTCAATGGGATCTGAAGCAGCACTTTGGAGAGTGACTTTTCAACATAAGCATAAAAGCCCTAGCAGCCTGAACAATATTTGCCCTGACACAAAGCTGCTAGAATTGCTGCTGTCTGTTTCCAGGACCTTTGCGAAACAGTAGTAGGTGGGGAGATTTAAGTCAGACAACATGCGAGGGGAAGAATTGAATTAGCTTACTGCCTCAATTTCTCAGCCCATTTCCCTTTCAGCCAGCAGCAGACATTTTCAGAGGGAAGCTGGTCTTCTGCTGCAGTGCTGCTGCCCCAGCGCTTGGCAGGTTTGTCTCCAGCAGCCTTCCCCAAAGCTTGCTGTTGGAATCATTCTGGCCAGAGCACACACCTGCACGCTTAGCAGGAACCCCCAGGGTATGGGCGCAAGTACAACATAGACAGATCTGGTGTTTAGAAAGTTTTGAGAGTCTCCACATTTTGCATTTATGTTAGTGTTTGCGAAATTGAAGCCTCATCCCACTGCTTGTTTGTAGCATTCCTTTATCTCTACCAGTTAGCGTAAGGTATTGACAGGTAATCTAGATAGGCCACTTATGGAAGTCCCTTGCCACCCTGCCAGGAGCTCCTGCTTCCTGCACCACCTGTGGAATTGTCTTCTGCCCACCCTGAGCAAAGGGAAGTAGGTTCACTTGAACCCTCCCAGTAAAACCCATCTCCCACTGGAAGTCAGAGCAAGGCTGCCAGCCTTCAGCTTGACACCCATTGACACACTCCATTCTTCTGACTCTGCTTTAGGCTGATCATCTCTGGTACAGGAGCTTGAACATGAAAAATTCTTGTCGTCACCTAGAAAGCAAGCATGTGTTACCACATTAGATTCCACAGAAATACATCTGTTTTTTCAGCTGATAAGCTCCACCCATACTGGCATGCATTTTAACACACTAATAGATGTCCACTGTATCAATAAAAAAATACCTATTTTCAGAATTACTGAGAACTTTGAAAGTGCTAGCCCATACAATAAAAAAAAATGTTTAAAAATAAATCTAAGGCAGCATAATAAAGGGAAATGTAACATAGCTGTAAAAATAAAATCTGTTCCATGGTGGGGTTTGGCTCTGAGTGAGGATTTCGCTGGCTTGTGGTCACAGTTCTGCTGTTTGGATTCCATGTTTGAACTTTAAAATAGCTACCCAGCCCCAGGTAATGAAGAACAGGTCCGTGCCCCTTACCACTCAGCAGACTTGAGGTATCTTTTTTCTCTCTGTTCTTCTATACATCTCAATCTAACAGGAAGCATATATGGTGTTTCTCCTCATCTGGTGCTTCTCCATAGCAGAGGCTGCTTTCTGTCAGTGCCGGTTCACATCAGATGTTCCTTCTGCAATTTTTCAGGCTCCCCAATTATCATTCCTTCTTTTCCCCTCACCCCTATTTGTGAATTTAGAATCTCTGGATGACAGCAAGCTCAAGGGATGAGCTGCTCCTCATTTTCCTCATTCTTGTAATTTTTGTCTTTAAAGCCATAATCTGCACATGGTGTTACTATGAGAAACTTCGTTTTGGATTCCAATATGATTTTTTTCCTTCCCATTTAACAACTTCACAGCTTTGTGCAGTTCATCCAAAAGGACTCCTAGTCTTTCCTGTGCCCAGCTGTATTCTGTGCTGGTTTGCAATGAAATTTTGTTTCCTTTACAAAATTTTTGTCAAGACATATAGAAGACAGGAAAATCATAAATGCTCCTTCTGTAAAAATCCAGAACATATTTGTGTAGATTTGTCAAATGTCATGAATATTCTGAAGAATGACTTTAATGCTTAGAAGCTGGCAAAACAATATTTAATTTGTCCAATTTTATGAGCCTGTCTAACCCCTGCTACTTTGATTCTTCCCAGGCACCCACAGGCTACCAGGTGCAACGTCACAGCACAGCACTTATCAGACATACAACAAAATAATCTCGTTTTGCCATATATCCTTTTTGTAAGCAGAAGAGGGTCGTGTAAACAGTGAATTTGCTCTGTTGTCTGAGATTATTTATATTCTTTAGCTTGGAGCTGTTTTTCCCTTTTCTTCAGAGTTTGTATACTGTGCTCTGCCAGGAAACGGGCAGGTTTCTGGGCTGTTTCAAACACAATGGAAAATACTTTCTTTGTATCTGGAGCAGGAAAATAACTCTTTGCTGTGTCACTCAAGCATGGCAACAAGTAAGAGACAGTAAAGAAAAGTTAGAGCAGCAAGGAATCAATTCACGTAGTAATATTTTTTGGTTTGTTCCAAGTTCCAACATAATCTTTCTGTACCTTTTTAAATCTCTGCCTTGGGTTGTCTCCAAATGATATGATCTCAGTCTGGAGGCTTTTGCTTAACAAATTCAAAATGTAATGTGTGGTTGCTCTGCTATCTTGGTGATGCTGAACTGGAAGCGAGGTGGATGGGTGTTTTACGTAACAGTCATTGCAATAAGTTGTCCTAAAGGAGCACAAAAGGAAAATGCAGCAAATATGATGGGGTTTATTCTGCTCTCAGGGAGTGCAGAATGACATCAAAGGTGATGGGAAAGGTCTCAGGAAAAACCCATCACCAGCAACTTCATTCACAAGAGCAGAACAATCCCATCAAGTGCAAAAAACTTCTTTTTGCCAGAAATTACCTATTTATCTTTAAATACTTTATGTTCCCCTGCCAATTCTACAGAACCTGATGTGTATTTATTGAAGTGATATGTACATATTTGGACATATCATATCATATATTCTAGAGCCAATATTGACGAATTATTGATAGTCTATCAATGTTTCTCTTTCTATTATTTTTTAAATATACTGTACTATACTATCTAAACTATAGTATATATACAATGCTAATTTCTATTCTATAGTTTAAATCAGTTTCTCATATTTTGAGCTGGACACACAGTACCAGTATGTTAAAGGCATTTAGGCACCTAAAGATGTCAGCAGACAGACAGCAGCAGAGTTTTCAGTACTTCCCTTGGGATTTAAGCATCCAAAGTCCCACTAAGAGTCTCTCTGCACTGCCAGAAAGAGACTTGCTATACACCTGTTCTTTAAATATTTGCAGACACATACACCTATATGTGTTAAATCCTATGGATGTAATCTATGAACATGAAATTAAGCAGATGCAAATGCAAGCAATGTAGCAGCACATTATGAAAATTATACATAGATAAGCATTGAAAGAGAATTAATTTGCTTTGCCATAAAGAGCTGATGAAAATGTTACAAGATTTTGTTCTTATCAATTGACTAAGTCCCCTCAACATGAACCCATGACTGTGGGGATTATTATAACAGCAGGAAAAACATTTGTGAACTGTCATCCCTTTAGTAGTTCTCAGGAAAATATGTCTTGGAATATCTCCTAATTATGTGTGCAGGGGGAGGAGGCTTGGATCAGGATTACTATTTATGTTGGACTAAATCCTTGCTCTTTTCAGTTGCACATCGACAGCACCTTATGGGTGGAAGAGCATTGTTCATGAGCATAGAGGATGTCCCTGTGTTTAGGTTTAGGCTATTCAAAGCTCACAAGACATCATTAAAATGATTAACACAACTATAGATGTAAAATTGTTTAGAAATACTTAGTTTTAAACCCCCCATTATGGTTTCAGAAGTCTGCAATCTGTTTAAATAATTTTTCTCTGAAAAGTGTCTGGAGCTATTTACATAAGAAAATTGGTGGGTTTATGTAATTTAGAAAGTGAATGGTAGAGATTATTTAAAAAAAAAAAAATGTGCAATGTGGATTTTGAGCTATCCAAAGCATAAAGCAGTCATTAGCTGTAGCTCCAAATACCAGTCATACATGCACATACACTATTCTTTTTTTATCTGATGCATCTGTAACTCTATGAAGAATAATCACTGTAAGGAGGAATATAGTCATTCTCTAGCAGAAAACCAGTACTACTCAATTCAGTCAGGTATGTTGCCTGTAACTGCACATTGCTCAGTAATACAGTGAAAAATGTGAAATTCCCTCAGAGCACTTTACTCATATGGTAATATATTGGAGAGGAAGTTCCCTCCTAACCACAGCTAACAATCAGGTTATGTGTTGAAGCATAAGCAGTAATAAGCTTTGCAATCATAACTTAGGTTGTGCCCTGACTAGTGTGTTTTCTAATTACTTTTTAATTTTCCTAAATAACCTTCTGATATTCTACACTATATTCTTGGATGTGTTTAACTATTTGGTGTATGAAGCATCTACTTCTTTTTAACTCTTGATAAATGGGTTGGGGTTTTGTTTGTGTTCTTTTAAGAAGATAAGCAAGACCACTTTTTTTAAAAATCTTCTTTACAAAATTACCTGTCACACCTTTTTTTTTTTTTTTTTCCTTTATTTTTCCAGAAGAAATAGGCTTAGATTTCAACCATTCCTTACATGGGAAAGGTTTAACCATGCTACTAATGATTTCTTGTCCTTTTCAATACATTTTCTGCTCTTACACTGTTTTAAGATGCATTGAGAAGAATTGAACTTCACACATAGTAATACCCAACCATCAGTTTATTAAATGTCATCTGATTAAATGAGAGGTTGACTAAAATCCGTATCAGTAAAGAGGCTTTGTACATCTGTGCCAAGGAATAAATGTAAAGGGATGTAATTGGCACTCATGAGAGAAGAGAGTCTCGTCACTACCCTTAACTGTTCCTAATTTTTGTTACTCTTCAAAAGGGGCTTCTAAAACATACAAAACTCAGTCTATCACAAATACAGAAGTAAAGCTGGGAAGCCTATAAAAGCTGTATGATAAATATACATACAGGGGGCTTAAAATTTGTGCATTTCTGATCAAGAAACACAGGGTTTCTATGAGCTTTACCTTAACCATCAAATTAAAAGAACTTGAGAAAATGCATGAGTGATGGATGCTACAAATACAAAAGGTTACAATTTGTTTTCTTTCCAATAAACCTGTGTAATTTAAAATAGTACCAGTGGAGTTTCCAATGCCCATTACCTCAGAGAGAAGACAGGTAATTTAGTGCATACACATAATAAATCTTTGTGTGAACTGAGACCAAAATCAGTCATCAATGTTAAGCATTTAATGATGTGAAGTATTTAAATAAAGCTGTGAGTTATTTCTCATATATAAAATACAGAATTCTAGCTTAATTTGAATGAATTCCAAGATACAAAGTAAACTGCCTTTTACTTTCAAAATACACTCCAATCATTTGCAGCCATTACATGTATTTTGTTTGTTTTATGCAGGTTTTTTTAGCCAATACAGACATGTCCTTAATTATATTGAAATCTTTTGAACTAAGTAGATATCAACACTTCCGGGCTTAACCAATTCTACTGGACATATTTTCTTACCAATGGAATTGTATATATTTAAGGGAAAAGTAATTAAAAATAGAAAATCAATAAATTTAAACATCACATTTTAACTGTATTCCTACACTTAATTCTCTATTCTCATAATAATTTAATCTAATATTCATTATTCCCAGTTAGTACAAATAGCTTAAATTTCAGCTATAATAATGTGGCATCAGTCCCACTGAATTTCTGTATTCCTGATTTTTCATTTAGACTTTGTTCCTTTTCACTAAGCAGGGTTTTGAAATTTGGTTTTGTTGGTGTTTGGGTTGTTTTTTTCCTGTGTACTTTTTTTAACATAAAGGCAAGGGCTGATTATAAAATTTCTTTCTTCATATGTTTCTATCTGCCTGTGAACCACCTTCAGGACCCTGATTAGCACAACTATTTTTAAGGCTGCTTCTTCCTGTTCTTAAATACAATTATTCTTGTTTCACCCTAGAAATCACACTGTTCCACATTCTTTAGGCTCCTGAAAAGAAGCCTGCTACATTTGGATCTCTAAGATTCACAAGAAGAATGTTCTGAAAAGCAGAATTAATAATCCTGGATTTAAGAATGTTAGCTATTAAATCATTTAGTCTCTCACTTTGTTGAGTAGGATTTCAGAAATTAGTATTCCCGAGTCATTCAGACCTTTAGAGATGTTTTACACTACTGCAAGACATACCTCTTTTATTTCCATGACTAATTTTCAACATAATTCATCAGGGGAGGAGGAAAAAGTTGTTTGTTTTTTCAGTTTGCAAAGGCAACAAATAAATTATATGTAGTGTGTGTTTCAGAATCCCTATTTTCACAGCAAATTAAATTCAGGTACATTAACTGGAGTAGTCAACAGTTACTTAAATAGCAAAATGTATAGTGTAATTGTCCCAAAGTTAAGGATGAACTGTACTGTTAAGATTTCACGTTCATATGGGGTACAGAAATAGAGCTCTAATTAGTAAATTGTTTGTAGAATTTTCCATCTGTGCAAGGCTTAGAAAAAGGCCCTTCTATGGAATGGAGCATTTGCAACTTTAAGATTGATTAAATTTCAGAAAATCCTCAAGGGCTGGAATCCTCATCGCTTGGGTCTTTATAATACTGATTAGATAAAGTGGCATGAAAGTAGAAGTTCCTGTAAGACACAGTATTGTACTGGCAGAAGGAATGACTTCATGACTTTCCGTCTTTTCCATCTCTACCTTGTATAGCTTTTTTTACAACTCAGTCTTAGGACCTTTTATGCTAACACCTGAAATAATCTGGAAAAGTGATTATCATTTAGTCAGGCATGACAATGGAGTCAGTGTGACCCTTCACACAGCAAAGACAGCCTTTCCAAATAAAGTTATTTTACCTGTAGTATGACATGCAATTATTGATGTAAATATTGTCAATTCAGTCTTTATTCAGTGTTGCCAAGTAATTCATTGCAACTACTCCAGGAACTACACCTGCCTACACAATGAATGTTAACTATTTCGTTTAACCTGTTTTTCCTTCTAGTCCTATTAGAACCTGTTCATAATATTTGTGTTCTGAAGTTAATTTAGAGGTGGATAGTCCATTTGGTTACTAAAATGAGGCTATTTTCTTAATTACCTGCTGTCCTCAGTCATTGGCAAAGCTGGCACCACCTTGCTCCCTTCATATGATGTCCCATGTCACCTCAGTGATCAGCCTCCATAAATATTGTCATAACTGTCCCATACTAATCTTGAGGGCGAAATGGCACTCTGGTTTTCATCCTTTCTTGAGCCACTGTCTGTTGGCATCTTCCTTGGATGCCTCTTATGGTAGGGCATTATTGCTGCAAATTCTGCAGCAGTTGAAGGATCAGACCTCAGCGCTCTGGATTGTCGGAAGCCTGATGAGTGTGCACGTTAGCAGTGAGACCCACTCTAGAGGTCCCTGTCCCATACTCTGCTGAGATGGTAGCTACTTCGGACTTCTGTAGTGCACTAACATTTTGGGACACCTCTTCCAGAACAGTATGGGTCTCAGATGCAGATGGCAAGGTGAGCTACAGTCCCAACATGCAATAACACAACTGGGCTCAAACAACTAATGCCTGCAGTCCAGAAAAGCCCCATGAAGCCAGGCCCTTCAAAGAGAGCATCTGGGCTGTACCAGCGAAAATCCTGAACAAAATAGTTTCCAGGCATTTTCCTTACACTGTCTCTTGGTGCAGCTACAAACTTTGACACATCTGAGCCAGATACAGCCTGCGACTTCCTTCCATGTGTTCCCAGGGAGAAAGGGAAGTATAGCGAGTGGATGGAAAGGCCTGACTACTTTTTGAGTTATTGTTAGGTATGCAAGGCACACCTAAGTTCCTATTCCTGTTCGAAGGAACGTTCAACTTGCCATGGGATTTCAGGCCCCACCCTATGATAAAGAGTCCTATTGGCCTTTAGTAGGGATAAAATTCTTCATCAGAGCCCTCCCCCCCTGCCTTTTGTAAATAACAGTCTCTTGTATTCTTCTGACATTTTTTATGGCATTCCTAATAACAGTTTTGGATTTAAATGCATCAAATTAATAATGAGATTTAATAGGACAAGAAGGAGAAAATCAGATTAAACCAAAATAAGCAGCATTCATACCACACATAGGCTTTTCTTGTTACTCACAGGATTAAATGCAATAAAGGAACAAAGGGACGGATTCAAGAGGAGGATTCATATAACGCCTGCATCTGACCTAAAATGATCCTGATGTGTTTAAGTTGAAGATTCTGGTACCATTCACATTCAAACACTTCTCCTAATAGTGAAGATGCCTTTAGTACCCATTTTCCTCATAGTGTCTAAATGCCACCAAAGATCACACCATGCAGTAACCCTACCTCCCCTCCCTGTCCCCTGGGAATCCACATTGTAAGTGGATCCTATTGGACCTCCTGGTTTTCTTGCAGAGTAATGTACCTTTGGTACCTGTGATTAGAGGATATCTAACACTGCTGAAGGCATGATCACAGGGAGTGCCTTTACGCTCTGTTGATTTGGGATTAAACCATTTGAGATGTGTAAGACCCATAGGTCACTCCTTTGCCTGGAGATGGTGATTAGTGGGAAGTGAGAAGAGACAAATCCAGAAGAAAATTTGGGGTATTTTTCCTTTAAATTAAAGAAATGCTAAACACACTGGAATTCCTATAGAATAGTTGTCCTTTCCTTAGTAAATCTTCAGACAAAAATCTATCCACAGTGTTTTTATGAAAATACAGTTACAACCCTATGGATACGTGCCAGTTACATTATGGATCTTATCATTTTGGTTACTTGACAGCATTTTGAGATCTGAGTGCTGCAATTTCCTTATTATACGCTCAGAGTCATCTTCCACAAGGTAAATGCATATTGCTGTAACTTTTTCTGCAACTGTTATCAAGCCACGTGCCATGAAATGTCTTTCATATCAAGTCCTTATTTACTAACAACTTTTAATTTTTTTTCTAATAACAGTGACCGTTTCTCAGTTGAGTTCATTATTATGAACAGATACATTGCTAATGTATCTGTGTTTTTAATTTTGAGATGCTTCCAAGCATCAAAGTGAAGTGTGTTATTTCAGAACTTTAATTGTTTCAGCATGCTGGCACTTCTAATAGGTGCATGTTCTTCCTTAATTAAAGACAACTCTTCAAGATCAGTACAGTCTGCCTCATTGATCCATGATTGCCTCAGCTAACTCCCAGTCAGCCAGTGAACTTTATAGAAAGCCTGCTAAAAAGTGAGGACTGAAAAAAAACCTTACTCTTTAAACAAGAATGATTTCCCTTGGCAAGATACAAAGATGAATCACTGCCAACACTTTCCTTCAAGAGCCATGTTAATAAAATTGGGCCAGATAATACTCCTTATTTCTGAAACATCTTTTTCTTAGGCAGCCTCATATTTCACACAGATCTGTGGTAGGTTGCCTGACAGCAATCAAATGCAAGTCTAGAGAGAGGAATTAATTTCTCCTTCCATGTATCCAAAATGGGTGTTTTAGTAAATGGATGTATTCTAAACTGGATTTACAGAGCTCTTTTATTTTTGAAGAGAGGTAACATTTTTCTCCAGACAACAGTTTGGACACTGGAATCAAGGCACAACAGTTTGGACATTGGAATCAAGTCACACATGCCTTAATCTTTGTGTAACTTCAAGCATTGTACAAACTAACAGAAGTCAAATATGTTTCCAACAGTTCTACGGAGTTCAAAATGTAGAGTCAAGTCATGGATGTCACTGTCTTTACAATAAACATCTACACAGCCATATTTACCACAGTATCCAGATACCACACAATTTTTAGCATATTTATTCTCAGAATATCCTGAGTGATGGAGAAGCATTAGTCCAGTTTTACAGCTGGGAAACTAAGGCACCACTGTAAGACCGCTTAATTTGCTTGGAGTCATCATGACTACTTACTAACCATGAAGATCAAGAAGCACTCTGGAGTTTGATCTTGTGTGAGCAGTATGATGTGATTGCTTCCCCGCTTATCTGCCCAGACATGCACCTTGGCTACACCTTGGGTTTACCACAGAGTGAAACTTCAGGGTCTGCCACGCTTTATCTCACCCTCCCTTTTTCCTCCTGCACCTGCTCTGATTTCTCCCAGGACTAAGACTTCAGGTGTATAGCAAGAGAGGTAGCTGAGAACTGAGTGACCAAGACTATGGGATGTAGTGGTGAACAAAATTTCATAGTAAACCTGGTAAAAAACTGTAAATCTCCTTTAGCCCTGCATTAGCACAGTGACCACTAGGTCTGCTTTCCTATGTAGGGACAAAAACTTCTGGTAAACTTAGGCTCTAAAGTTACACAGTCTCTAAGCTACAGTGTATGGCATAGATTTCACTTAGTTCTCTAGATGCAGAGGTGTGTAAACATTCAGATCAGTTTCCAAAGATTGTGTCCCAGCTTCCTAAGCATCTGCCCTTATTTCCCATATTATACCTGGAAAGACAATCTTGGGTTTTCTCTGAAACTGGGAAGTGTCGTAACAAAGTCATGTTATAGTTTTTGTTTCGTCTAGCTTTGTTTCTCCTAACTCCAACATACTGGGTCATCCTGCATGTAAGAATGCTGTGTCAAAGGATATCGTACTGCATCTCTGCTTATTTTCCTTTGGTGGGAGCAACCCTTGAAGGTCCTATGGCTGTCCACTTTGTCAAAGCCACATCAACCACAATAGCCAGCCTAATGAAGTACATGAGCTCTGAGGCTATTTCAGCAGGCATATTTTGAGGTTTTAGCACACTGACGTAGCCTATATAAATTAGAGTTTTTCTGTTGAGTGTTGAGAGGTGACCAAACAAATCTGGAAAGCTAATTCCTGAAATGAGAAGCAGACTTCATTAAACTCTATATCATATGATTTCTGCTGTAAACTATAATTGCTAAAATTTGTATTATTTTCACTGACTTTTTTCCTAGTAGACATTAGACCTTTCAAGCATTTGTTCCTTTGTCCTCTAAGGATTAACTTTTTTCTTTACTGAAACAATTAATTTTATTTGTTGTCTGTTTTTTATACAGTGTTTATTCATCACTTTACCATTCTTCTATACAGTTTTCAAAGAGCGTTGTAGATGGTTAAATGCATTCTATACGAATAGTCGACGCTGTGATTTTATAAAGTCAGAAATAAATTGTAGTTCAGCTTGTAGGGCGCGTAGAGCAATTCAGAGCCCTGCTACCACCCTTTGTTCTGACTTGAATCACTCTCTTGTTCCAGTTCGTACACGTGTGTTGATCAGGCTTCCAGCCGTGAGGCCAGTTTTACTGCTGCACAAACAGGGATTAGTACTGCCCTGCACTCACTTGCACTTGTGCCCTGATTTTTGAGCACTCTTTTCGAAGCTGAAAGGTTAGTGGAGTAATTCAGTGTGCCACTTCACCTGTCTCTGCCTCCAAAGGATTACTTAGTCTGTGCATTATTATTAATGATAGCAAAAGAGAGCAACACTGCTGCTGTATGATCACTGAAGGATACTGTGATGCATTTCTCATACCTCATTTTCCACATCAAGACTCACAGTATCCTTGACATGGTCTTCTAGGAGTTCATTAAGTTTAAAACAGGTGGCATGTGGCTAACTATGGAAGCTTCCTGAGGCAAAGTGACACTATAAATAAAATGACTTACAAACAATTCATCTTCTCTTAATCCCTTCCTCTCGGACTATTAAATTGTTCTATGACATATTTGGTATAGCATGTCTCACACTGCTTTTCTCTGCAGTACTCCCTGACTGGTCTTCTGATAACACAGGCCTGGATGCCACTGAAAACAACATAAGAAAGCATAATTAGATGTTGTTTTTTTTTTTTAATTAAGTTTAAGGATGTTTTTGGTGTGCAACAAGCTGTCAGCATTTGCTGTTAAGAAAGCTGGTGTTTCAGTGGATGATTAGTTTCTGCTTTTTCCCAAATCTTAATGTTTTTTTTAGTTTGCCTTTTGAGACCTGTTTCTTAAAGGTTGGTACAATATTAAAAACCACAAAAATTGGAGTCAGAAAACTTAGCTTTTACTGCAAGCCAATATGGGAATATATTCTGTCCTGCACCGCTATTTGCACTGAAATCACCAAACAAAATGTAGTTACTGAAAATATGAACTTTTATTTTGGGGAAGTTTAATTTCTAGATAACCAATCCTGCCTGTGCTGCTGTATAAAGATGACTCCAAGGGAACTATCTTATAGAAGACATAAAGAGCACCTGGACTTTTCCTAAAAGAAAAAGATCAAAAAAC
Source organism: Todiramphus chloris collaris (assembly GCA_025345505.1). Taxonomy (NCBI): domain Eukaryota; kingdom Metazoa; phylum Chordata; class Aves; order Coraciiformes; family Alcedinidae; genus Todiramphus; species Todiramphus chloris. The sequence goes on from JANVCC010000019.1 coordinate 9,232,159, forward strand.
CCAAACACTTCCCATTTTTTAATTGAAACACAAATACAGTGAAATATTTGGAAAAAGAGGCAGCCCCAAAGATATCAATTAATGTTCCAGAAACCAAAAACTGTTCTAAATGTGTGACTGAAGTCTAAATAACTAAAAATTAGTTTGTTTTCTTCTCCATTACACACAGCCTGTCCAAAGAAAAAGAAGCGGATTTAATTTTTGGTGACTGATGCTTCAGTACAGGTAGCTCCACAGAGCCTCTCACAACTATGAGAAAGGAGTTATTTATAGCTCAGGACATAATAAGGCCTTTCAAGTTGCGTCTAACCTTTGAAAATTCTTCCAGGTTAATTCTGCTTTTTCAGGTGGAGGCCAGCTCTTCCAGCTTCCCCCTGATACAGACCTGAATCTAAACCTGAACAAAAAAAAACAAAAAAAAAAGTATATAGTACATATTTGGCTGAAGAACCTATGAGGTTTTATAGGGATGTGGTTGGGGGTTTTTTTAGTTTTTAAAATGCTTCAGAAATCTTTCTGAGAACCCACTTGTGATGGTGTAATAACCAGCTCCACCAGCTGTCCTCTATTAAAACTGTAAAATACTGCAATAGAAATAGAATTCTACTTTATAAAAGCTCATAAAAAAAAATATATATAATGCATACGAACACCCGTAATGTACATTCTAAGTCTAAATGTGTGTCTCCTTAACCACATTGGCACTACCAATTGGAATTCCATTGCACATCATGTAGCTGATGGAGAAGGCACATTGAAATCAAGCTGTTAAACACACCATCTCCATTTTTTATTTCACTGGAGTATGTTTGCTGTATTTTTAAAAGAGCATTGAAAAGCCCAGGAGATGAATTCTCCTCTGAAATTGCTATTTGCTGACATAGAAATAGCTGTAAAAATACAAGCGGAGAAAAATACAGTATAGCAATATATTTTCATTTATTTGGGGGAAAAGTAGTTTTAAAGAAGAATTATAGTCTGTCTTCTGAATGATAAAGCAGTGTAACTAGCATTAAACACAGCTGAAATTTTGTAATGACCAAACATCAGCTCATCCAAATCCCCAATAGCATTAACTCCCTAGAACTGGGCTGTAAATTTGATTAGCCGTACAACAGACATGAGACACAAATGGTCTTCCTTAGACAGTCATACTAAGTGGCTACAAAAGATGACAAGGCATTGTAGAGCAGTGCATCCAGCCTTTTTAAGATAGGGACAAGCTTCATCCAACTTTCAAAACTACATTTAAAAACAGGGTAATTGCATGAATTCTTGTCTATAACATGAGGATTGCATATGGTGAGGTAAGGGGGGATTTAGCAGATGCAGTCTTCCTATAAATCATCCAGAAGCCTTTCTTCATACTTTAGTTCTCTTGATTGACATTTCCTGCATCACTGAATCTTAACTTCTATCCATGCTTGTTTGATTTGATGGGTTTTTTTATATATTTTCATTACTCTTGCACTGTCCTTTAATGTGTAATTTGATGCTGTAACTCCTGGTGTCTTCCAGTTTTACATGCAACTAATCAGTGTTGGATAAAAAATTTTATTTAAACAAGCTAAAGGTTATAGAGGCATCTTAGGGTGGATTTCTAGAAGCAAGAGTCAGGACCTAGAAGGAACAGTGAATTATGACACCTGAAAGATTTCCAGGTCAGCAGAGTTCCCTGGTGGGCTGACAGCATGTGCCGCACGCAGCACGACTCCCTGCACTCCCCACGCGTGGCTATGGCAGCCAGCACCACCCGCGGTGCTGCTTCCAGGTCTCGGTGCGGTCGAGTGCTGCACATCATTGCTCCATCTTGTCCTAGCTTCTCCAGCCACCCGTGCCCTGATGGCTGAGGTAGCCATGGCTGTCAAGCCAGGCCCCACGCATCTGGTGATCTGCGATGTCCCAAAGTACGTTCCTCCTGCCGGGCCAGGATTTACATAGTTTTACTGTTCTTGTTATTAATTTATTGTGGGTTTATTTTCATTTCTTTCACTGGGTTGTTCTGATAATGTATTTCTGGTGTAGCTTTGTATTCTGATCCCCTGGTTTTCATTGTCATTTGGACACACTCCCATTTGGATTGAATTTCTGAAATGAACCCTGATTCACTGATGAATCACACTACTTCTAAAACAAAAAGAAAAGGAAAAGCTAGAGCGGTTTACTAGCTGTAGAAACAAATTTCTAACATCAAGAATAAAACCACAGATGTATACAAACGGAAAATAAGAAACAGCTTTATAGTAATGAGAAATGGAAACATGGGAAAAGTACTGTTATGAATGTTGAGATCCAGTATTCCTTTTTATCTCTTAATTAGACAGTTTACACAACAGTTGTTTTATAAATATGTGTTTGGCCCTACTAATGGAGATTTCACAATACTCCCTAAATAGTGCAGCCTAACTGAGGACCAGGTGGTGCTCAGCCATGTGCTGCTTAGTTGAGGGAGTAACTGAAAACTATTGTTTCTTTCCCATACTTGGTATTTTGTAGGACTTGGACACTACAACCAGGACTCGTGCATGTTGGGAATTAAGTCTTTTAACTGTTTTAATTAAGGTGCTTCTATTTATCTTGTAATCTCCATTTTATGGACGGTTCCTGTGAACTGCATAGCAATAATGACTCATGACTCATTAAAATGTGTTCAGAGATCTGTCTCTTTGGTCGTGCTGGCTGGCTCCCTCCTCCACCAGAGACAATATGGCTTGTGCTTGAAGCTGCCCACACAGGCGCAGAAGGAGACCATTGGCATTTATGGAGTTCGCACGCCGTCCTTATGTCCTCCGGCACAAATGCAGTGTGCTGCATCAAATTGGCCAGCGTGCCACTGGTTGGGTGGCCCTGATTTGAAGTTAAAATTTCCCTCCTCACCAGCTGTCCTGACTTCCCAAACAAAGCAGTTGTGCTTCCTGATGGTTTTACAGCTTCATGGGAACTGTCAAAATAAGCCATCTCTCCAAAAGCCTGTTGAAGAGTCCTTATAAATAACAACATATAATGACAACACACCTCCAGACCCTCTGACAGGGGTGTGAGATATCTGGGACTCTCTGGTAATAACTGTTTTTCTATTTCTTCAGTTTGGAGTTTCAAACAAGCAAGCAGCTTTGCCAAACTGTGGGTTTGTTCTTTTATTCAATATTGTTATAACCAATAACACATATAGCCAAACTGCCAGATTGCAAAGAACAGTGTTATTATTGTTATTACAGAGAACACCTTTTAGTAGCCTCGACTCACCTGCTGGCTTTGGGTGCAGCTGGTCCTGCTCATGCTGCAACAGGCAAGGACCTCTCCTTGCTTCAGCAGTCCTGCTTCACACAGGCAGATGCTGATGGAAGGAGGTGCCGAGTTGAGGGAAGCAGCTGAGATGATAGTTGATTCACAGGACACTCAGTGAGAATTTACAGACCTATAACAAAAGCTATGAAGACCTCAGTCATCTTGCAGGCCATCACCTCCATGCTTTCCCCAACTGCCAAACACTGCAAAAACAAAGGCTTGAAAATAAGAATAAATAGTTCTCCATATGACTGGGCTTCAACAGATTCCCAGACAGAACTCCTGTCACTGATTCTCTAAACCCAAAAGAAATGCTGGGAGGAGGTGAGAAGAGCTTGTACCTTCCAAATCCTTCCAAAGATCTATGTTGTTGAAATGCTTCCTTTCTCCCAAAAGGAGATACAGATGGAAATCCACAGTAGGAAACCAAACATTGTAATTTATCATCCAGGATTGGGTATGATGATATAATCCTTGTTACCCTTTCAGTATATCAAGGAAATTGATTTACAGCTCTCAAAGCGAAAGACAGGCTTTCACAGATACATTCATCCCACACATAAAATACTTTCAGATTTGAACTGGGTAAACTTTTACTACAGCACATCACTTTCCACTGACTCACATAAGGTTTTATAAAGGTCTTAGTGTCAGCACTTTAAATATGCACTAAACCTCATTAAGCACTTGCCTTATTCCAAATGATAATGCCATGATATTCTTGCAACCCTTCACAGACAGATGCTTCAGAGGCCAAACCCCACCTTCCCCAACAGCATGAAATCCAGCACATTCATCAAATTTTGCTCCAAGAATTCCTTTCAAGTTCAACCCTTAGTCTCCATTTCTCTGAAGGTCTGTGAAAATGTTCCTTCACACAGTGGTGTCATGTCCAAGGAGGGTGTGGGAATTCGCAGCAGTGCTGTTGAGCTCATCCCGGAGCTACATTACACTATGACAAGGTTTCCCTGTGGCTACTCTCTACATATTTTTTCTGAGAAATTTTGCCCTTTCCCATTGCCCAGGTTCCCCATTTATCCTGCACTGCTGCTCAAACCTCATTCTAACCATGAACAACTTTGCACTCCTTAAATACCCATGGACTGTTAGCCTCTTATTTGCACAGAACAAAATCCCTTTCTAATCCCCTATATAGTTCTTCTCCCTGGCTGAGGAGTTAAAGGTGATATACTCTCTAGTCTGAAACTTTTAAAATGGATCTTAGATCAGATATGCTTCTTTGACACTCATACATGTAAAAATAGCAAAGTTCAGGCCTCAGTGACCTCCACTGGATATATTAAGGTATTAAAGGTAAGCATATGCAGTAAGTGTTTGCAGGACTGAGACTAAGGGGACATAGTACATCACAGTCACAGTGATAACTTGCCTTACTAATTTGGAAGGTACAAACTTAAGATTCAAATCACGGGCTTTTCCTGAAAGTGCAGGGTATACATTCAAGGCAAAAGGCTTTTTCATTAGATATTGTTCACTAATATTCAGTAATATTGGCTGCAAGCCAGTCAATTGATTTTTGTCTAAACCAACTCGTTTCTCCTATCATAAACTCTCATCGTCAGAAAACAAACAAAAAAGCCCAGGTATACTCTGCTTTGTGGAAGGCCTGGCATCTAGTCCCAGCCATTCCAGTCAGGTTACAACTGCACTGGGGAAGATAAGATTTGTGTTGTTCAATGGCACCATCTTCAGTCAACTACAAAGCTGATTATTAAGTGGCTTTCAGAAGAAGTCATGTTCACCTGTCCTAAGTCAGGAAAAAACATGGTGTCAATGCTTCTGACTTGCTTGGTACAATCTTAGGAAATCTACTGTTTCAGCAGAAATATCAAGACTGTGGGTTTCCCCCCCCCCCCCCCCCCCCCCCCCCCAAAAAAGGAAAATCTCTCTACATACTTTTCTGTTTTAAATGGAGATGAGAAAAATGTTGTCTGAAAAGGAAAAATGTTGATTATACACAGTCTGGGAAAGTCTTTGTGTGTTTTTCTCAGAGGGCTGGCTGGTTTTGATTAGTTATTTGTGAAGGAGTTTGTAGATCCAGACCGAATCATGCAGCATTCTGACCATATGAATGATCAGAAATATCCCATAAATTAAATACCAATTCCAAAAGTAGGAAATTAACCTTTGTTGCTTTGAAAATATTACTTACTGCCCTAATTTCTTATCTTTCTTTATACTTTGAAACTAAAAGTATGTAAGAAAAAAACCCAAAACAACATCGAACATGTTGATAGAATTAATGCCCATCCTCTTCTTAGGTGATAGTAGAGATATTGGTGGGAGTATAATAACATAAATAAATGATGTAGTATGTTTATTCTTATCACTTGAAAACAGCTTCTTAGCTCAAAATAAAATTGTTGGAACATCTTTTTGTAAGGCAGAGCTTTAGAAAATTATTTTAGTTCTATGTTTACCAGAAATGTATAGCTAATTGCCAGCCAGCTCCTCCCCGTCTTCGTCTTCCTTTCTTCCTGTATGTATGTGTGCTTTCAAAATGGTACTAGTATATGTAGGCATCTTGTTATTACAGGTAAACCCAAGAGAACTGAATGAATGTGGATTAAGAATAGCTTTTGCATCCTTCCAAGGCTGACGAGTATTTCACAGTTTGTGTTTCCTTTTCAGCTGACCCCCTGGTTGGAAGTATTGCCACTCAGTATATGACTAACAGAGCAGAGCATGACAGAATGGCCAGACAGTGGACCAAGCGATATGCCACATAGGAACCTACTCTAGGATTTGCTGGACCTGTGCAAGCACATTCACTAAGTGCATCAATAGACCTTCCCTTCATTCTTATTTTTTATTAAATTTTGAACCATTTTGTGACAAAAGGTTGTCCTTACTTTCTTTTTTGGTTTATTTTGATTTTTATTTGTTTTGGGGTTTTTTTTGTTCTGTTAACTTGAAAGTTGTTTCCCTCCAATGTAGACAGGGAATTTTGGTTATCAGTGCAAAGAATGTTGGATCTGTAATAGTATAGAGCTTTGTCACAAAGCTTTGTATTAATGTGTGGGGGTTTGGGTTTTTTTTTTCTTTCATGTGGCTTTGGGGAAAACAAACAAATTCAGAATTATATCTCATTTTTACTTAAATGTAGTGTTTAGGGTTATTTTTTTGTACTGAAGTCTTTAATGGTGGGTGCATGCTACTGGGAACAAGTTTTGTATAAAAGCTTAAAATCAAGAATCACTGTGCATTACTAAGACTGTGTTTATCACTAGCCTTCTGTTTCCCACACAAAAGGCTACTGCGTTGAACAAATTAATATGTATTTTGATTTACCTAAAAAAAAAAAAAAGTGCTTGTAAATTTCTTAGGGACCTGCCACTTTTGACTGTGGATCAGTTGATGTACACTTGTATTATTAAAGCACTCAATAAAACACTGTGGCTGATAAATGCACTTCTTGCAAGACGGTGCTTTTGCGTTTGTGCAGTATGGGCTGCATAGTCCTCACATAATACTGCTGCAGGTTAAGCAACTATTTTTAGACCTAAACTATTCATTTCTTCTCAACAATTCATTTCTTAACTTAGAATTGTTCATTGTGTATCCTTTCATATACAAGCGTCTTCCAAATTTTAAGGCCTTTCTTTCACATGCCGGTGCTCAGCTCAGCTATTTGGAAGCCTCTTGCTGCACCTTTTATACTATGGCTTCACTATATCCGTCCTCTTACATCTAAAATAGCTGGCTATATAAATAGCCTTGCAGTGAAAGCAGAATATTGATGGTGATTTTATACAGCACGCCTCAATTCGCCTTTCTCCAAGCTCTTTAATTGTAAAAGCAACTATTTGTTATTTAAAAAACATAAATGAAGGTTTTCAGTGGGCAAATCGAGCCCATTGCACCAATCATTCCCAGCATGTTCAATGGCAAGGGTATTTCTATTCAGATTTGACCTTCAGGCTAATTTTAGATATGCAACCATAGAAGGAAAACTTCTACTTGGCTAAGGAAATGTGTGGGTGTTGTGATTTAGAAAATATATACTGTGATGCTGATATCTAAATGTTCTTTGTATTACAAGGCATATTGGAAAATCCCCATCTCATATAATTAAATGTTACAGAAGCTATATATACAGTGCTTGCCTGCCCTTTCCCCTCTCTCCTTGTCTCTTATGTTTAAAGAAGATCTTATCTTAAAGAAGACACATTGCAATAGGGATGGGTATAAACATAGAGGGAGGCCCAATCTCATTACCCTCCAACCCAGTCCAACTGCCCTGAAAACTAAAGTAGTCAAGGTGACACCATAGGGCCTCTGTGCCAACTGCTGTGCTGCTCAGCATTTCCAGGATGTTTTGTTTTTCTCTCAGCCATTTGCCACTAACTGAACAGACACACAGCTTGAATGTGCTGGTGAGTTGTCCTCTGTGTGAAGAGAAGCTGAACATTGGCTTTGTTTTAGGTGGTATATAACTATCACCCCAAGAACCACAGGGATCTCAATGAAATTATCAGTCTCTTTCGATCAAAGCAAACGGAGAGTCTTCTGGTGTCTGCAGAAGCCAACTGTTTATTAGCCCAGACATAAACATTTTGAGGCCAACAGATCCTAAATACAGACATGAAAGAATAAAAACAGTTCAAAAATAAAGCAAAACACAAACGCCAGACTTCCCTGAGCTAGAAAACTCCTCAGGACAACTGCTGCAAATGCTTCCCTTGGAAGTTGCTTCCACCGTACAACTCGCCATGAAGTACCTCCATGTTTGAAGGGAATCTTCCTGCTGGAAAAATCAGGGGTAAAAGGATTAAAAAGAGCAACTGCATCTTGCCCAGACCAGTAACTGCATTACTACTCCTCTTATCCCATCTGCTGAAGAGATTCCTGCCATAAAAGACCTGTATCCCCTGAGACAGCAATTAGTGGGCAATTTCAGATTTCTTGTGAATTAATGTAAGTGTCTGCCTCTCTGCAGCCTTTATTTACACTCAGCTGAGCAGAATGTAGTAATTTTCCAGGTACATATTAAACCTGCTTGAAAAATAAGTCTTTAATTCCTACGTTTTGGTTTTTTTTTTCAAAAAAAAAAAAAATAAAGGTGACATTGTAAACAGAAGAGCCTATGGTATCTCCAATTAAGACGTGACTGAAAGACAGCTGAGATACGCTAGGGAGGGAATCACAGAATTCTTAATAAATGTCTATTCTCCGTTCATCAGCTCTCACTTGCCTTTTTTACTGATCATATGCTGTGCAGTTCGAATTTGCAGGTAGGTTGCCCTCTGTGTGAAGCTGAACAGTTGCTTTGTCCTAGATAGTATAAAACTACTGCCTTAAGAACCACTGGGATCTGTAAGAAATAATCAGAAAGGATCAACCCACACTGATTAAAGCAGATGCAGAGTCTTCTGGCATCTGCAGGAGCCAAATGTTTGCAAGTCTGGCCATAAAACATTCTCTTCTATTTGCAAATCTGCTCTATTTGCTTCCCAAGTAATTTTTTTCTTCATCTGCTAAACCTGGGAAATATGAAGCATTATTTGAAACCTGCTGTTGTTGCTGGAGAGCCATCCCCAACAGAATTTACCTGCCAGCAGAGCCCCAGTGAACAATAATACGTTGGCATAGTCTCTTTTTCTCCTTTTCTTTTTCCTACATCCAGAAAATACTGCATGTTATTCTGTCTCACCTTTACTCTTCGAGTCCTCTGCAAATTTAGCTGATTCCTGCTTCCTCTTTTATTACAAATCATCTTTCTAACTTATCCAAGACAGTGAAGTCCACATGCTGCCATCCTACAATTGGCTATGAAGATCACTCAAATGACTTGCCCATAGCAAAACATTCAATAGAATACAGTTGTCCTAAGACAGCATATAAAGGCCATCACTTCAGCAAATCTCAAGTATTTTCTTAGAGACACACAAATGCTAAAACTGAGTTTTGTTCTTTAAGGATATCTTACAGCTTTTCTGAATTTGATTGCAATATCAAGTAAATTATATTTAATTTACAGTAACCCCAGCTAAATGTCACTGTCCCCTACCCTTTGAATTCAACTGAGATGAAGCAGAAATTGGGGAACTCGACAAACAGTATTTCCCCATGCATGAATTACTGAAGTGGCCTTCCCCTTGTCCAGCTGACCAGCTGATTTCCCTCTCCAGAAAACTGCAGAACAATATAGCTTAACCTAAGGTACCCTAAAACCATCCTGTATTTTCAGAGACAGCATTTCAAGACTGCTCCAGGATTGAGATTTAGCACCTCATAACCCTTTTGATTACATTTATTGTGAGCAATTGCAGACAAACAGTGAAAGCCAGCTGCTGTGCCATGAATAAGGAAGGAATAATTCCTCTTGAAATATCTTTCTTCATATTTTCATATTGTGAGCTGCAGATGCGTACACAGTCACATCCCATGCCCAGGCAATGGGCAGCAGCTCACAGCCCTGCTACCAAGTGCAATGATATCATGTAAGTATAAAACAACCAGAGGTGTCAAGCCCCCAAATTGGGCCCCTTTTCAAGCCTCTCTCAACCTTCTAAATTCAGTCCCACTGCAGGTTCTGGGTGCAGTGCCTGCTCTGAGCTGCTCTTTCAGTGCACACAGTTACATCAGGATCCCTCTCCTTGCCTGTCTTGTCTCCAGCATTAATCCTGCTGATTTACTTCTCCAGCTCATGCACCCTTTCCTTCTCTCTGTCTGCTTGCTTCTGCTTGAATGATTCATTACTGAGAGGCCACCCAAGACACTGATCCCAGCTCAAATAGCTCTTCCTGAAGTTGCCTGAGCATAGTAATCTCTTCCTTCCCCAAAGTACATACCCAGAATGTGCCCCCCAGCCCCCTCTGAGACAGTGCCTATTGCAGCAGGAAAAGCAGAGCCAGCTCCACCAGAGTATGAAGATGCCATGAGATGATTCAGACAGTGTAGCAGCTACCAGTTCCTCCATCTCTAGCATTGTGCTGGGGTCCCTTTTCTCCTTTCCAGTTCTCAAAAACTTCTCTTGTCTCTCAAGCTGGACATCCTCACTCAGGCCCAACGTGCTTGGCGGCACTTTGAATTGGGCAGACTAAAGCAAGGACTTGGAGTAAAAATTCTGACGCCTTTGAAGTCTGTCTGTCCAGCTTTAGCAGCCAGGAGTCCTGCAGAGCCAGATCTGTCTGCTGGTTTTCCATCCTCTGTTTCTCCTTCTTGTCTTCTTTTCATTCCCATCTTTTCCTTCTATCCTTTCTTCCACAACATCAACACTTAATCTCAAAACTTCCTTCTCTCCTCTTCCCTCACCTCAGTCAAAACTCTATTCTTCCCAAGTGCTAACAAGACCATGTCACATAACACTGGGCCTACTGCAGCTGTTTGAAGTCCCCTGATTTTTAGGTCCTAGAAGCAAGAAAGAACTTTGTATGAATTAAGTACTTCATCATTGTGCCATGCTGGGCACTGGCTATAAACTAAATCACTTCTCCCACACATGTCATTATCAGTAATGAAATCTAGGTTGGCCTGCCTTCTTAGCATGCCATCCACATGCAAATGCATTTCCTTACCTCAAACAATCTCTAGAGCCAAAACATGGCTGCTTGGTGCCTCTGGCAGTCTCGCGTGGGTCATAACTGGAGACTATTGTTTATCAGGGAGAGTTTTATGTTACCTTTAAATCACAGAATTTTTTTGGTTCAGAGAGACCTTGCAGATCATCAAGTCCAATTGTTAACCCAGCACTGCCAGGTCACCACTAAACCATGTTGCTAATCACCACATCTACACATCTTTTAAACACCTCCAGGGATGGTGACTTTACCACTTCCCTGGGCAGCCTGTTCCAATGCTTTACAATACTTTCTGTGAATAATTTTTTCCTAATGTCCAACCTAAACCTCCCCTGGTGCAACTTGAGGCCATTTCCACTTGTTCTGTCACTTGTTACATGGGAGAAGCAACCAACACCCCCCCCCAGCTACAACCTCCTTTCACACAATTGTAGAGAGAGATAAGTTCTCCCCTAAGCCTCCTTTTCTCCAGGCTAAACAACCCCAGTTCCCACAGCCACACCTTGTAAGGCTTATTCTCTAGACCCTTCACCAGCTTCATTGCCATTCTTTGGACACACATCCATTGTTCTGCACCCTAATTCCATCATGAACTTTAATAGGGACCTGCAGCACTTTGGATAATGAAAAGGGCAACGCAAAACATCCCTTTCATGTCTACTTTGGGTCTGAAAGAAAGTAGTCATGGGCTAATGGTAGGTTAAAATAAAGACAAGGCTACTAAGACATCCTAATCTCCTGCCAGTCCTAAATTAGAAAAATCCCACGTCATGTAAAGGCTAAATAAATGCTTAATGTACTTCTACAGATTTTGCAGGACTGAATCCAAAAATCCACTGTTCATTAGTAGTCTTATTAGTTAACATGGATGGTCAGATGATGCGTCTCAGGAGGGGTTTTCCGGGGAAATGATCCACCAGGAAGAGCTGCCTGGCACCCTCATATCTTCCACCTCTGTTGGTCTCCTCTGTTGGCAGTCCTTTGGGAAACAAGGGCTGGAAACAAGCACCTCAGGTCATTCCTTATTGTCACTGCTCCTCAAATACACTCACACACAACAGACATTTGTTGCTGGAGAATCAGTGCTGGGGTCCCCTTTTGTGTTACTGAGGACCTTGGGGTCAGCAAAAACAAAGGGTCACACTTCAGTTTCTGTGAAATGCCTCCTTTCTTTGCAGTTGACTCATACCCTTTGTAAGGCCCTGAATGGAGTCTCTTCACATGAATGGAGCTCCTACCACACAGATTTCAATACAGCCCTGCTCCTTTCTCCACTTGTCATGAACAGAGCAAAGAAAGTGCTTTCGCCCATCACACTTTGGAAACACTTTGCTCATAGCAAAGCTTAACTGTGCTCTTGCCCATCCTCAAACGCTTCACATTTACATTTCTCAGACACCTCTCAGTTATAAGAGCCTCTCTCTAGCAATCACTCCTCAACACCAAGGACCTGCAAAAACCCTGCTTCCTTCTGCCTTTGAACCACATGTGACCTTCATCCCTGCTTCTTCTCTGCTGCTCCCCACTTCATAATTCTGCTTCTTTGCTCAAACTTCAAGGACCCAAACCCCTTGCTAAGTCCACCAGCATACCAAACACTAGAGTCACTTCTGCTGAAGGCTCCTTGCTACCCATCACTGTCTCACCATGGTGCACCAACACCTCACTGAGAAAAGGAAAGCCCATCCCAGTGCCTGCGATTGCTGTCGTCTTTGCAAAAAGAAGGATGAAAACCTTCTTTATTCTCCTTTCTGTGAAAGAGCAGGTAATGCTCCCTATGCTTGGCACTTACACTAAGGCACGAACACTCTCTGCAGATCTCCTTAGGTTGGAGGTTCTTAACCTCCACTGGCCTTCTCGGAAGAGTACTGTAACTAGTAGCAAAATAGTTTGTATTAAACACCCTGATTGTTACATGTCTAATAAATACAATTAAGCTTTCTAAAAAATCTATATGCAGTAGGAACTTCATCATTTTTTGCACAGGAAAATAACTGTGAATTAAAAAGTCTCTCCTGTTTCCTGTTCTGCTTCTACTATGTATTGTCCACCCACTACCTCTTGATGCAGTTTTAAAAGAAAATCTTCCTGAAATCTACTTAGAATTTAAATTCTCATTGCAAAGCATCAAAGAATAATCAAAACATGCTCAGTCATATCAAGGTAATCTAATCAGAAATTACTCACTGAATTATTTATATACATACATTTTTATGATAATTTAATAATTGATAGGCTTAAAGAAATAATCTCATTCTCTTCTATTTCATAATATAGATCATGAAATACCATATTTCATTACTCTGTACATTTGCCATTTTATCTATTTAAAATAAATACAGATTTGAATAACTTTAATCGATAGTTTTCTAGTGGAAGAAGAAGATGACTCTATTACTTGTGTACTGTAGTACTGTGTAGACTTACTTGTCTTAAAAAACATAATCCTATTTGTGCCTTTTTCTTTTCAATTTCTGTAAGAGACTGAGCAAATGCTGCAAACAGAAAATGACAGCAGTCACTTGAGCCCTGCTAATGTGCCAGCCGGAGCTGTTAGACATAATAACTCTGTCTAATTTTCAAAGAGTGGCACTGAAACTCTGGAGACAGAAGGACAAGAGACACAGTCAAACCCCAAGAAGAACTGAAAAGAAAAATAATTACAGAAATAAACACAGCACTCATGTGCTACGAATTTCCTCCAGCAATGTATACATGCTCCAGCAAACCCCTTAGGTCAAAATCAACTCTGCCGGCTGCAAGATGGTGAACCTTCTTAGCAAACATACTGCTGCACCTCATCCAGCTTCACGCTGGTCTCGCTGGGCACCAGACTCCCAGTTGTGAATGGGAACAGTAACCACAGGAAGTCAGCGTGCTAAATGATAAAGCCAAGGGAGTCACACCTTCTGCCTTGCTCCTGGTCTCACGTGGGCAGCCCCCTTACAAGGAGTCTTCCCTCTCCTCCTAATCCCACTCATCCGATGCTGTTGGGCCTGCACGTGCTCTGCGAAATTCGGCAACGGTTCTGCTGACACTGCAATGATGCAAGACTAACCAGAGAAGGATATGGGGTCATGCCTGGCTGGGTGATGCCATTCTCCTTTTGCAGCTGAGGCACCCAGTGCCTGCTTTAAATCCAACTTGCAGCTCACTTGGAGCAGAGCCCCTGGCTTCTCACCCCTCCATAAACCCCTGCTCTGAGGGGCTGAAGGAACCAGCCCTCTTCTCCTCCCTCCTCCACAACTTGCATCCAAGACCCTGCCACTGCTCAGACACCCAGGAGATACCTCCATGCCTCTGATGTGTTCAAATTCAACCTAATGCCAAATCAAATTTTTTTTTTCCATGATTCAGAAGCCACATGTAGAGCGAAAACTGCCAGCAGGTAATGCTCTCTCATATGATATATCTTCACGCAAGGACAGGACTATCACCACCCTGCCCTAGCAGCACGGTTTAATGGTCATGGCAGAGCTTTGGCAACTGCAAGCATCGAGATGCAATGTTCAGAATGGATTTTTCCTGGTGAAGAGGGTTTTCTTGTCTTTAAAAAAAAAAATAAATAAAACAAAATATGGTGTGAACTGTCTCTGTGCCTGTGTTCTTTCCTCTCTCCACCCACTCTGCCTCCCCCCTGCCGTGCCCCTGGGAGCCTGGCAGGCTGAGCCTGGAAGCCTGTTTGTGGATCTAGAAGTGATTTTTTTGGGAGAAGTGGGCTAACATTTTATCAGTAGCAAGAAAAGTATCGAGAAGCTGGAAGTTTCTGCCTGCTGGAACCTGACAAATGTGCACAGAGTTGAGGCAATGCAATGCATATCCAGACAGCTGGACCTTATTTGCAGAGGATGTACCCTGGCTTTTCTTAGGTTCTATGAATCCAATGGATGAATATATTTTGAAGGCTAATGCTGTATGTGCTCTTATGTATAAAACCTTGTCCTATATTAAGCTAGGCTTGGAGTGCAAGGAGAGGGGACAACTGCTGCCTGCAGCACTGTAAACCTCAGCCCTGGCTCTTCTTCACTCACTGCTGCCTGCAGGACATGTATGCAGAACAACACAAGGCCAGAGAAGAGTCAATACAGAGGGCTAAGGCAGAGGTGCCAAAGATAAAAAAATCACAATTCTGAGACCCAGCCTGGTGATACCCCAGCCCACCTGAGACTATTAATACATGTATATATTGTGATATGTGTGTATTGATGGATGTTTTATAAACATGTACACATGTCTGCTTTACACACACACAATAGCACCTCCATGACCAAAGAAAGTTGGGTTCAGCATCCAAGTGCCCCCAACAATGTTGTTGTGGGTGGAAGTGCAAACCACCCATGGTGTTGCCTGTAAAGGTGGTTCCAGCACTGCAGAAGGTAAAATAAAATAATGCTAATAGGAACTGATGGTGAGGCATTCAGTAATTAAGAGGGAAAAAAAAAAAAACAAAAGGAGGAAATGTCAATGGAAACCTTCTGTAGGTCTAGTAGAAGTAAACTTGTTCATATGGGTGAACTAAGGATAACAGTGTCACCTTCCAGTCCTTAATTAATATCTCAAGGTACAGAGCAGCTTTTCCCTGTCTAATGTTGCACTACACCTTGGCAAAACAGGAAGAAGCCACTTCCTCTAGACACAAAGTACACATCCCTGAAATTTACAGACTTGCCTTGTTCAACTGGGTGGAGAGGACCAATTAAAATGTTAGTTGTCTATGGACAACTAATTCATACTTTTTATTACACAGCCTAATTAGAATTATTAAAATTATTAGAAATATTTAAAGCTGACAAAGTAAAATCACTCCCCATGCCGAAATCCTTAGGACTAAATATATGTCTTTGAAAGGCTTGTTCACCCAAATATGCATTCCTGCTCACAAACAGCAGCAGAGCCCATAAGCACAGGAAAAAAAAAAAAAAATCTCCAGATCTTTATTAAATCCTGAGGGAAAAGTAAAATCTATTAAAGTCAATAATTGTCAGGAAAGTGGTAAGGTGTTAGCTCATGGCTGAGATGTCTTCCATTATTCCCTCCAGCAGCTCCCACACTGCTGCACCCAGCCTGAGCAGAAGGGGCAGTCCAGCAACAAAGTGCTATGCAGAGTTTCAAACGACTTGTCCCGCGGTTAAATTCACGCACTGTGAGTTATATACAGTTTGCAGATCTGCACGATTGCCCTTGATCCACAAAGCTGAGCATGTGAAGAATTTTTTCAGCATCAAGACCTTTTATATGGTAGATAGATAGCTTTGCTCAGGGGGGTAGATTTCAGTAGTATTTTGTATCAAATGTTATGTAAAATTCAGCAGGAAAAAAAAATTCAGATAGCTATTTATGTATGTCACCAATCCTCCAAATATTTATACATATATCTGCATTTCTTACATGTGTATGAGATCTCTCTAATGAATCTTCTTCTGTTGGACAGATAACTTTTCACCAGGATATTGCTTTTCCTTCATACTTGTTTGTTTTTAAAGTATTTTGCTTTCTAAAGTGCCTGCCCTAGGTATAGGTCTGATTTAATTTCACGGCAGTACTTAAAAAGTAGTCCTCCACAGATTTGCCACTCAAAGGTTGCAGCACTGAGGATGTCAATATAAAACACTGTATAAACCTAAATGAAATTGCCCTGCAGGAATTGATTTTTTATCGTCTCAGCTGACAGAAAAACAAAACATAAAAAGCATACTGAAAAGCAAATTCAATTAAATGCTAGTAATCTGAGGTGTCATTAGCAGCATAAGCAAAGAGAGGTTCTGATTTACTGCTCGGTTCAGCCTGGCTCTCGAGCTCTGAGCAGCTCTGCCCTGCCGGGAGAAGGGCCCTGGCAGCGGAGGATTGAGCGGCAGGGATTTTCTGTGGCCTCTTCTCCAGGGCTGGCGGCCACACAGGGAAGCCCCGGGGTGGGAGCTGGAGGGGGCTGGGTGGGGGACGAAAGCATCAGGTGCTGACTGGGCCCGGCACAGGAGACTACGCAAAAGCTGGGTGCTGGAGCGACAGTTGGAGGCAGGGGAAGTAGGGCTTTTACTGGAGGGCAAGAAGAGCTGCCTAATGGCGTGATTCCCTTTCTGTTTATTTGAAGTTGACTGTAAGAAGCTCTTTGAGCTTAACCGTGTGAAGGAGCTGCAGGCTGAGGTGGCGGGGGCGTGCCCGCGAGCCGCGGCAAGATCGACAAGCGGCCATGGCGGCCGGTGCCTCAGAGCCCGCGGCAGCGCGGACACGGGCACTGCGGACACGGGCAGCGGCCGCCACCCAGGGCCGCTCCAGCCGAGCCCAGCCGAGCCAAGCCGGGGTGGGCGTGCGGGAAACAGCACACGGCGCTTGGCTCCCTTGGGCCGGAGAGACGATCGTGGTCACAACGCGGCCAAAAGCCCCCGCGAGAAAGAACGTGGGAAGGCGGAGCGAGGCCCCGCGCAAGCGCACGGCTGTGCGGGTCTGCGGGCGGCAAATGCCCGAGCCTGGCGCCTGTAGAGGAGGGAGCTGGGGACACCGCTTGTGCGAGGTGTGAGCCACCGAACCATTTGCTCAGGCAGGTGTTGAACTGGGAGAGGAGGCAGAGAGATGGAGAACCATCAGACAGTGCGAAAGCCAAATAAATGGGTGGAGCCACATCCTGAGGCAAGGACAGCAGGGAGAGGCTCTGCAAGAAGTGATGGATCCCTTCCCCTCAGCTCACCAGGCAGAAGGAAGGGACCGAAGGGACAGGGGGGGATGGAAGACGGGTCCCTCCTCGAGAGGCAAGCAAAAACCTTCACAGCCCTCTCCACCTTCCCAGATGCCCTTGAAAAACAGGTATGGCTCTTTAGAACTTGAGGGCCAGGCAAATGATGAAGAAGATTCATCCAATGAGTCACCCAGGGATTGTCACCAGGGATTGTCGCTTTAGGACTTCCTCAGTTAAGAAGAAAAGAGAAAATTGTAGTGGGTGACTCTTCTGAGGGGAACAGAAGGGCCCATTTGTCAACTGGACCCACCCTACAGGGAAGTCTGCTGCCTCCCTGGGGCTCAGGTTAGAGATATTAAAAGGAAGGTTACTGCTCTGGTGCAGCCCTTCGTTAGTTCTCCAGGCAGGTAATGATGAGGTTGCAAAGAGAAGTCCAAAGGCTGTTAAAAAGGACTTCACGGCACTGGGGAGGCTGGTGGAAGGCTCAGATGTGCAGGTGGTGTTTTCATCAATCCCTCAAGTGGCAGGGAAGAACACTGAAAGAGGGTGGGAAACACCTGATCAACACGCAGCTCAGGGGCTGGTGCCACCATTGGGATTTGGGGTTCTTTGATCACAAGGAAGTTTATATGGCACCGGGTCTGCTGGTGACAGATGGGGTCCATCTATCTCAAAGGGGAAAAAGGATCTTTGCACAGGAGTTGGTGGGGCTTGTTGAGAGGCCTTTAAACTAGGCTCGAAGGGGAAAGGGGATAAAACCATCTCACTAGAGATGAGCCTAAGGATAGTCTTCTGTCTGCCATCCCACTCGAAATGGGAAATGGTGACAAATGCAACAACAAAAACATAGGGCTTGTAAGGCACTAATTGCTTGACTCCCTATCTGAAATGCTTATATACCAATGCAAGGAGCATGGGGAATAATCAGGAGGAGTTGGAGATCTGGGTTAGGTTGCATGGCTATGATATAATCGCAGTCACTGAAACACGGTGGGACAGCTCTCATGACTGGAATGTGGTCATGGATGGCTATGTGCTATTTTGGAAAGACAGAGCAACAAGGTGAGGCGGGGGTGTTGCTTTCTATGTATGAGAGAAACTGGAATGTATTGTGTTCTATCCAGGGGGGAGGTAGCCTCTAGGTCACCCCCTTAGTACTTACGGGTGACTTCAATCACTCTGATAATTGTTGGAAAGCCCACACAGCTAAGCATATTCAGTCCAGTAGGCTCTTGCAGTGCATCAGTGATAACTTTCTAATGCAGGTAGTGGAGGAACCAACAAGGAGAGGTGTACTGCTGGACCTTGTATTAACAAATAAAGAAGGTCTGGTTGGGGACGTTAAGGTTGGGAACAGCCTTGGCAACAGCAACCATGACATGGTGGAGTTTAGTATTTTACAAAGAAGAAGTAGGGCAATAAGTAAGATTCCAACCCTAGACTTCTGCAGGGCTAACTTTGGCCTCTACTTTCTTTGGACTCTACTGTCTTTTGGAATCTACTTGCAGGGCTAAGACTCTGGAAGGAAAGGGAGCCCAAGAAAGCTGGTCAATTTTTAAATACCACTTTCTCCAAGCCCAAGATAGGTGCATTCCTTTGAATAAAAAATTGTCTAGAGGTGGTAAAAGACCTGCATGGATGAGCAAGGACCTTCTGAAGAAAGTCTCATGGAAGAAAGAAATTTACAGTTTGTGGAAGAAGGGACTTGTCACTTGGGAAAACTACTGGGATGTTGTCAGGGTTTGTAGGAATGCAACAAGAAAAACCAAAGCCTTCTTGGAACTTAAACTGGCAAAGGAAGTAAAAGAGAAAAAGAACAGCTTCTTTGAATATATCAGTAGTAAAAGGAGGAATAGGGAAAATATGGGCCCACTGCTGAATGAGGTGGGAGCCCCGATAACAGAGGACGCAGAGAAGGCAGAGTTATTGAGTATCCTCTTTTTTTCAGTTTTTACTCCTAAGACCAGCCCTTGTGAACTGCAGACCCTGGATATAAGAGAGGAAGCCTGGCAGAGGGAAGACAATCCACTAGTCAATGAAGAGTGGGTCAGAGATCAGTTATGCAAATTGAATATACACAAGTCCATGGGCCCTGACGGGATGCACCCAAGAGTGTTGATGTTATTTTCCTACTACTCTCCATCATTTTTGAAAGATCATGGCAAATAGGAGAGGTGCCTGAGGACTGAAGGAAAGCCAATATCACTCCAGTCTTTAAAAAGGGCAAGAAGGAAGATGCAGAAATTTACAGATCACTCCGCCTCATCTCCATCCCTGGAAAAATGATGGAGCAGCTCATTTTGGAGGTCACCTCTAAGGACTTGGAATATATGAGGGTTATCAGGAGTACTCAGCATGGATTTACCAAGGGGAGGTAATGCTTGACTAATCTGATAGCCTTCTGTGATGTTGTAACTAAATGGATAGATGCAGGGAGACCAGTGGATGTAGTCTACCTTGACCTTAGCAAGGCTTTTGACACAGTCCCCCATAACATCCTCATGAGCAAGCTCAGGAATTGTGGGATAGAAGAATGGACAGGGGAATGGATTGAGAACTGGCTACACAATAGAGCCCAAAGAGTGCTGATCAATGGTGTGGAGTCCAGCTGGAGACCTGTAACCAGTGGAGTCCCCCAGGAATCAGTGCTGGGTCCAGTCCTGTTCAACAGCTTTATCAATGACCTTGATGACGGGACAGAGTGCCTTCTCAGCGAGTTTGCTGATGACAGGAAACTGGGAGGATTGGCTGATTCACCTGAAGGCTGTGTGGCCATTCAGCAAGATTTGGACAGACCGGAGAACTGGGAAAAGAGGAGCTTAATGAAGTTTAAGAAGAGCAAGTGCAGAGTCCTGCACCTGGGAAGGAACAGTAAAATGCACCACTACAGGTTCAGAGGTGATCTGCTAGAGAGTAGCTCAGTGGAGAAGGACCTTGGAGTCCTGACAGAAAACAAGCTATCCATGGGACAACAATGTGCCTTTGTGGACAAGAAGGCCAATGGTATCCTGGGATGCATTAAGAAGAGTGTGTCCAGCAGATCGAGGGAGGTTCCGCTCCCCCTCTACTCTGCCCTAGTGTGACCTCACCTGGAGTATTTCATCCAGATCTGGGATCCCCAGATCAAGAGAGACAGAGATCTACTTGAGAGTGTCCAGTGGAGGGCTACAAGGATGATGAAGGGGCTGGAACACCTGCCTTACAAGGAAAGGCTGAGAGACCTGGGGCTTTTTAGTCTGGAGAGGAGAAGACTGAAAGGGGATCTAATAAATGTCTGTAAATACATGATGAGGGCTGGGTGTCAAGAAGGCAGGGACAACTTCTTTTCACTTGTGCCTTGTGATACGATGAGGGGCAATGGATTCAACCTAAAGCACAAGAAGTTACACCTCAACATAAAGAAGAACTTCTTTACTGTAGGAGCTGTAAAGCATTGGAATAGACTCCTCAGAGAGGTTGTAGAGTCTCCTTCTCTGGAGACTTTCAAGACCTGTCTTGATCACGCATTTCTGCGTGAACTGCTCTAGTTGTGTTCTGATCTGGCAGGGGGTTTGGACTCAATGATCTTCGGAGGTCCCTTCCACCCCCTAACATTCTGTGATTCTTCTTCCCAAGTTGAGTCCCATTAAAACCATGTCTCCTCAATGTGTGTTTCGGCAACAGTGTCATCAGAAGTTGTGGAGTTGAGTGCCTCAGGCCACCTTAGAGGGCATTGTGCTTTTTGCCACTTGAGCAATGCTGCAGCTGCCCAGCTGCTGGGTGACGTCCTCCTGCAAAGAGGTGGTCATAGGAGGGGTGGCCAGGTTCACCGACTCTTGGCTTCCTCTTATGCTTGCCTGGGACTCAACTTACTGTGGGCATCAACACTTCAGGCCTGGCATGTGATGGAGGGGAAAATGAGAAAGGATATTTCTGTGTACGAGCCCCTTCGCAAACCAGAAATCTGTTTTGTTCCAGCAACGGAAACCTCAGGAGGTGCCTCAGTTCTTAGATGACAGTTGATAAAACCGTAGGATGTATTTTCTGTTTCAGCTGAAAGTTGATGGTAAATGAGAGGGATTTACATGAAGCTTAAAGGACACCCCCAGAAAGTGCGAGAGACCTGTAAAGCACCACAGCTTTTAAATCTGAATTAAAAGAGAGATGACCATTGAGAGATAATGGCAGCCTTGAATCAACTTCATTTCATGTGCAAATGATCCTCTGCCTCAACAGTTCCCACTCAGTTGTGGTGAACTCATTAACAGATGGACTACATTGTCACAACTTCAGTTTTCTGATGTCTTACATATAGGTTATACTTGTTTTATTGGACTCCAAAAATGAAATATACCATTGCAGCTGTGGAGATATATACATTGTTAATGTTGGGTTTTTTCTTCTGACAAGTGTGCAAAAAATCAAGCACTTTGGATAAAACCAGAAAAAGCATCTTCTCAATGAACTTGTGGCATCCTGGGAGAGCTTTCAGACCAAGCAGTAAAAGCTGACAAAGTGAAGCAAGTGATCAAAATGAAAAGTCCTGCCCAACTTCAATAGAGGATTCTGCCCTCTCATCCTTAAAACACCTATGTGCAACATTTGTGTCTTGGAGGAACTGATTCATTACTGTTCTTTCTCTCTCCATATGCCACTTCCACAATGAAGCAGGCATTGCTCAAAACTATACTACTTTGAAAGCTGATGAGAACTAACAGAAGTTGATTAAAATAGCAAACTTGGAGGCTTTAACTTTACTCTTGGTAAAGCCAAAGCAGATTTTGGTATTTGTTTGAGCCTTAAGAGGGTGTGAAAGGGAACTGGTTTTTATAAACCTTGTGGTTTAAAATGTAACCCTTGCTAGCTCAGATATAGCTTCGCCTTTTCATGACTGACCTCTGAGTTTTAGGTCTGAGAATTAGGAAGTGGCCCCGATGCTAAGCATTGTGGAGCCTCCTTTGGCCTCTGCTCAGCCCTCTCTAGTGAAAATACCCAGGAAGTTCCCAGGAGGCTGAGACTGAACTGTCCACATCTTCCAAAAGGCAAGTCAAAATATGCTCTTGGCCCAAAGTAATGGACTCTGTGGGAAATCTGTTAGAGCCAAGAATTAAACATCAGTTTCCCAGTACCTCAGACATGGCACTGATTTATCCTATCAAAAGGCTTACTTTTGTCCATTAAGTATGGGATCCTGGCTTAATCTGTGATAAACAACAATTCACTTTCAGTTTAATTAAAACACTTCTGTCTGCTAGGATGCCATCGAATCTGTCTTTAGTTGTATTGCCAGCCACAGCTCATTAGCCCCGAAGGTACAGCGGTCCAGCTGAAATGCTAAACAAGAAAGAAAGTGATGAGAACAAGTTGTGAAGATACTTCATCGGGGCATGAGATGTGTGAGAATGAAGAATTTTCTTCTCTTTCCAAAACAAAACAAACAAACAAAAAAAACCAAAACAAAACAAAAAAAAAAAAAAAAAAAAGGAAAAGAACCAGCAATACAAAGGTGATACATTCTGAAAAAGAAAAGAGATCAGCAGTTCCAGCCATTACCTTCCATCTCTTGCAGAGAGTCCAGGCTCCAGGCTGGCTTTGGCCTCAGCATTGCAGGAATACCCTGTCTGTCATCTTCCTCCCTGCACTGCCCAAAAGAGCTGCTGGGACATGTTTATTCTTTTTCTCCCTGCTTTTGACACTTTGTGCAATACTCTGGTTTTAAGCATGCAAGGATTCTTTTTGGTCTTTTAGCCTCTCCAGAAGATTGCTTGTTCTTTTGTTCAGTCGTGCAACAAACCCATCAGTTTATTGTCTCTTCGATAATCATTTGGCTTTTTCACACGTTTTTTGGACTATTTCACAGCACTAGTTTGCCCAAAGCTGATTTACCAAGGCCCTGCAAAATCCGTATGCTCTGGCAGAGCACACCACTTCCTTTGCTCATTTCCTCTCCTTTACCACATCGTCAGAGGTTGTAATATATGATAATGCACATGAGGCATCATTTCTATTTATAGGTACAGACAGCTATATGTGAAGTGTGGAAGAGACAGTGCTACATAATGTATGAAAAAAACTTCATTACGGATGAGCACTTACCCGCGTATTTAAGAGTCTGTCTCTGTCATGGAACGTGGGTAAATCAACACTGCGGGAAGGGTATCCTGTCAGAAATCACAGCTGGCTTCCCTGCTGTAGGGCTTTGCTTCTTTCCCCCCCCCCCCCCCCCCCCCTTCCATTTACTTTTATTAGTAATTTATTAGTAATTTTATTAGTTCTGGCGATTTCAGTGTCTTTGAATTTCCTTTAGATTGACCTACATCTCTTCCTGAAAGACTTAATCGTTGGTGTTATTATCTTAAAACAGGGCTATTAGAATGACCAGGTAGGACAGTTGCTACAAAAAGAAGAGCAGCCAAGGTTGCTGGAGCCTATGCAGGGAAGCGTGGTTGTAGCTCAGGTCCTTGCTGCAGTGCTGTGCAAAGCTTTGTCTCCCATTCTGTAGCCAAGGCCTTAGGGTAACAGGGACTCAAATGCATGGAGAAGCCTGAGGGTACAGCTTGACAACACCACTTAGATGATCAAATGGCTCCCTGGTGTTTCACGGGAGCAGCCTTTCTCACCTCAGTCATGCTTTTCCGTGCTGGTAGGGACCCTTGCTGAGCTGATTGAATTTACTGACCTTGAGAACACCAACTCTGTGTGTGTGTGTGTGTGTGTGTGTGTGTGTGTGTGTAGGGAGGGGGTCAGGTTAAGCAAGGGATGGGATTAAATGGCATGGGCGGAGGTGGAAGGAGCAGGACCACAGTGTTGAGCTGCCAGATTTCTGAACCTCATGGTCCCATTCTGCCTCAAGTGAGCAATTCCACTCCTTTCTTTACACTGGCTCTGGTGTGCATTTGAGCTGATGATGAATCACTCCAGCATGCTAAATTGGTAGAAGGATGGTGTTTGGGATGTCAAGGGTGTGTATCTGGCTTGCATTCCCAAATGGCTCAGAGCAGGGTTAGACGAGCACGAGAGCTGGCGTAAGGAAGGAGACAAGGAATGTGCAACCAGGGGTGGGAAGGCGAGTGGGATTGCAGCAGACAGCAATTAAATTGGTTTAAGCTGTTGTTTTGTGGCAGCCTCAGCCAATTTTAGGGGCGGCTCAAGCCCAAGTGTAAGGATACAGTTAAGTACCAAATGAAAGCTCCAATGAAAGCTCCTCAGTTAGTCTAAATGTGAGCATTGTATAGCTGTTTTTCTTGATTTCACAAGTACTCAAATGAAGCGTTTTTAAATGTATTTATTTATAGCTAAGGAGGCAGCTCTTTAAGAGCTGTATCCCATTATCTGCTAGTCACTCCTGTGGCTGAGGGAGCGGTGCCTTTTGCTAAGAGGTTTCTGCTAAAAGCCCTTTGATTGCCCTCCCTCTTTGGATCAGGATAATGCCAGAAAGGAGACCAGGTCTTCTGGAGAGATGGCAGTGGAAGCAGAGTTTTCTCTTACAAATGTGTATCGGTAATGTTTTTTGGCACTAGCCTTGCTCAGTGTGTTGCTTTATTTCTTCCCAGTCGCTGTAGAAAGGAGGAATTGCTCCCTAACCGCATCTGAGCGCTGGTGTCCATCAGCTCTCTGCAGAGTCTGGAGCAGGGCGGCTGTGATAGCGTTTCTGGGCTGCCTGTAAGAGGAGATGCTCAAAAATAGAGTACCCTTCTGCAGCGCGGCACTGGCCCTTGGAGCGTGCCTGCCTGCTGTAATCGCTGACGCCCAGAATCAGGGTACTCTCTTATCTCTCATGCCAACGTGGATTGATCTCTGGGCAGATCTGCAAATGAATGGCCGCAGATGGGAAAAGCGACTGGTGATAAGTGCTTCCTTTGTGCCTGTAACTACCCTAAGTGTCATTAAGGAACATGCCAAGGCCTCAGTGAAATAGTGCTGTGTACTTTGTCACTGGCGTAAACCGAATAGGATGGGAGCGTGATGCCTTGTCTTGTTTCATCCAAGGTCTCCCTCCAAATCACAGTCATTCTCTCCTTACACAGCTTTCCCAAACCAGTGGAAACGGCCTCAGCAGCCTGCCAGGGAATCTGGGATTCCCACAAAAGCTGCTAAACATAATTATGAAGTCCCAAAACTAAACACTGATAAAGGAAGAAGCAGGATCTGAGGCACTTCGTTTAGGGGCCGATTAAAAAACAAAATTCAGCAATGTCGGTGGGAATGTTTTGCTGCTTTCAGCATGCTTCAGATCAGGCCATGGGTCCTGGTGTTGCCACATCTTGTGGAAATGATGCACATGACTTCATAGCTGTGTGCAGCAGCAGTGCACAGAGCAAGCTGGAGTATTTGGGGCTCTTGTTACAGCAGGAGGAAAGCAATGTTGAAGAAATGAAAGGAATCCTTTTTCTGGCTACTCACAAATATATGCCATCACTTCTCCTTTTGGTACTCTATAACCGGTCACATCAAGTGATAATGAGGGACGGAATGGACAGACAGGTAAGTAGTTCAGTTACATGAGATCTCACCCTGCAGCTCATTATATCAGGCTTGTGCAGAGTGTGATGTGTTGGCACCATGGGGATACTTGCGTCTGGATTCACTCTTCACCCTGTCTTCCCCATGGCAGCTGCAGATAGGCTATTGATCTTTCTCCTCATTAATCAGAATAATTTTGAAGAAAAAATAAGGGGCTCATTTCCTACCCATTCTTCCCCTTAGTTCTCTTATTTACAAACAGCTTCATTTTGAGCTTTTCCTGTTTCCTGCCTCCTTTATGAGGCACCATTCAAAGACTGCTGCTTATTTGGTAGTGATATGTGACTCACCAAGTGTCTGGAGTTTTGCTTTGTAAAGCATTAAGATGGGAGTAAAAAGGGAGAGAGGAGGACCCTGTTTTTAAACAGGATTTGCTGTGCTGTAACTTGATCAAACTCCAGGTAAATGAATTCAGTTGTCTGGATTGGGGGAGGGAAACATGTACTGCCACAGTCATCTTTGGAGTTTACATTTTTAAATGAAAATAAATGATCTGTCTAGGGAATGGATCCATCTCCTTTTACTCCAACCTCAGAATCTTTAATTACCTTCACAGCCCTGCTGTGCAGCAATAAAATGCTATTATCCTCACTTCGTTCCTTACCCTCAGATAAGGAAAGAAGGCAAGGGAGGCAAAGGACTAGCAGAACCCAGATCCCAGGCAAGAGGTTTATTACCCTGACAGAGCAGATGGAAGCTTGGTGTCTAAGCAAACAGCAGCAAATCTGTGCGGAGAATTTTCTACTTTTGCTAGCAAAAAAATGTGAAACAGAGAGACCTGCCTTCTACTTAGGATTTCACTGCCTGAATCAAAGACACACGGAAGAATCCCTGTCCTCTTTGGATCCAGAGTTCATATTTATGTTGTAAGGAGAGGAGTCTTATCCAGTTAATCAACAGAATGATTTGAGCTCAGAGTGACCTTGCGAAGGACCGCCACGTAGGTGGAGGAATGACTGAAGCACAGGCAGGGGTTTGGATGTAAGGGAGGACATTGAGCAGCCTGACATAGTAAGCACTGAAGGGCTTTTAGGAGTCTGTGGAACTCTAATATCTAAGTAACTGTTTAAATCAATTGAAATAGCAGTTAAGCCCCAAAAGGTTAAAGCTCCTTGTGATTTTTAAACTCCTCTAGAGCTGACTGCTGAATGCGCGTGCTTAGGCGCCAAGACCCCGGTCTGAATGTGGGCTTGCATTTCAAGTCCACCGCCCAAGGCTGGTGACTTCCTACCACGCTAGCATTATTTTATTTTGTTTCATTCTTTCATTAATTTCTCTTCCACCCTGCTTCAATGAACCTTTATGAAATAAAAAGAATTGTTTCCTTTTAATGCAAATCAAATGAGATTTGAATGGATTGCTGCTTCTGATGATGTAGTAGGCTAAGTGTGTGCAAGGACCAGTTACTAAACCCGTCAGTGTGATACAGTGGGGTTTATATATATTAAAAATAAATAAATTAAAAAATATATATATAAAAACACGCAATAAAAAAAGAAGAGTAATTGTACCCATTTCAGGTTTGTTTAGAGCCTTCTCTGGGTTGATTTTTTCATTAAGCAGTGACTCACAAGGTGCTAGGTGTAAGGAACCTGTATTTTGACTCCTGATGGGCAAAACAATTATCTTATTTCTATATGCTTTCAACTAGATTCCCCGTATTTCTAAAATATGCGGTATTGTGTTAAATGCAAAGTACAAAACAGAGTGGGAGCAGGCTGTTTATAAGGAAGTTGTTGAGCTATTTGCTGCTGTAATATTGATGAGGCTTCTTGGATGGGTTACATTAGGATAGCATGATAGGAAATGAAAACTTTCTAACGGTTCTGAAGACAGCACTTGGGGACCTTGATTTGAAATTGCTAAGCACCTATCCAGAGGCAAACAAAAGGCTGCTGCCAGGAAGCAGGTGTTGCATCTAGTTCTCAAACTATGCAGCAGATTTGTAAGGCACCGTTGAGGTCACCGGCATTATTAGGAGGTGATGGGGAGCTGTGTGCTTTTGATTCCCCTTATCAAAAGGGATTTGGGTTTATTGCAGAAGTTCTGACAGATCAGTGGTGTTTGCTGCCTTACTGTGCCTACTGCAAAAGGTCAGTTCGTTCTGGCTCAGGCAAATGCTTTTCAGCCAGAGTGTTCCTGACAATAAACTATAAATGTTTTGTCTATCAGGAGGTGATGATAGCTTGGTATTGCACAGTTTTCCTGTGCTACTAGAAATCTTTTTGTTTATATTGACTCCTGTGTCTCCAGGATTTATCAGCCTGGCAGCAATTATAAACAAAACCCCATGGGCTTGGGACTTAGTCTGAATGTTTTCAGAGAAATGTTAAAATGCATTGGTTTTCTCCCTAAAGAGTCACAGCTTGTTATTCTGAGCTCCAGAGGAAAAAGAGGCCAAGGACCCCATGGGATGGGTGCCCATCTCCACATGACTGCTGCGTGAAGCTCTTGAGCAGGGCCGTGCCTGTGCTCCCCAC
This sequence comes from Todiramphus chloris collaris, assembly GCA_025345505.1. Lineage (NCBI taxonomy): Eukaryota > Metazoa > Chordata > Aves > Coraciiformes > Alcedinidae > Todiramphus > Todiramphus chloris. The sequence continues at coordinate 9,260,643 of JANVCC010000019.1, forward strand.
CCAAGCAGAGCCCGCGGTACCGCAGCAGGCACCATAGGTAAAATCATGCCAGTGTGAAGTGTTTTGCTAGTGCCAAATGCATGAAATCAGTGATAGTCTGAAGATGTGAGCTGAGCCAGGTGTTGAGCTTGGCTGTGGAGAAGAGCAGAGTTATACTTACAGCCCTAGGCAGTGACCTAGGGGAGGAGAGGGAGATTACCATTTCCTTCTGCTCAGTCACAGCCCTGTGAGTATGCACGTGTTGCTGCACACACTAGACTATCAACAGGAGAATTCCCTGTCCTTTCTCCCACCTATTACTTAAATTTCTAGGAGGTGTGGATCTAACTCCTTTCTGAGCTAGAAGGGAGTTGAGTCCAAGTCTCCACGTGTCTTGAATCAATGTCTTAAATGTAAAGCTACCATCTTAAAGGCTGAGAGTTTCTATGTCCTTCACAGTTGGCTTGGGGCTGTGAAACTCAAACAAGCAGAAATGAGCTTTCCTGCATCCCTTGTCCACAGCTAAAGCTTGGGAGTGGGGAAGGATTTTGGAGGCCACCTCTGTTGTTCATATTTTTTGTGGGATCATTCTGGCAGCTCTGTGGTGTACTGGAAGGAGACCTGGGTTTCTTGAGGGGTGTTTTGGATCATTTTAGATACATGTCTTCATGCTACACCTATGTAGGCTGCTGCTGGAAGATGTGATCCACCCCTTCCCTCTGCCTCAGCCACAGATTCAAGTTCATCTCTTTTTGCTTCAAGTCACACTCTTGTACAACCTTAGGGATATTGTCGTAGCTTGCTAACCTGATGTCAAGAGGTTTCTGAGACATTTGTGGAAAGAACGGTTTTCTGAGAAATGAACAAGGACAGACTTGAAATGGAGCAGATCTGGTTGCAGGATCACAAAAGCCAAAGTAAAGTGGTGGGAACACCTCAATGCAGACAGACAGAGTTAGAGAGGAATTCAGGACTGACCCTTCTGGCAGTGGCCCATAGTGATGATGGATGAGGAGAAGCAGCAAATGCCAGCCTCAGCAGCGCCCTTTACCCACTAGTTTCAGGCAGTTCCAAAGATGGAGCATGGAGCATGTACCTGCAAGCACCGTCTGATCGTAGCCATGTAGTTCCTGACCCTATAAAGTGCAAATATCCCATGTGTGATGGAAAGTGCTTTCAATTCATCTTGCAGGCAGTGAAGTATTTTCAAGATCTGGCCCTGATACACTGGAGGGTTTTTGCTGCATCTTAACTGCACGGTTTCAATGAACTGGATGTTGCTGAGTGCATTTTATGTATTTCTAACAATTCCTTCCGTGTGCTCATGGAGAATGACTATTCTTCTCTGTCTACTTAAATTCCATTTCTCTTTCCATCTGTTTCTGGTTTAGTCTAGAAAAAAAATGATACTTTTTTTTTTCCCTTAACACATTTCTCAAAAGGTAGAAAATAAAACGCTCCAGTCCTTCATAAATGCTTTTTTTTCCTGCCCTCCTTTCCCCAGCTCATTCAGTTGTGAGTGGAATGGTGTATGTTGTCAGATACCTAGCAAACAGAGAACTATATAACCCAGAACCTAATAAAATAACAAATCTAGTGTGCCCTCCTGGTCTGCAGTCATTCAGCAGGCTCCCTTCATTAAACATAAAGCCATGTGTTCTTAAAACAGATCACATCCCTGGTGCCACGGTGTGCTGTATGTTGCTCTGCCTGTATTTCATGAGGGTTTTTTAATTTATTGCAACACGATTTTTGTTCTTACAAGGATCTTGAAAAAGTGCAATAAATAAATAAATATATGGGCAATGCTGATATCTGTGAGAGCTGTAAACCACCTAAAATTGATCTGAGCAGCAGTACTTGTGACTAACCTTGACCGCTCAGCTTTATTCCTGGCAGCGTCTGCAGCAGCCCAGCTATGCCTTATCTCTTCAGGCATTTTGGTTGCCCAGGTGAAAATCCCAGTTAAGCCCAGTGGCTCCGGTGGCATTGTTCTGGATATACACCAAGGTACCCGTGATCAGAATTTAACAGCGCTCTCCCCTGGGCCGGGCTGCGTTTCCATGGCACAGGCAGTGATGGAGCACCCAGGAGGACTGACAAGTCACAGGCATCTTCTATTTGTATTTTGCCAGCTTGCCCCAGCTCCAGTGTTTCTATTTTACTACTGCTTTAAAGCAAAGGCTAATGAGGTTATGGCCATAAGCTGCTAGCTGGTATTTAGGCTACTTTGAGTAATTAACAGCGCTTGCAAGTAGAGGACACTGATGGATTTTCTTTCTATTTGGTTAAAGAATGAATTGGTGCAAGCAGGGGGAGAAAACCGAGCTCTCTCGTAGAGTAGGTTCGTACCTTGCCATCTGGGTAATTTTAACAATAAAAACAGTTCCTTAGAAACAAGTGTGGTGGATTGTACCCACTAATATAGTTGTAGGTTTGGTTTTTTGTTTGTTTGTCCTTTTTTTTTGTTGTTGTTCTGGGGTTTTTGTGTGTTGTTGGTGGTGGTTTGAGGGTTTTTTTCTATTTTATTTTAAGGTAAAAACACCATATAAAGCCATACATGCAATTCCAGGAGGGGTGGGAGGTAAAATAGGTTGCACTTCATTAGAAATGTTTCTTTTCATTTACAAACACATGAGAACAGTTTTCCACTAGCTGAATTCTGTCTGATTTTTCTATGCACATCTCTCTTAATAGCATCTAAGTGGGCGAAAATTTCCTCTGAATTAAATGTTTGCAGTCAGGTTGACTCACACGGTGTCCTGGTCTTTTACACAAATGGAACTTTTGCCCTGCTGTTACAAAAATATCTGCAGTGTTTATTAATCTAATATATTTTTGAATGAAAAAAGCCATAAACTAAAAGGGTTGCTAATTAACCACAGAGCTGAAAAGTTAAAGTAGCTACTGCAGACCAAGTCTTTGTTATGCTGACACAAGCGTGAATTAATTTTACTGAAGCCTGTGCTGTTACCTCAGACTTTCCACACTCTTTCTGCAACGAGAATTTGGTACAGTCTGCCTAATTATCTTCTACCTAGGCTTACTTTCAGCTCAGTGACACATCTCCACCCTGCATCCAATCCTTTGGCTTGTGTGAAAGTCCTTTCTTCGAGAACAGTGCCATTTTGGTTTCCATTTTAAAAGAATTAATGATCCAATTATGCAAATTAATTTTAAAAGCTTTATTGCCAATCTTCTGGGAGAAAGGTTATTGCAGAAAGCTTGCGACAAACCTAAAACAAGGGTTCTTTGGCTTTAAAATGCATCCTGGCGTGACACCCACCTCTGCCTCCTCCTGTCACACAGCTGGCAGCTGAGCAGATGTCAGGACCTGACCTGCAGGAGCTATGCATGGTTGCCAGCCCCAGGCAGGGAACTCCTATTCTCCAGGAGAAGAGCCAGGCTTGACTCATCACAGCTGAGCAGAGAGGGACAGAGGAAGGAAGAGGGATGGATTGGGATGTGATATAGGGGCCCCAGGAGTCCCCAGACATGTGTGGGTGACCACTGGGCTCTGTGGTTTGGCTGCAAGACTCAGAGGTTGAACCTCTGTCCTGTTCTCCCAAGGATTTAATGAGGGACACCAAGAGGAAGCAATTGCTTTGGAACAGGGTGTAGTGTAGCTCAGGAAAAGCATGTTCAATCATGAGCATAAGTTATTTAGGCTTTAGAAATTATCCACTGCAAACACTAGGACACAAGAGGGAAGAGCAGGGACACGCTAAAATAATATTTTCAAGTAGCCCGTTTCATGAGCAGGGCTAGCGACCCTTTCACTCATTTCTGTCTGACAGGGAAAAATATTCACATGGTGATGCAAAGAAAAAAAAAAGGAAACTGGAAGAAAGCTCAGCAGCTGTGAAAGCATCTCCCACCCTCCCTTGTGCCCCCCTCTCCCATAGCCAGTCTCTTCCTAACAGTACGTGAAAGCCACTCAAGTGGTGAGAGTTGCTTCTCACTCATTCTAGCAGGGTGTGGAAAATCATAGGTCACAGAGGACAAAAGGAAGTGGCACCTCTATGATGGAAACTACGAAAGTATCTCCACGTTGCTGGTGAAGCAAGGAAACTAGAGATGAGCAAGTCCAGCAGTGGATAGTAGACTCATGACCTGCAGCCCCTTGCAGAGCCCCAGAAGAGTCGTTGGAAACCTCTCTGGGAAGAGCATGCACAAGAGATTGCCCATTGAGAGCTGCATTGCAGAACTCGGAGTGGGAATAAAACTTCTGGGACTTCAAGTGTCTTCCATACTTAGCCCAGGAGACAGGAGGTGAGGTGACCGATGCCTCTGTGGCGCCAGGAGCAGGAGCAGCTTCAAGCAAAATCTGCTCTCAGTATCTGCAGAAAACCTTCACTGCAGTTTGGCTCAGCAGTCGTAAAGGGGCTCTCTGTCTCTCATGGCATTCAGTGTCCCCATCACACACTCATCAGGAAACTATTTGTCAGCTTTTGGACATGAGCCTGATCTGCTCAGGGCAATGGCTATCTGCAGCAGCTCGATAAGGGACTAACATGTTGAGCTACACGAGAGCGGACAGGGATTGGCATGATGAGGGACACTCTGAGAGCGCCTTCGCTGATTCTCTATGCCCATGTGTGGTCAGTGTACAGTAAAGGAAGACAAGCTTGAAGAAAGGGCTGGAAAAAATGACTTGTGGGCTTGTTATGTTGACAGAAATCTTCCCTTGTAGCTATATATATTAAAAACCAGAAGGATTTGGCAAATGTGCTCCTGCTGAGACCACCTCACTGGAAATGCTTCCCAAAAGCAGACTGGCTCTTACCCTTCCCTCTCTGGATGATGAGTGGGGTAAACTAATGGAATTGCTCTCGTCATTTTATACAGATATGAGCAAGAAGACGGTCAGGTCACTACACAACCATGAGTAAACTGAGGATTTTAGAATAGAAAGGTTTACCCTTTTTATTCTGCCATTTGCTAAAAAAGGGATTGCAAAGAAAAGAAGAGAAAGCTGTATTCACACCAACCTGTAAAACTCAAGCAGGAAAGATTTAGCAGCATTTTCAGAAAAAATGACTCTGAACGTCCTTTCAGTATGTTGCTTTCTATACACTATCATGCTCTGTAGGGCACTGTTGCAATAAACAACTACAACTTCAGCTGTTGTAGTAATAGCCCTCAAGACCCTACAGCATAAGATTATGTCGCAGCATTTGAACAAGAAGAGTCTCAGGAGCACTTTCTGCTGGGATCACTGAATGCAGTTCTCCAAGGGAAAATCCATCCAGCCATGACAGTGCAGGAAGGTTTAGGGTAGAAGCAGTGTAAATATTTTGGAATTTATTCCCCTCCTCTTGGACAGGAAAAGAGAAGCTTGCAGTAAATAAGGGATGTTGTGGGGAGAACAGGAAGCTTTACATGACAAATTTTACTTCATCAGTTTAGTAGCAATGCCACAGAGGCTGTTGCGTTAATGAGCATCCCCACTGGCTCCTTGACAAAGCTTTTTAATATACCCAGTATTCTGCTTAACTGACTAGAGACAGGGAGGCAAGGGTCTCTGATGGGCAGCAGCTCTGCCTAGGTCTGGACGTGGCACAGTTTTACCCTCAGGAGCCTGAGTGCAAAGGCAGCATTTCTGGGGCTCCTCTGTGACTTGCATTATTTACACTCCTGAAGATGTTTCTGAATGTCTTTCCTGTTGTTCGTTCAGAGAACTCAAAAATTGCCTAGATTATAATTAAATATGTTCCATCATGAAGTAAGAATCAAGACTTGAGAGTTTATGATGCTATAAGGTACAAGAGAAAGTTCTTATTTGCAAATCCCTGTTTCTATTGGTCAAGTTCATGCAGAATTTCCATTACAGCTGGTGGCAGGTATCTCCCAGTGCAGTTCCAGTTCCATACAGAAGTTGTCAATCTGCTGCCAGTACACTAGCTGCTCCTTTGGGACAGTTTGATAAATATTTCTTACCATGAAACAACCAAAGTGTTTAAAGCAGGAAGACAGACATCTACACTGTAAATAGTGGCCTGTGCAGAGCTGAAACTTAAGGCAGGGAAGAAGAGAGAATATCAAAGACACCACATGGAGACCTGGGCTTTCTCAGAGTTGATGGACGCTAGAGACTGAAGTTGAAGAATTAAGGAGAAGCCATTTGATTCATCTGAAAGACCTAATGCTCCTTACTCTTCTCCTTGTTCTGAGTTCACTGAAGTTGATGCTATGTTGTAGTAGTAGCCAGAGCACAAGGGTGATTCAGGATCCACTTTGTTCGACACAACGGAAGTAAGCAGAGAGGAGGGTGTCGGGGCAAGCCAAAGCGGGACATCAGAAGTCCGGAAAATGAAGAGCAGATCCAGCACGAGGGGAGTCAAGTTTCTTCCTAACGTTGTTGTCTCAAGACTGTAACAGCTTCAAACAGATGGGAGCTTTCATTCTCTTGCTTTCCTTTCAGGATGAACTGTAGATGAGCAAATCAGTCTTTCAGCAGTGCTTCCACTCCTTATGTTGATGGCTTTTGTTGATTTTTTTGAGTGTTGCATTTTGGTTTGGGTTGTTTTGTTGGGTTGCATTTGTGCGCAAACAACCCAACCACTAAAACAAACTCCGGCACAGCATGTTCGGAAGTGGTTTGAATATGCTGAAGATCAAAGGGAGATGCTGCCCACTGTTTGATGTACACTTGTTTTTAAATCAAGGTTAAAGAAACAGTGAAAGCAAGGATGTTCAGAATGGCCCCTATTGAGAATGCATCTGGGAGGTGAGGGGAGAGACATTCCTCCCTAGAACCCCATAGAACTATGCACATATGCTTCTCCCTATTGTTAATCCCTTTTGCTGATGGGATGTGGAGGAGATTTTATGCAGTGGTGCAAAATGGAAATCTATTGCAGGAGAGAAGAGCGCTGTAATCCCAGAGGGACTCTAATGTTCAAAACAAAATACAACAATGGAGTTAATTAGCATTGCATGGTTCACAAAATCCCCTCGAGGGGATCTTTCTCTGTTCTAAATCATCACTTGTATGTGAGATGGAAAAGCTCCCACTGAGTAGGCCCCTTCCACAAACTTTTAATAGATATTACCACGGTTTTTCATCATTTGCCATTGGCTTTGAGAAAGGTAACAGCTGAGCCGGGGCTATTCAGCTGCATTAACCAGCTGCATGTTAATACAGAAATACGCTCCTGCTCCTCCTTTCTGCCTGCAAATCTCTCCCCCCACCCCCCAAATTAACTCTTTCCTGCCACACTTTTCTCTTCCACTGTGACAGAGATACACAGGCAGAAAGTTTAGTAAAGGTAGACAGTCAGCACTATGGTTATTTGAACTTTACTTGAGTGCAGATGAAGGTACCCAAACCAGATCTTCCACCCACTGCATCCACACCCATTTGAAGGGGCAGACCCTGCTCCAAAGGACTTGCTGCTTCCCAGTGTCAGGAAGGAGGGCAAAAGGTCAAGAGGAAGGACCTTGCCCTAGGAACCCCACAGAAATCAAACCCATGCCTCTTGACTCCCACGCCTGCTATTAGTCTCAGAGCCTGTTGACACAAGACTCCCAGCAAGCTGGGCTATGTTCTCACTGAAATGCCCTGTACCCACACAGCAGTGTGGTATTAACACTAGAGGCAATCTGCTCTGCTCACTAATAGCACACAGTGAGCGAGAACTAGCTCTTCTCTGCTGGTTTGACTGGTCTCCAGTCACCCTCCCACTCTGCTTTGTGTCATGTCAAAACTGATCAGTACCTGTACATCCTCCACCCATCTGCAATCATGTTGGCCAGATGGTCAAATCTGTGTTTCGGTGCAAGCTTGCACTCAAGAGCAGCTCGCTTATGACTGCAGACTGCTGGAATCAGCAGCAAAGCTCTGCTGTGGACATGACTGCACTGCCTGATGCACTGCTGCATCTCCTCATCTCCTGGGGAGAGCCAGGAAGCCCTGAAGAAATACTGCAATACGGCAATCATTGCAAAAAGCCACAGCTAATGAATTACTGGAGCAGGAACATGTCAGGGCACCTCGCAGCTCTCAATCAAGAGCTTGGAGCTGAAGTCCTTTGTAAGGAAAGAAGTTGGACTCCGGCGGGGTTTGTGCTACCTGGCAAATCCTGGTGCACGAGAGGGGGTTTTGTCACAGGTCATTCCTGCTAAACTATGTTTTATTATGATTGCCTCAGGTTAGGAAAGACTGCTGAATGCCTTGGGGCTGATGGAGTATCTGGTAAGGAAGACCTAACCGTAGAATTCTAGTATGCCACAGGGAAGCTAGGAGTAAACCCCTGCCTTCTCCTGTATCTGGCCAGAGTCTGAGGGAGCTGCCACTGTGGCTGGGCCCCGAGAGCACCTCTGTGTGCAAGCAAGGATCCCCCTGTACCACAGGAGGGAAAGATGCACAGAGAAGGTTGGCTGTGCCTTAGCATGGATGCACAAACTGCCAGTTCAGGGCCAGGGACCTCAGTGGAAAGTGTCTGTCTGTCTTTACATTTTATTAACATTTGAAATGAAATGGTGGTGAGACTGATATGAAAGGGATGGTGAAGGATGGTGATCAATTCAGACAAGACAGAGGCTAACACAAACCATCTTCCTCTCTCTAGCTGTGGCTAAACTATCACTCACCCCCAGTCCCCTCTCCTCCCCTCTTCCTGACTCTCATCTGGCACACCACTGTCTTCTCCTTTCACACCCCAAAAACGAGCAACCAACTCAGGGCAAGAGGAAATGGTTAAGCACATCACCACGTTGGGAGCCTTCTGTTGGCCTCCCACTGTCCTGCCACCACTGCTCTCATCTGCTTTTCACCCTTTCCTTCGTGCCCATTATGTTGCTCCCCAACTTCTTCCACTGCACTAACCTTCACATTGTGGCCAGTCACCTCCTTACTGCTCTTGGCACACTGGGTTGAAACCTACCACCATCTAATGGTGACACAGGCCTCGAATGCTGGGGGCCATTTAGATTTGTTACTCTCCTCCTTTGGCTGATAGTCTGCTCAGAGATTATAACCTTGTAGCGCTTGTAGCACTGATGACGTAACATTTCATGACTTTGCAGACCTACTCATAGCTCTATATAGTATGTCCCTGAGCATTTTATCACGGCACATGAGGAAATGTTTCACAGTATTCTATCTAGGCACAGCTCCTGGCCCACAGCCTAGGCATTTGAACAGTAAACTCTTTTTAGGACTCATGTGAATGTGCACAGTGATAGTGAGGCAAGAAACAGAGGATATAATTAACCACTAAAGTTCCCCACAATCATTGCAAAATGCTGACAGACTGTTCATGTCTACAGAGATTATCAAGTGGAATTTAAGCACAAGCAGGTCTCTCTTCTTGCTCTAGCAGCCTTACTCTCAGATGTTAGGGGCAGAGGTGGTTTCCTCGATCTTTCTGTGTGCCCTTTCTTTCTTACATCTTCTTTGTGAATCTGTTGTGGAGTAGCTGCTGATGCACTGCCTGCCCTAGCATAAACCAGCAAAGACATTTGAAGATGTGATTTCTGTTGTTGAAACTCAGCCTTGTTTATAGGAACAGTATGTGATAGTGGCTCAAATCTCGGAGACCTGACTGTGCAGAGGACATTCTGCTGTATGATAGTGTAACTGCAACACACTGCACCTATCGCACAACAACGCTGCATGCAGGCTTTGGAGTTCCATTATTTTAATGCATTTTCCCAGTTCACTGTAACCTAAACCCAGATTGCCCACCCAGGGAGCTTCTCACAACTGCACTTCTTGTTGATAGAGTTTCCCTGGGAGGAAGTCTGGGGAAACTCAGAGCGTAGACAAACCCAAAGGGACTACCTTAATTTCTGGATTTGCTACATTATCGAATAAGCCTGGAATGAACAGCAAAAATAAATCTGAACGTAATGACCTGCAGCAAGAGCTGCTAAGAATCTGCATAGGGCCAGTCCTGTGAAATGCACCGAGATGCTGAAAGGTTCGGATAGGTGCCTAAACACTTTGAATTGCTTCCAGAGGAAAGTTAAAGCCTTATTGCTTAAAATTCTTAAAACTGTCAACTGGGAAATTCCCTGTAGAAAACAGGAATTGACTAGTCCTCCAGTGGCCTTTCCCATCTTCAGCTCCTATGATTTATGCGCTCATAAATTCCTTTGTGTTCTGTGCTTACCTGGAAGACTTGCCTGTGGCTGGCATCCAAGAACACCATAGTGGAGTTGCGTTAGGCTGTACTTTCTGATTTCCCATTGTCTCTTCCTTGTCTGAATTTGGATCCAAGAGCAGACACAGACCAGATGCAACGTGTCCTCTTCAGAATGGAAGGCCACTTTTTCCCACAGGGATATGAATCCAGTTTGATTCTGCCAGGTGATGGTTGAGAAGTGGAATGGCCTGTCCTTGCCAGTTGCCACCAGAGCATCTTCCCTTGCTGCACATCGCTCAAGTTCCTTGGCTTCAGTCCTGCTCTATTTTATTTAAAATTGACAGTGTTGAGAGAAATAGAACGAGCCTGGGGCAGAACTGGTCTCAATTCAGAACCAGTCCCCTACCAGCAGAGGCTTTTTGGAATATTTGCTTCACATCATTTTTTAAGGGTGAAGTTTTATTTCAAAATAGCATGTAAGGGAATTGTTTGTTAATGCAAGTCTGTCTCGTGTAAGCGTGCCCCAAGCTCTTCTTTGCCATGTATACAGCAGTGTATTTGCATATCAGAAGATCTCACATAGCTTCTCAAGTTCCTGTACATGCCTAACTGCTTCCAATTGCCACAGTAACACTGGGGGGAAAAAAGCTTTTACAAATGCTTCGCCAGACAAATCACATTTTTAGCAGAAACAGAACAATTCCTTTCTCTTAGATATTTTCAATGAGGGCAGAATCAGTACGGTACTTAGTTACAATACTGGAGTGTCAGATGTTTATTGAGTCACCAAAGGAGAAATAAAAAGAACTGGCAGGGCTCTGCAAATCACTTTGATTTTTAGTAGTGACTCTACTACGGTAAACAGTAAATAATGTAAATAGCAAAGGTGTTCTCATTCACAGAGAAATGAAATGGGAAGTCAAAATCTTTCTTTTTTTTTTTTTTCCTTATGATAAGAAATCTTTTGAAACCCTCTGATGCCATTTCTTATTCCATCAGTATTACATTAACTTGATATGTTGCTGTTAAACAGCCGTACTTAAATACATCAAATGGATTAATGCTGGCACTTTATCAGGTATGGTTTCTGTTTCTGTAAGACATCTCTAGACATATAGAAACTACTTAAAATGAGAAAGGAAGTTTCTCCTCTTCACTGATTCAGAGGACTGCGTGTAACTGGCTGATATTTCTTGAACGTTCCGATTAGTGCCAGGCTGGTCACAGCTATGACAGGGCAGATAAGTTAAGTGGGCTTTGAAAATCGCTCTAAGTGACATGAGTTAATGCAGCTTCAAAGTGCTCTCAGCTGTGTGGGAAAGCAAGCAGAGGCACAGTGAAGAAGAGCCTACAGACACATTCAAGCTCGCTGCAGTTTTGCCAGGCATAACTCAACCAAAGCTGAGGTATGAACTCAGTGAGCTGTCTTCGCTTATCTGGTATCGCTGTATGTAAATCCTCAGGCTGAAGGAAAAGAAAGGAAAGAAGCTGCTCACAAGAGAGAGTAATTTAGTCACGGATAAAGGAGTGAGTCACTGGGCACTGTTTACAGAGCAGTAAATAAATACAGTGTAGTCACTTGATACATATATTTTTAGTATCGAAAGTAAGAATGAAAGGTCTTCTCTGTCCCAGTGGCACTGACGGTTTCTCCCTTGAGCATCCAGCAGTTCACCTCCGCAGGACCAGCCACCAGCAGGCAGGCAGGCAGGCTCCCCGTCCCTTCCTACCCCTCTGGGACTTGCATGATTGCTGCCTTAAATATATGACTCTGCACAAATAACCTTCAGCTTGTGGGTCAGGGTCTGCCTCCCCCTGCTCTCTAAGAACCTCACTAAATCACTGCCAGCCCTGGCATGAAGCCTGGCTCCAATTGTGTCATCTGGGTCTCATGTCACGAGCTGCTGGGGCCACAATGATGTCAGGACTTTCTTATGAAATAAGAAAGGTTTTTCCAAAAGGAAAACTGAACCCAACAAAAGGAGAACCTTCCTCCTCCCAGCAGATTTTCAGCGCTCTGCCTCCTCACACGGGACAGTGAGCAATTTCCTCCCCTTTCAGCTGCTGCTGACACATGGCTGGGTGGTTTCCAGCCTCCTCTGTGCACATTGTTCTGCAAGTGTTTGTCTTAGCAAAGTGCAGAGCCAGCCGCACCTTACAATTAATAAATATGTGTCAACACTCGGTGCAAGCCTGATTATTATCATTACCCCAGAATTAGAGGGCTGGCAATGCCACTGAGATGCCCAAGGGCCTGATCCTGCCAGGTGCTCAGCGCTCTTCATTTCCATTGGCAGCAAGGAGAGTGGAGGCCGGGAGGGAATTGCTGGATTCAGCTATCCAAGGGGTGATATTTTATTTAGTCTTAAATTCTAAAAGAGATTATTCCTGTCAAGAGAAAGGAGCAAAGCAAAATTAATAGCTAGGGGCCATCCCCTCAACTGCTGTACAATGATGCTGCTCACTTAACATCAATGGATTGCTGCTGATATACATCAGCTGAGAATCTGGTGCTGTGTTGGTAAACATAAAATGGACATTATAAATGGAAATTAAGAACAGTGAAAGCTAACCTAAAAGCTGAACACATATGCAGGGATTCCTCTGTCAGTTACACTGCAGTTGTGAGAGGGCTTGAGTTGAATTTCTTATCCATCTTGACCCTGACAGGTCATAAAACTCCCCATTTTATGCTTGGAGCAATGCCTCCATGGAGCTAGGGTCACACCAATGCACCTGGAGGGAGGATTTGAATCTTCAGGCCTGATTATGATTTACACTAAGGCTTCCTTTCACTGGAAATGCTGCCACATTTACCTAACACCCTGAGCACTGCCAGAACAATAAAGAAACAACGGAGGCAGGTCTTGAAAGGTGGTTAGATCCTGAAAATGAAGACAAGACTATTTTTAACATATCTCCACTCTAAAAATATCTCTTCAGGCTAAGTCTTCATCTCTCCTTAAATTCATCAAGAGCTCAGCGTTGCTACTGCACCAATATTTTGCAGAATTTGTAGAAGTGACTAATTGGCCTTCAGGTGCCTTTGTAACATGAGGAATCCTGACTCCTCATCAAGCATGAGATCAGCTGTCCAGCAGGATTGGGCTGTACCTTAAGGAACAGGTGGTTCTTGCCAAAGCTGCTGCGTCAGGAGACTTGAGGATTGGGCTAGAAGGATGGAGATGAGCATGTTTTTGACAAAGAGCAGTAGCCAGGAGTATGATCAGATGTAGCGGTGCTTCCGTGAAAGTAGAGGAAAAGGTGATCACTGCCATTTACTCTTTTCCATCTCTGTTGGTCTGAGGATCTTTGCATCATTTAGAGCAAGAGAAGAGCTGGAACTGATACTGGTACACTGACTTGAATGGAGACCAACCTAAGAAATCTGCAAGGATTTCTGAAACATCTGCCTTGAAGGAGGCCTGCTGGCTGGAATCCAGTACAGCTTTAGGCCTGTGGATTGCTACTTGAATAAAACAGAAACAGCAGCTCCTCCAAGAACTACCATTTGTAGACCAGTCATTAGCTCAACTCCCTCCAACCCTTTCTAATCTATACTGCAGACATTGCTGTAATATCAAGGCCCATTGCTACTAAACACCAAAACTGTGCCCTGTAGAGAGTTAAAGTGAAGCATGGTCAGGTGCAGCAGGCAATGCTGAAGGGTCGTATTGTGGTTAGAAGCAGGACTCTCTTGCATCATGTAATGATGCAGTCCGTAACCAAACAGTTTCCACAGTCCAGACCTATCTGAGGAGCATGGAGAAGCACCAGACCTCCCCACCAGCTATGGACCTGACTCTTTGCTTCCGTCAATATCTCCAACTTGTTGGACATTGCCTTGTGGAAGTTAATCAATGAGTTTGACTCAGCATGGCTATTACTGTCATCTAGGTCTTCTGTTCAGCCATCATCTGCTCAGGACAGCCCTGGGGTTGGCACCACCACAATTATAGCATAGAACCCATCAGCCCTCATCATCTACATCTTATTATCCACAGGTTGCCCATAAAGTACTGAAGAAGCAATCTTGTAATTTTCTTCCTAATATTTCCCCCTGAAAGATCTCTTCTTATGACACTTTTCCAAAAACCGCAGCCCAAACTCATTTATGGTTGAGCTGCTGCAGCACTGATAATACTGCTCCTTGCTGCTTCTGACACCATCTATTCTTTTAAACTTCTCCAGCAAAAAGGCACTATTTTCTTCTTCTTTTTTTTATTTTAATTTCTGTTCATACCTTACCTAGCAGAGTTATATCTGTAGTAGGGTGGGATTAGCATGCAATCTCTGTGGGAATGAGAATAGCATTATTATTATTATTATTATTATTATTATTATAACTTTTCAGAGGGAGCTGCTTTCTCATTTTGCGGTAAGGCAGCAGGAACAGCCACAGCTATGAGTTCCTTCATGTCTCTATGCTAAGTTGCTTGGTTAGTTGATTTGTTACTTTGTGCCCTTTAATGGGAAGAAGTATTCTTCCCAAAACTGTGTTGGCATAGCTGAAACTATCCATGGTGCCTTCTTGCTTCTGGATCACCTGACCTTCATCAAGAAATGAAGTTCCTTCAGAAAACAGGAGCAGGAGGGACTGTCTTACAGGGAATGGAGAAAAAAGGTCTGCTGCAAATACTGCATGTCATCTTTTTTTCATTTTTTTCCTGCCTCACCTGATGCAGACACAGTCTTGCTTCCTGGGGAGCATGATACCTGTCTCGGTCTCAGCACTGCTTTCTGGCACTTTCTCTGACCCTTTGCCTCGGTGCCCGCATTTGGAAGCCCTGGTTCTGCTCTGGATCTCAGAGCCACCAGCTTTAAGACCTTGTTTGTGCATTTTGACTATAGGAGCTCATTAAATGAGCTGATTAAAGCCTAGATCCTCAAAGGTATTTAGGCACCTAAATCTGGTTAAGCCTGTTTGACTCCAGTGGGGTTAGGTCCCCCTGTGGTTTTAAGGAGATAAATGTAGTGTCCTGGTTTTGGGGGAGGAGGAAGAGGGTGCAAGGAACGAGAAGCATTTTTCTGCAAAATGTGCATAAAAGGACTGAATACTGGAAATGAAGGATATTGGACCCTGAATTACAGATCTGTTGGTTATAGAACTAGTGAAGAATAAATAGTGGAAAGAAAAGTAATGTTTCCCTCATTTCTTCTAGCTTCTCAAAATATACTAGGGCAAATCACACACTTTCCACACTCACATTCCTTTTTCTTCTTTCCCATTTGTTCTTTTTCCTCACTGCTAGCTTGCCACTGACCATCAGCCCCTTCAGGCAAGGACTTTCCTTCATGTCTGGAAAGCGTTTGGCAGATCCTGAGCAATAAGAACATGCCTTTAAAAACCATCCAGGCAGTGCAAGGATTTATGCTGCCCTGAAGCCTCACACAATAGGAAGAGCACAGTGTGTTGACTCTTTGGTATTTGTTATTGTTGGTCTTATGTGTTGGTAAGGTGGTCTCAGCTCCTTTTCCTGATGACTGCTGTGGAATAATCCAGCTTCAACTGTGACGGGCCCTGATGAATATCTGAATTTCAGGGGGACTGCTGTGGCTGTGCCTGGGCATGACTCCTACCCCAGAGTTAATTCCTTCATGTGCTTACCAGGCTACTTCCCAGGCACAATCATATGTTAGAAAACCACTTTTCTTGTTGGGAAGGAGAGAAGCTGCTCGTGGCGGTGGTTTGTCCCAGGGATCCCTTCACTGCAGCTCGGAGGGCTGCTGGTGCTGGCTGTTGAAGCACGCAGCATGGTGTGGGATTGTGCTGGGAGCCCTCTCTCACCAGCACGGCTGGATGCCTACCTGGCCTCCCAGTGCAACCACTCTGACAGGGCTCAGCAGCTAACAGGATACATGTTACACCTCTGGCAGACAGAAATATGTGCTGGTGCTTATCTTCTGTGAAAACAAATGAACAGAGATATATGTTGCTTCAGCCTCTGACTGTGCATGGAGGTGAAGTCTGCAGGCAGGAACAACTGCTCCAAGCTCCCTGCAGATGCATTTCCTCCCTTTGCCACGCCATGTCTGACCAAAGCCAGCCTCTCTCCTTCACTACGAGAAGGCAAGGCAGTGCCCATGGAGTCTGTTGAAGAGGAGCTGGAGGAAGGACTGATTAAGACATGAGTGAGGAAGCTTTGCCCACAAGGCATTCCCATCAGGGGTGCCAGTGGAATGTCTGCCCATGAACCTCGCAGCAGCAGCCACCTTCCCTGGACCTCTGGAGGCACTGGGAGAATTTCCTCTTCAGCTATTTTCAGGCGGCATCTGCGTCTCTCACCAGCCATGGATGCCACAGGGCATGATGCCAAAAAATCAGTAGCTTGGCAGCTTCTCTACATGGACTCAAGAAATATATTCTGGATTATCTGTACCATCTGCCTCTCACAGGTGTTCGTCTGGGAGAAGGGGGGGAGGAGAAGGGCACCTGAGGTCACAAGAATTGAATGGAAAGTGGTTTATAGGGCAATATCATTGTAGCAGCTGGTGCTGATGGAGGAGAGAGAAGAAGAACAGACATGAATTCCTACCTTGGAAAGATTAATAAAGCTTACTGTGAAGTTTCACTGAAACTGAGCAAATCTCTGGGTTCTTACCCCTTGGTCTGTCAGGGGGACAGGGGAGGTTCAGGGTAAGAATCCCCAAGGTTATGTAGTGCAGGGGGAGGCAATTTTCTGGGTAAGTTTGGAGAGGAACTATGTGGTATGTGCCTCGTTTGTGGGTAAGTGGAAGTATGGAGTAAGCATCCACAGGTTGTGGGCTTGGAGTTTTTGTCAGCTGCAACAAAATACTGGTACCTCTCAGCAGACACCACAAAGGTCTCATCCTCCTTTACTTATTCATAGTTAATCATTAATATTTTCCTGAAAGTGGAACTCTACCGGTTCTCACAGAACTACAAAGCCACACTTATAAAAAAAGATCCTATTTGTGAGGAGACGAAACCCTGACAGCAGTGAATGGTTTGGTTTCCACTGCACTACAGAAACTCCATTTCCTGCCCCTCCCATAAAAAAAAAATTGCTGCAGCGGTCTCGACATCGACCGCACACCTACAGAAACCATGGGCTGCCCACACTGCCTGCACCAGCACCTGCTGCCCGCCTCACCTCCACGGGCCAGCAGAAGCTGCAGCTGCTACACCCGCAAGGCTCCGCGCACCACCCACTGAAGGAGACCGACTGCTCTGTTATATCTTTTTTTAATCTGTTGCAAGGAATTGATTTGTCTCCACATCGAAGCAGGGAAACTGCAGCAGGAGCGTATTTCTGCTGTTTGGAGTTGATCTGGCCCTCGTCTTGCCTGGTGGGTGCTCTTGCTGTCGTCCTTGCTGTGGGTCTTGCAGAAGTCATGAAAGAACTGGAGAAGGCCATCATCACTCCTTTCTCTGCCCCCTCTGTAAGTGTTGGTACATGTCCTTTAAAGCCTGAAGAAGGTGTAGGGACAGCTGTGCTGCCCACAGTGGCACCTTCACTCCCATTGCCTTCAGAAGCATTCATGGGAATGGATCAACTTTGCAGCTGCTTTTCAAGATAGAAAGCGATGCAGGTCATGAATGAGCTGCACAGAGTGGAGGAAAAATAAAACCACTCTCAGCTCCTCATCTTCAACCTGTTGCTACACAAGAAGGCAGTGCAGAGCTGGTGTGAGGAAAGAGATTATTGTTTCATGTGGTTTCCAGATAACCACTGATAACATGTATGATTGCAGTTGACCTTGTGATACCATATTGCTTCTTTAAAATGCTGTGCTGCCTAATGCAAAGGAGACTGGTGGCCGTGGAGAAACAAGCTCACAGCACCTTTTCAGCCACAGCTTTCCTCTTGCCTTCTTGTTGTGTCCATCACTGAAGCACATGCTGTCTATGTCATTTGACTGTAAAATATGTCCTGTCGTCATTAGCCATGCAGTTTTCTAATCCCTGACTGGACTGAACCACTGGGATTTCTTTTGCTTCATCTGTGGAGGTGTGTACAGTACTCTGCAACACTCCTGCTACCACACAGGACCTCAGGAGGTGTATGATGCCCACCTTTTCGGTGGTTCCCTACCACCATGCTTCACGCCTAATTGCCAGTTAGAGCTTCTCCACCAATGGCACCTCAAACAAACCAGAGCCCTGATCCAAGCAATTTTAGTTAGATATTCATGGGAATAAAGTTAAGCAATAAGAAAAAAGAATCTTTTCTCTTTCCAACTAGACCAGGAAAACCCTGAGTGGGCTCAGGGGGGCTTACAATGTACTTTTGTTACATCAGCTATCCATATTGTATAAGGCTCCAACAAGTTCCGCTTTTATTCACTATACTAATATCAGTGTTTAATTCCTAGTGTGGTTTTTCTGTTTTTATCACTACATTTTTGTTCTCAAGTGCAGAATAAAAATACCCCAGGCACTAGTGGATTTTTATCAGAAATGTAGAAAGTGGGGAAATTGAGACTCAGAAATAAAATTCTGATCACTTATAGATTGGACCAGGCAAAATATACACAAGTACTGCTTGTATGTCTTATGATGTGTATAAAGCTTTATAAAGCTATTAATGTCTTTGGGCACCTTGTCACTTTTAATGCTAACTTTTTGTGTCACTTGTTTTTGGAGTGAAGGAGAGAGGGCAAACATCGTATTAGTCCTTGTGAAAAGTGTCAGGCTGACAGCCTTGAAAACAAGTACTTAATACATCGCTGTGTCAGGCAGTACAGAGGCAAAAAATCCAACCCAAGGTGTACTGAAAGGAGCTGCACAAGACTTCTTGCCTATGGGAAGAAAGAGCTACCTGAGTGCTCCCCTGGTCTTGCATGGTTTGGATGATGGAGAGGGTCCTAGTGTAATGTAGGAGAGTCTGTCTCAGTTGCAGCATGGGCCTGTGCTAGATACTGCATCAGTCCCAACATTGTACAAGCCACTCCTCAAACATTTGTATCAATACCTTGTGTCCTCAGGTATTTCATGGTTAAGTTGTGTGTAATCTTCAGAAGCACCAGTAAGTTCAGTTGCTACAAAGCTGAATTTTAAAGAACTTTTACGAATACATTTTATAAATTAGATTTGTCCTGTATTACGTTTGTACATATACCAGCATAGCTGCTGTGCTGGTCATTAGCAGATGTCTCCCCAAGGTTCTAGGGTCTCCACAAGATGTACAGACTAGTTGAGCTGGTTTCAACCCCAGGGAAAAAAAAAAGAAGAGAAAAAGAAAATGATGACACAAGTTTCAATTAATAATGAATTGGAGGACCAAAATATAATTACTGACAGTCAACAGATGTTGTGGAAAATGGGTCAAAAAATGGAATTTTACATCTATGTAGTTATTTTTACCAGCTGATGTGTTCAACACAGTACTTCACACCATTTTGTTTAAATTTAGTACCATACAATTTCCACAGAGTATGCCTACAGTGGACTGGGAAATATACTACTAACCTTTCAAAAAGTAATAATAACTGCATGATGTGGTGTGTGTGGGGGGGGGGTGTCTGTTTGGTTTCTGTAAATATCAACATTAGGGACAAGGACATTCAACATCTCAAATGAATGCTCTGGAAATTAATATAAAATCACTGCTAATAAAATTTGCAGGTGATGTGGAGACAATGATGAGTACAGAGCACTCATACAAACTGACCAGGAGTTTAGAAATCCCGGATCATTCTAACAAAATGTGGTTTTATGCGGTGAAATGTAAAGTAGTTCATTTAGCAGCATGGAAACAAGCCAAAGTTTCAGACTTCATCCTGTTGAAGAATGAATCTGAAAAAAATTATAGCAGAAAAACACTTCAACATGAACACCAAAGGTGATTCTGTGATAAAACATGAGCAGTCTTATCCTGGGACCTCTAAACTGATGATTAGTAAGTAGGACTATGGAAGTGATTTTACTGGGTAGAACACTGGGGCAAGTTATATTGGAATACAACATCTGTCTTTGGTGTCCACATGTTTAAAGGATATTTGAAACAGGAAGGAGCCTCCAAAAGGAGAGAAACCTTTGCAGCAAGAGATGCAAGAGATCAGTGCTTCAGCTTATTGAGAAGCATATTGAAGGGACTGAATTATAGCACAGAAGTACCTTTGTTGTAGGCAAAAAATAGAATGGTTCCTCAGCCTAGTTGAGAAAACTGGTAAAGACTAATGGCTGGAAACTAAGGACAGGCAAATTCAAATAGGAAAATGGAGGAAGTTTGGGTTTTTTTTTGTAGTGAAGGTGATTAACAACTGGAACATATGACTAAAGGAACAAGTCATTCTCCGTCTCATGGCATCTTCAAATCAGGCTGTGCCTTAGCCAAATGGAAATTATTGGCTTAATTACAGACATAACTGCAAGGAATTTAATGGCCTGTGATGCACAGGAGGTTACAGCAGGTGACCTAATGATCCCTTTTCACCTTAACCTCTGTGCATCAATGAATAAAAGGAATGAGTTCTGGTACTACAGAGAAATATTGCCAACTTGGGAAAGATGAACTGGTGCTCTTGGCATCCAGAGAGGAGTGGAGGATGCTTTTAAAAACAAGAATCTTGTTACTTTTGTTATAACTTTACTCTTCAGTAATAATGTTAGAGGGCAAGGAATTAATTTCTTTTAGTGGAGATTCCCATTGCTAAATTCTCTTCTACAGCAGGCTTGGTTTCCTCCCCTCTAAATTTACGCTTTCAATATTTTAATTTTTAAAATTGAAGCAAATCATCTGGATGTTTGTATTATTACCTGTGATAATTAATACTAAGCCCAATTCAAAGACCATTGAAATTAAAGTTTCCATAGAGTTTTTTAAAGTGGAATTTTTTTTTCAGGTTCACTAACATTCAGACAATCATCATGCAGGTTTCTGGTATTGAAACGCAGTCATCAGAATAAACTTCAGCTACATTGGCACAGATCTGGATGCACACCTGGGTAGCCCATCTGCATTGGTTCAAACTCTGCACTCTATAGGCTTTTTTTAAAAACAAAAGCAAAAACAAAACAAAAGACCCCTGTAAATTCTGTAAATGACACAAAAGATTCTGTAAACCATTACTGGAGCAAATTATGTTCTGCTGTGTTTCAGGTTATTTTGTAGATATAGTATCTTTTCCACAACTAGGAGAGTGTTGACGTCCATCGTAAGGTTCAGTTTCACAATATCAGTACCAAATAATTCAGTTTTTGAACCTCCCTGTTTCCCCCTTAAAGCAAGGGACAATATTCTAGAAGACCTGAAGGGAATTCATCCCAATAGTTTTCATTTAGCTCGTACAATAAAATGTCCTTTTCTGAAATGTTCATTTTTATCTGTTACAGCTGCCTCTCTACTGCATCAAACCTCCTTGAAAACTTGGCCTGTAGGTATGATTGAAAAAAAATGTGTTTAAGCAAAGTAAAAGATCTGGTATGTGGAATGCTAGAACCGGCTCTACTTCTGCTGATTTCACTAGGACCTATAAGTCAAATGTTCTCACTATTAATATGGGTAATAGGGTTTTCTTTTATGTAAGTAGCAGCAATACTGAATGTTGTACATTAAATGAGTTAGAAAACATATAATAAGGGCCCTATTCTTCAGTAGTTGTTTTCTATTACCTGGCTGCACTTATTATAATGTTCTTGCCTATAGCTGATATTGAGAAAGACGTATCTACTGTTCCATGTGCATTACTCCAGCTGGTTCATACTTAACTCCCTTAGCCAGCACAGCATCATAATTAATAGTTATAATAATTTTTAAAAGATAATCACATATTTAATAGCACTTGATATACTCCACAGGCAGAAGAATATGCACCAGTATTATGACAAAGATTTACTTAACAGGAGGTTAAGTTTTACCTAAGATGAGAGAATAAGACAGGAACAGGTCGATACAGGGCACTTGGAGACTGTATGTTATAATAAAGTCTCTAGATAATAATGTTTTATTTATTTAACTGGTTTATGATATTATACATACCCATATATATATTTAATAGACATGGAAACTTTGCCCATTCAGAAAGCCTGACACTACTTATTTTATTCCCCAATTAAGAAAACCCTGTAATATTGCTGTGTTCAGGTCCATCCTAAGCAAACCACCTATGCTTTTGTTCT
>JANVCC010000019.1:9283904-9388520 GCA_025345505.1 Todiramphus chloris collaris
AAGAGAAGAGAAGAGAAGAGAAGAGAAGAGAAGAGAAGAGAAGAGAAGAGAAGAGAAGAGAAGAGAAGAGAAGAAGAGAAGAGAAGAGAAGAGAAAAGAAGGGGGAAAAAAAAAAAAAAAGGCCTCCATAATTTAAGATCTGGCATTTCAGAATAAGAATGTCAAGCAGTTTAGATCTTGCTGACATTGAACCCTGGGGCTCTTC
Organism: Todiramphus chloris collaris; assembly: GCA_025345505.1. Lineage (NCBI taxonomy): Eukaryota > Metazoa > Chordata > Aves > Coraciiformes > Alcedinidae > Todiramphus > Todiramphus chloris. The sequence continues at coordinate 9,284,110 of JANVCC010000019.1, forward strand.
CTCCCTCCTTCTTTTTCTTCATGTTTAGAGCAGGCAGAGTGATCCCGTGTTAAAGGTGTGTAGTCAGATACCTCTTCTGGGGATTCTTCTGACTGGCTTCAAGCACACAGCAGTGACTGAAGTCTGTGGAGACAAGGATCTGTGGATATAACACCAGCATCATCTACGCTTTCATTTCTGCCGTACACTGGCCCCTCTCCTCCTCTGCATTCATCGTTGCTATTACATTTATCTTGGGAGAGAGGCCATCAGAGGATGCATATTTATTAATCATTCTTACCTGCTTCTTTTTGTGTTCTTTGCTCTCATTCTTTTCTGTACAGGGAGACAGAAAGGCAGTAGCATATCATAGCTGAAGTGCTTACACAGCACTTTTTAATCCACTGATCTCAAAGTGCTCTGCAAAGGTAAGTGCTGATATAACAATTATCCCTGTTTGTCACATCTGAGAAGCAAGGCTGAGGGAAACCCAAGGGCACAGAGCAGGCCAATGATACAGGGTGGAAGAGACCTTACAGCTTCCATACGGCATACTGGGGTTTATTTTATGTGCTTCTTAAGCCAAGCAGTCTGGTGGAAAGTACTCTTGTCCTTAATCAGGGACATTTTGGCCAGCAGAAGACCTTTTAAACAGCAATTCTGAGAACTGCAACACTGCATGTTTTAGTGGACAGGCCAGTGCAGTGTGATATTATCTGCACTGCAGCAATAGTTATTTCACCTCAAGACTCTGCAACACTCTTTGCCAGCCACTGCTTCCCATAGAGATTACTAGGCCAGTTAAGAAGGGTAAGCCTAAGAAGGCTGCAAAGAGTGCATAGGGACCAGGAAATTAATATATGCATCAGGAGATTTAGAAGAGGTGACTAAACCCTGGACTATTAGCAACTACCTCTAAACATCCCTCCTTCCTAGAGTCAGGGCCCAGCCACCCTGTGCAGGGAGAGATTTCCCCAGTTACACACGCACAGCAGCAAAATTTTATTTCCCTGAAAGTAGTGGTGTCTGCATAATATCATACTGCCATAAAAATAAAATCCAGATTTATTTTTTTAAGTGCTGATGAGGATGGGAGTCTGGATGTCTCAGGCATTAGGTAATGGGAGAGAAAGTCTTTGGCTTGAACTCACCCGTTCAACTGGTCAGGTCAGCCGTGTGTTAGCATTTATATTGTCCACTATCCCGTGTACTGAGAAGCTGGTGGTCTTATTCTGATGTACATCTTAAAAGGAACATTTTACTTGCAATGTGAAGCAATACAGATGAGGAGTACATGAAAATGGAAAATTAAGCAGACCTGAAACTTCTGATCCGTGCCAGGATTTTAGTACACTGGAAGATGCTCTGGATAATGCTGACCATGCTGCACACGTCTTGCAGATAATAGGTCTAGGGAAGAGCCTTCATTGCAATCAATTCAGCACCTTCTTAAAGGTGGTATCATCACTTTAAAAGAGGCTGAATATTATGATTTCCCTTTGATAATTGAGAGCTTCAGTAGATTCAAGATTCAACCAACCCCTTTTTGGCTCATATCAGCACACGAACTCCATGTAATTTTGTGCATTATTATCTCCACTGAAAATATTCTGTGGTTTCTTTTTCCCTCCTGGTATAACTACAATATCTATAATGCAGTACTTGCAGCCACTGCCATGGTCTTGGACAGTTGTGGAGGGAAATGTGAATTAAAAGTTGATTTGAAAAAAAAAATAAAAATCCCTTCCTTAATGGTACCTTTGTAACTGATTAGATTTGATAATGGACTTGCAAATGAAGTTTAAACATTAATCTAAGAGCTCAATTAGGTAAAGTGTTATGGTGCAGCAGAGATTTCCTCTGTTCCCCAAGCAAGTGAAAAAAAAACTTTGAAATTAAGACAAAATCAGCTTTTCTTTCTTGTCTTTTGAGAGGTTTAGCAGAGGTTGTTACTGAATTAATGAAATACTATTGATTTGTGTATCCTTTCTAATAAGTGAAATGGAAGGAAGTATCACTTTTATTTCCTGCAGCAGTTTCATACTGCAACTGGCCACACCATTGAACTCCCATATGCCTGAAAATCCCCAAGGAACACAGACCTCTCTGGAGGTCACCTGCTGACTGGAGGTATATTAGATAGCCATCTAACTTTTTAAAATAAACTCTTAAGATTTCATGTTGCACAAGGAGTCATGAAGTACATTTTTCAGTATGATCAAATTACTGGACCCCGCAGTGTTTGCTCACGAAGGTTCAAAATCAAAGTCACACTTAACCGCATGTTTAAATGGGAATTAAGCATATTATTAAAGTTAAGTGTGTGCTTAAGCATTGCTCTAAATAGAAATGCTTTCCTGAATCCAGAATAGCAGCAAAGAATAACTCCTTCCACTGTAGTCCTTGCAGAATGGAATTCCATAACCTACGTAATGCAGGAGGTCAGATGGGATAGCTGGCTGTAGACATCCTGTTTGGACCTCCAGTATGTGAACAGGACACATCATTGATCAACTACCAGCCTTCCAACTGGACTGTATCCAGCACAAGAGAACAGTATTTAGAATTATAAGAAGGAAGCAAAGACAAACTGAGGTAATTAAACACAAGGGACATTTTTTCCATTCACAAGCCCCAGTCACTGGTGTTTTGGATAACTTGTTCTATTAAAAAGCTATCTTGCTACAATGTATTTGAACAATCCTTTATTCTGCTCATTCTATTAAGGTTGCTCTAAAATTATTCCACTGAGTATTGCCAGCAGCTTCGAGACCTTTAGCACACAGCATTAAGTAGAAATGAATAAAGACTTGGCTAAAATAATACATGGCAACTCACTAAAAAGGCACTGCCAAGACATTTTATACACCTTTCCTTTTACTCTGCTTTGTTTATAATAGTTGTCCGAGAAGCCTGAAAATACTTGATTCTTCCCACTGGCATTTGGTCCCTCGCACTGTGCCAACAGAGGTTGTCTTCAATGGCAGTGTGAGTGAGCCTGGCTCTTTCCTCAAGAGGCTTAGCTTGCATAGTCTGCTGCTCTGCTGGACCGTCTTCGTTTTGGATCAGCAGTAAAGTTGTGCCAATAATTGCTCCTATGCAGCCATGTGATGAAGGGAGCATCTGAAGTGCAGAGTTGGTAGTCCATATAAACTAATGACTGTGAGACTTTTATATTTAAAATCCTGGAAAATAATACCTAGCATTTGCATTCAAGCATAAAAATATCCTCAGTACATGAACCCAGGAGATGCTGAGTTTGTTAAAGAGCTCAGCTGTCCATGGCAGTTTCCTACCACAAGAGCCACGCTGAGTGAGAGACACTCACTCCACATGTACCTAGTGATGCTTTACAACGAAACGTGTCCTTCAACTACTGCAGGGAGGGCAACTTGAGTGGGAGGACCATTCTGCTGGCTAGGGCCATTTGCCAGTGGGATGATGATGCTGATGATGCCTCAGGTATATGAGCCTCATAGTGTCAGCTGGGTTCATGTAGGTGGGCTGAGCACTGAGCAACTCAGTGCAGCCATCCAAACCATTGCCTTCAGATACGTGCTGACAGCCACAGCTGCACTACTTTGTGTGAGCTAGAAGTCTTCACTGGCTGGTGCTTTGAAGCAGGGAATTCCTTGCCTCTTCCCCCATCTTCTTGCATGCTGGTGCATTTGCAACACATTCATCACAGCTCCTCCCTCCCCCTCTCACTGTCATTTGGCTGCCTGAGGAGCAGCAGGAATGTGGAGCCAAGTGACTAGGTACTGATTCAGCTCTCTCTGAGGTAGCAACAGTGCTGTGCCAGCTTTAATTACACACACAAAAATAATGTTTAGAAATGTGGGGGGCTTTTTATAAGCCCTAAGGTCAGGTTCTCTTCTCATCTATGCTGGCATCAATTGGGAGGATGTCAGCAAGATCCAGTTAGGTCTGTTTTAAAGTACAGCCTTACTTCCTTTCCAAGGCTCCTGACAAAGTGTAGTTGCCAATACTGAACTGGTCCCTGTTAGCAGACAAACAAAATCATGCTGGAAGTAGTTGTCAGGACCAGCTATTAAAAAGCTGCTTCCATTAGTCCAAGGGTTATCTCCTCTCCCACTATCCCCTTTCCTGTCTCTCCGTTGCCTCTTCACCCAGACCTGGAACCATCCAAAGTGACAGTTGTTGGTGATGGCACCCATCTCTGTGAGAAAAAAAATACTAAAATTTATCCCAGGAACATCACAGAGAAGAAGAATTTAATGTATTGAATTCAGGAAGAAAAGCCATCCAGGGCAGCTAAGATTTCACAGTATTGTGAGGTGGAGGTTAGGAGGATTTCCATCACACTTCACAGAGCCACAGACCGAGGCTCTCTACCAGCATTACTTCATCCGTCTTTAAGGAGAAAGGCAACAGCTGTTTCATAGCACTGCAAAAAACTTCCTGACAGCTTATGACAAAATGAGGAGTGGAAATTGAACTTTCTTTTCAAAGATCATTGCCACTATTTTACCCACCAATTCTCTCTAATGAATTGTGTGATAAAGCCCCGAGAGACTCTGCTTGAAGAACAGTTTTCCCAAAGAAAGCTACTGTAAAAAGCCTTTTTTGTCATTTTTTTTTTCCCCCAGATTTGATAATTTCCTTGTCATGAGACTTCCTTCTTCAGCCTTTCACAAATTAATATTGCTCAGTCTCTACTTTCTTTTCACTGTCCTTCCACGGGAAGAATTAAAATCCTCTGTGCAAAAATGTCTCTGGAAGTTTTGTAGCTCAAACACAGCCCTACTAAGATGAATATTCAGGGGAAGGCTGAAATACTTTTGCAATCTTTGTCCTTCAGTTACATGTTGAAGTGCTCATTGAATCTGACCTGTAACAGGTAACGTACATTTAAAGAGAAAAGACCTGTTTCACTAAGGCTCTGCATTCTCAAAGTACATCAGTCCTTGTCTTGAGCTGATGCAAATTTTCACTTAGATAGAATTACAGTGATTTGGGCCTGCCAGAGTCTTGTCCCTTACATTTCCTTTCAATCAGCCTCATGTCAGCTCTTTCCCTCTGAAACAGAGCTCAGACTCTTGCCCGCACTATAGGGCCCAACAAATAGCCACCCGTGAGATTGTGCCCATCCCTTGGCCCATTGTAAAAGGGAGGTGGCATGACTGACGAGTCAGATACTTCAAGTGAGGTGTTACAGAGCAGCTGATACATGGTACACTGCCAGCAGGGTCAAATGTGTCTGAGGACTTTTCTATTTATGGTGCTCTTTTGAGACAATGTAGTTGAGATTTATTTTAGCGTATTTGATTAAGGACATACTTATGGAGTTGAATTTTGTCTCCATACCTATACTGTTTATGTGTGCATTCACATGTGTATTTTTATACCTGTATATATATTGTAGGCACATTGCTTTGGTTGACTGCTCTTCAAATTCAGGACACAAAAAATCAGTAATTTCATAATGTACTATTAACATTCACAGACCTTTCCAGCTTCTTAAACCATAACTGCTCTCTGTGCTTTGTAAGATCAAGTGACAAGGACCACTGCCTTGTAACGGTGCCTCATAATAGTGAGTATTGAAGTTGGACATTGCCTTGGACTGCAGAATGGCAGCAAATAATCACAGATCAAAGGATATCTCCAACATAAGCATAAATATTGCTCATTAAATATTATGGGAGAGGAACATAAAAATCTTACTTGGTCTCCTACTGAAGCACAGACAAAGCACATACTACAAACAGCTCTGTAAATCTTTCTGTAAGGTATGGCATCCAGCATCGAAGAATTGGTCATCATGTTCATCGACATTTTGAGGAAAGAAATAGGTTCCTGGGGAACCAAGTCTAAACCTTTCCAGAGGTGCTCAGCCCTGGGAAACTCAGCACCCTGTTTGAGACCTCAGCAATACTCTATATGACTGGAAAGCACAGCTGTTTCCAGTACCCAGTGCAGAGATATAAAATATGACACCCCTATCCTTTCAGAGGCAAATCTCCTGATAAAGTCAAGGAGAATTTGAGATCTGTATCAGAAGCGAGCTTGGTCCTTCAAAACAAGGTAGTGGAATGCAGTTTTCAAGTCAGTTGCCAGCAGATATTTGTTTCTCTGGGAAATACCTCTGAATTTAAAAAAGAATTTTAAAAAAATCTAAAAATCATGCTAGATCTTTTGTCAGTTACATCAGTAAAAAAATCTGTCTATAGATCAAGCTAAAGGTTTAGGATTCAAGACATTCCTATTGGATGGTGTTAGTTCACTGGAAGCAAATTAATATATTCAAAACTCTAGTCCAGGCAAGATAAACCATACTTTAGCATTCACTAAGCTGATGAATCTGAAGCCTTGTGGGCACAGACAGGCTTCAGTTCAGTGTTCGTCCCCATGAAAGAGGACAGACAGTCATGTGCAACTCTGCCTGCACTCCGAGCCAGCCAGATGTGAGGCAGCCAAGAAGTCCTAGTGAAGCATGTGCATTGGATCCAGTGTGTCATATGCACTCTTGATTAGTTTTCCATTTCCAGACTTGGAAGATGTCCTTGCCCATATGTGGATTAATTATGCATCACATGCTCCTTTTGCAATCAAGAAGTAATATCAGCATTTTCCTGCAGCTAGAGAAACACTTTTACATTGAAAGTCTTGTAGGTCGGCATCTTTTCCCACAGTGAAGATGGAAAGGGGGGAAGGGAGAGGAGAAATTAACTTAGCAGAAATGTTTCTTAGATTTAATTTTCTGACTGTGAGCTATGGATTTACTTTAAAAATAATTAAACCAAAAATATCACATAGGTAGCTCACATAGGGCTCCTAAATTTACACTGACCATATAAAAATGACCCAGTAGCAAGAGATGCTAATCTACTTTAGCTTCAGTACTCAGCACTTTTGAAAATCAGGCCACTTGATCTAGGCAGATAAACAGGCACATTGGAAGTGGTTCGCCTTAATTAGTTCCCCAAAGTTACATAGATTATTTGAAAAATATTTAAAGAAGCATTTTTATTCAGGAGGCAAAATATAATGCAGTGTTAAACTGTTAAGCGTAATTTGCATAAAACGTGGTGTGCACACACAACTCCCTCTGTTTGAACTTCACAGACTTTCTGTGTAATATACCAGTAATAATTTTCCCCTTGTAATACTTGGTAGGTTTCTCTTGCTTTGGGGGAAATTAGGTGAGCTCTTTTGTAGGTAAAATGACAACTGTGAATGAATGGTAAGATTGTGGAGCTCAGTGGATAAAATGCTTTACATTATGGCACTATGATAAAGATACCTCTGCAAAGGTTGCAAATTATTTTTCATTTGAAGGTCAGTGTTCATGATTCCACTAACATTTTTAGATAGGTTTAAGAATGAGGTTCATTCTGTTTAAATGTATCACGGGTCTGTATCTGTTGAAAGCTTTCTGTGCCTGCAGAGAACCCTGCTCCTATTCCATAGCAAGGGAAGATACAACCCTCTATCTGGGAGAGCTCCTCAGAAAATTCTTTCATTTGGCACTGAATAATTTGAATCCAATCTAGATTCTTTCCCCTCCAGCTCAAGTGGTAGCATCTTTTTTCTAACCATAAGCCCATCTTGAACTAATAATGAAGATCAGAACTTTACACATGAGGAGGAGGATATTTTACCTTAGAAAGATATCTTGTCAGAGATTGTTATATTTCAAATTTGGTATTTTTCATGGCATTTATACAGGTGAATGATGCAAGGACTTAGGGGACTGTAAAATAAATCTCTCTTAAAGGTATCACTACAGTATTAGGAAATTAGCTTTCTACATGGCTGTCTGCACTAGTAAAGCCTAGCTTAGCTACAGTACTGCACCAGTGGGCTGTGCACAAAAGTAGACAGGACTTGGTCTTACCATTCTGTCATGAAAACCTGCTCTCACTACTGCTGTGAAACCAATACAAGTGTTCCTTGGGGATATAAAAGCCGATGTTAGTTTTGTCTTGATGAATGCAATCTGAAAGCAGAGATTTCCTTTGCATCTTTAGGGAGCAATGACACCAGGAAGGTACTTTGACAGGTTGGGAATTTTTCCCAGATTCTGCCCTCAGTTGACTTCTTAAAGAAAAGAGTGAAAAACATGGGGGGGGGAAGTGTGGTGCCTCCAAGTTCAAGAGGAATTTTTCAGGAAAGCACCCTAACTTCATGAAGTATGATGTTAACTTGGGCTGAGGCTTGCATCAGACCTGAAGGTGTGACAGAAAGTTTCTGCATGATACCGAATTCTGTGCATATTGCTCCATGCAACAGCACACACTTGAATATCCCTCCCCCAAATTTATACTGAAACGGAGAACCCAATCTTTTGGCCTTGGGATTTTATGATGAGATTGGTAGTGGACGCTTTTCTGTCTTACTTCTAGAAACAAAGACTTCCCAGGCATGGCATTGCTCCCGTCATGGAGCTCCTAGCAGATATACAGCTAAATTCAGTGCTAGTGCAGGCACAGCCCTTTTATACCGCAGCTGAATCAAGGAGGCTACACCAGCAGTGAACCTGCCCGGGTCTATCAGAACAAAGGTGTTATTTCTTAACTGGAAGCACCTTAGGCATCGCTGCTAGTGCCGTAGATACATACAAAACCCTCTCACATCATCACTTCCCACCAGCTGCATCACCTCTCAACTGCCCTTTATTTTAGTTGAATTCTCCATCCTAAGCTCAACCCGAAAATAAAACTCCCCTTTTCCTTTTGAGGGGGACTTGAGTAGGGCCCTACGGGCACGTCAGCCGCAGTGGTGATTTTGCAAGCGTTGCTAAATGAAGTCCCCGGTGAGAGCCGGCGCGCTGCGAGCTCCCCCTCCTGTCACCGAGCCGCTCCGAACCCAACTCTTCGGCTCCGGCTCGGCACCGGGGGTACCCGCGGAAGGATGTTGGAGGGGATCTAAATTTGAACGAAGAAAACTCCGGAGAGGAATAAGGCACCGCCAAGGGAGGTCTGGCAGTGAAAAACTGGCATGTCGGAAAGCAAAGCAGCTTTATGTTGCACACTAGAGCCTTCATGGGCTGGGATGATAAAATTGTCTGGCACGGTGTAACGCTAGCCTTTGCCAGGACATCACTTATTTTAAACAATTGCAACTTTAAGACGGAAATAAATGCTAAAATTACAAGAAAATCCCTTGTTCCTTTGCTATCTCTGTATCTTCCCTTGTAATGGTTTAACTCAAAGGGCTTGGGATCTAAGGAGAAAGCAGAATTTTTCAGACATCAAGCCTGCCCCTGAGGCAGAGAGGAAAAGTGAATACAGAGTAGCGTTGAGAGAGGGCACCACATGCGTTGTAGTCAGAACAATTTTGTTCAGGCTCTCCCCATCTATGTTTTACAGATGTAGAATGCATTTATACAGCAGGAGAATGGACAGAACCTTGTATGGTATACACCGGGCACAAGGGATAGGAGACCCAGATCCAGAAGCGCATTTGCTATGGGTGCTCCTGAAGCTCATCTTCACGCAGAGCATCTTGAGAGCATCTTAAGAAGAAATGTGGTTTTTCAAGTGGAAGCTCTTCTGAAAAATCAACAGCCAGTGTTGCCAGACAACAGGTAATCACTGTAGGTCAAGCCTCATGTCTGACACGGTTTAGAGTTTAATCACATAGTGAAGCTGAGGAGAACAAGTCCAGGGGTTTCCTCTCAGAGGCAGGGTGCGCTCCAGAGCAACCATGAATCAGTTGCTCGAGGTGTGTAGATATTCCCTTGTTTAAAAAACAGAGCCAACACTCATTTGGAAGGAGAGGGAAAAGGGTGAAATTGGATTCAGGCCCCTCTTGAATGTGAGCTGAGAACTGTAGCTCAAATGGAACAAGAGGATTACTGTTTGGGGTGAAAAGTGGGCCCAGGCACAGGACAATTTCATCTGTGTCCTTCTGCCACTTTCTACTCCTGGCAGGCCCTGCAAGTGCCTGGAGGATGCTCTAAGCCATTGGGCTAGGGTGGAGAGGAGGCAGGGGTTTTGACACACAGAGAAGGATACTGGGGACAGAAGTTCACCCCTGGAGCTGAAGTAATTCATTAAAGCTGTGCAGAGGGTACAATGAGTCAAGAAGCTATTCATTTGAGACTGGAGGTGGGAGTAAAGAATTTAGTGCATTACTTGTAGGCTTTCACCAAAGCCTAAGCAAAAATCTGTGAGAGAGCAATGTGTGTTTGCATAATTTGCAACCCAGCCAGGGAAATCTGGCACAGCTCAGGTCCTACAGGGTAGATGCTTTCCAAAAAATCCTACTTCTGCCCTTCCCCCTCCCTTCTCTAAAATACATCAAGGCCATTCATAGGGTCCTATAGACTGTGGAACACAGTTAGACCATAGGACAAAACACATTTGTTCTTCTGAGCAGAGACTGTGTATGTGCGTCTGGATGCAAAGTACTGTGGGCTGGAGCTGGGACCTAGGAGATGCATATAGGAAGTGGGGGGCAAAGGAGACTACCAAACAGGCAGAGAGGAACAGAGCTTTACACTTGGTGTAAAGGATTTAACCCTTCCCGGAGCAGGGGACTGAGTGCACACAGTTTAGAACAGCCATAATCTCCACTGGGCAGTTGTTGTGGGTGGAGGTGCTTGTGAGTACCCCATACACCTTCTTCCCTCCTCCTCCCTAATCCTACCATCCACGCCACGAGCACATCCTATATGTCATGGGCCAGGAAGGACTGACAGATGAAAATCTCACCCCTCTGAGCTGCTTCAAAACACCTTTATGCCACAAGGCCATTGAGAAGTATTCATAGTGAGAGACAGACCCTTCCTCTTAGTCAGAACTCTACATGAGGTAAGTTTGATGGTTTCAGTCAGACACTCATGTTATTTTTTATGGTTTCTAAAAGTAAACTGGAGTTTTAATCTTAGAAATAAGTGATGAGGAAACCTGCCAGCCGTCAAAGCAAGGTTTGACTCAAAAGGGAAGAAAGAACTCGGTTGTTCATAGCCAGCCTCAGGATCAAAGAAGCCAGAATCTCCACTTCCCCAGTCACCACCTTTGCCAGCACTGCCTTGGCACCAGGCTTCTCTCCTGAAAATGTGAGTGGGTGGAGTAATATTTGCAGGCTGGAGAGAGTTCCTGAACTGACAGGGTGCCAGATTCAGACTTTGTTAACTGTTGCTTTCACTGTCAGCTCCTGAGATTATTACTGGAGTATTTTTAATAATGTGGGGGGCAAAAATTAAAAAGAGGCTATTAGATTAAGCAGCAACCCTGGAACAGTTTGTAAGTCACAGTTAAGAGAGAGATATCTGGAGGATTTGCCAAGTTCAAAGGTCTTCATTATTAATGTTCCAGTAGCTGACTTGATGGATTGTCTCTAGTCTGTGTCCCCTTATTCCTTCCACCTTCTCTCCTATAGACAAATGCTTAAGACAAATCTCTAGATGGAGGGGTAGACTGTGTAATAGATTATTTCTTATTACTTAGAAATTGGTTAATAATTTACTAATTCAATTTCAGTGTTTCATCCCTCACTTCAATTAATCTTTAGAATATAAAGTAAATGCTGTTCTTTGTTCTTCCAGTGCTAATGAAGAAAGAAACTAATGAGGAGACCTGGCCTTGATACCTTTCCAAAGATGATTTAGCTGCATAGGAGTTAATTTTTTTTTTCCCTCTTCTTTTATTTATTTCTACTTCTTAAACACAAAATCCACCCATAAAACTGAAAGCTTGAAAGCTGTACAAGGTGTTATGAGCCAAATTTCAAGCATGTGACATGAGTCTTACTCTAGTAAAATTCCATTTCTTGGCAGAGTGTTACAAAAATTGTGCATACCTATACTCTTCCATTCTGTAGATAAATATATTACACAGCTATTTTACACATATTAAAATAAAACAAGATATAAGAACTTTTGTACGGTGATTCAAACTGCTGTCTGCCAGGCTGGAATGGTTCTATAAGATTCAGCAGACGTAGAGAGTGCTTCGTTTCTAAGAAATTGTATCTGTGGCTCTGTGGCCATACATAATATGTTTCAAAGAGATTTTATTTAATCATATATGTCAAGAATTACACAAGTACAGTCTATCTACAGTCCATCCACCCTCCCAATATCCCTTCCATCCCTGGTTCTTGTAATACTATTGCCTTTTGTTTCTTACTTTTCTTGTATTGTTTTTCCTTCCCCTATCCCTCCCATCAGATCTCAGAAATGTTTTCAAGCCCTGCCTATAGCACTGTACTCAGGATGCATGGGAGTCTGGAGTTAATGGCTGCTTGTCTGCCAATGCACAGGTATGAATTAGGAAACCAGTTCCAGCCAACAGCCTTTTTTTGTTCTTGCAGCGTATTGTGTCGTCAGTGGCAGGGGTTTGGATGTAAACACTAAATGACGTGGTCGAGTGTTCAGATACTTCTTGCCAAGTGTGATTTCACACCTTGGGGAGGGCAAAAAAAAATCTGTCAACAAAACTCCTAACGGCAACATTTGTCTGCTTTTACTTACCAGAGAGTTCTTTTCCTCAAAAGAAAAATCATGATAGGAGTTTGTGGTCAAAATTGATAAGCTTATTTCATGCAATAGCCACTGATAGAAAACAGCCTTTTTCCCCACACCTACAAGCTACTTTAAGCCTGTCTCATTACATAACAAGGGTAGTACATTAAGCCATTTAATATTGGGACCAGAATCCTATCCATGCAATGAAGGGGAGCAAAGGTGCTGCTCAGCATGGGCTCTCCTATGAGATAACCTGTCAGTCAGGACATGACTCCTCTCAGCAGACCGTTGGCATCCTTTTCCCCATGAAGGAGAGCACTCAGATCTGTATCTAGCTAGAGTTTGCTTCTGAGGGCTGCTTAAGCAATCGCTGGCTGGAAGGCTATAGCCAGGTCTGTCACAGGTCAGCACTCATGAGCTTTTTGTCTTTATACAGGGGCAGGAAATTCTCTGTGACTCTTATTCTCTACTTTACCCTTAAACACAAGAGAGGGCAGGGCTTGCTGTATAAAGTTTACTTTACAGTTCCTAATTCTAATAAGCAAACACATCTACACACCACAGAGCAGACCCCCAAATATATGACAATTGTGAATTGTCCCAGATCTTTGGCAGTAGGGGAAGTAAGATATGCCAAGTGACTGAGTAAATTGATGCCTTCAAAAGCACTGTAAACTGATCCATTGGGCTTGACTCTAAACTCCCTTTATTCCAGCAGAAATACGGAGTAAGCCTGCTGAACTGAATGGAGCTATGCCAAGGCAAAATCTGAATCCTCCTCTTTGCTTTTTTTTTCCTTTTACTGTGCTAGCTAATCCCATAGCTGCAACGAAACTGAAAAATCTCTATATACAAACTCCATTGGCCAGGCCATCTTATTGTGAAACCTACAGTATATCCAACTTTGTAAAGAATCGTTCAAGTGTGACACTGTCCTTCCTCTCTCTCACTTTTCTGATAAGCAGAGAGGAAAGGCTGCCAATAGCACAGAAACTAGAAGACGGGAAAATTATATTTTACAGCAGGGTAAAAACATAACTGAATGGAGATCAAGGCAGCTAAATTAAAGAAACCCACAATAACTGGGTTACGTAGCTGCAACACAGCACACCACAGCAGCAGACACATTAAGGCAGCCAGAGGATTCTCCTGATGGCAATCTTGGAGTTGCAGAAAGCAGCAGCATCTCCACTAATGAGTTCCTTCCAAAAATCTGCATCTATCCATTGCCTCATTTTGAAACAGATTAAACTAGTGAAAACAATCTTATTGACTCATCAGTTGGTGCATGAGGCCTGATGAGTTTAAATAAAAGATAAGCTGGTGAAATAGTGTCACAATAAATGAACTCACAGTTTCCCAGACTGCAGGTGATTGCACTGCATTGTTTGTCCTCTGTGACACTGTATGTTTAGAAGGATGAGTGTCATCTTTCTATGACATCAATAAAAAATAATTGGGCATCTTTTGAGGTCACAATGTATTTAAAATAAAAATAATGGCAGAATTTAGAAGTGCTATTTGAAAGGTGTTAATCCTGTCTCTGATATTTGAAAAATCTTCAGTTTCCTTGCCAACATATACCTGAAAAAAATGGCAATATTCTATTTCATTATTAGCTGTTTTTAAAATATCATGTGAATATGGTTTTCCTATCAGCCCACCCTGTGAAGACTGCCTGGAGTTTGTAGTTTCACTACATAAATTCTGAGATCTTAATTGCAAATCTCATTTTTGAAGACACAGTTGTTTGTGTATAAATCTTCAAAGAGCAACTGAAAAGATTTTTCTCTGTCCTCCTGATTATACCTGGTGGAGGAAGTACTCTCAACATCTGTTTTTCAGTGTCTTTTTTTTTCACCCTGAGTTTTGCAAACAAACCCTTCCAAGGTGTGGTATGATTGCCACCCAACATGCCACAGAGCTGTGCAGCTTTACTGACACCTTGAACATAGTATTCTGTATAGGAGACATGTCCTTCTGACTTGCTTTAAGCATATACCCATGACTAAATTCTTACCAGGCATGTGTCTCTAGGCTGATAGACATCTTACTACATCAGGCTCTATAAAAATATTTTTTGACTTGGGGTATTGTTCAAAAAAAGAAGTTAAAACTCCCAAAACAGGAATTAAATCTGCAATAATGTTATTGTGTCCTGTTCATATCGTGGTAATGCCGAAAGCCCAGTTATGCTATAAGAAGGAGAAGTTCAGAGTCCAGATGGCTCCTATTTTTATCATGCCGATTGATGCAATAGGTAGCGCTCTCAAACTGTAGGCCACTGTGTAGCAGTGAGGCTGTAGAGCACTTGCTATGTTAGTGGTCTGTTGAGAGAAAGCTGTGGCCATTTTCAAGCACTTTAAGAAGAAGCCTGGAAGCCTGGAATAAGAATGAAATAAGGAGAGGGAATGAATATAGTGGCATTTGCTAGAGACGTACCGCCTGGAAGGAAGAGGAAGGAGGAACGAATTGTCCACTTTGTATGCTTGGAGAAGATGGGAGAAAAAAACTTGACCAACTGGATACACTGGCCAAAATGCTGGGAATCACTTGTAGGGAGTTAAGAAAAGCTAGAAACAAGGAAAGGTGTAAGGAATTAAAAATGGAAAAGGCAGAAAAAGAAGCAGAAAATCACGGCCAGACAAATATGGACACAAACGGAGCTTCAGGCTATGGGGAGAGGAAAAGTCAAAGTGCGAGAAAAGGTGCGATGAATGCTTTGAGAAAGGATTGCAAACACAGCATCAAAGCAAGGTCCTCCTGTTTCAGTTCTAACTCAATGGAAATGTTGAATGAAAAGATTGGCAGAGCAACTTTGTTACACGATGGATAAAGTTTCCCAAAGGATGTCTGTGCAACAAAAGAGGTCATTGTACTATGTAACGTTATATAATTATAGTGGTATAGTTCCTTGTGTGAACATGCTAGAAGTGAGTCTTTTTCCAATTTTGAGTTATATTGCTCTGGAAAGGGCTTTAGTTGAACTGGAGACAGTATTTTTATGTTGGGACAGGAGTTCACAGGTAGGGTTATGCTTGTTTAACTATAGTTGTATTGATGTGAAGGGTGAAACGTGCCTGTATGGACAAAGCCTGAAAGATCTAGCTGTCCTTCAGGCCATAGACATGACATTCTTTAGCTTAGCAAGAAGCCACATTTCAAAGAGACCTTTTATGATTGTATGAGAACAGAGCAGAACACTACAAGGTTATTTAACAAAAAAAAAAAAAAAAAAAAAAAAAAAAAAAGTCTTTTACAGGTATTCAGAAATGTTTAGGTTTCCTAAGCTTATTCCTAAGGAATTGCTGAAGATGCTGCATGGAAGTTTTGTGATCATGAATGTGAGAAGGGATAACAAGAAAATATTATCTGTGAAGTTTTAGTCCATGCTGTGAGCTCTTCTATAACCTTTGGCATAATCTGAGAGTTACCATGGCCTATATCAGGAAGAAAAAAATAGACAATGGTGTTTAAGAAGTCTTGAAATGAAGGGATTTCTAATGCTGGAGTTTTTAATAGTATAAACCTTTTTGGTTGAGCTACAGACTTTATGTTGGAAATGAAGAATGTTTTATACCTCAATAAATATGAAAAATACATGACTTAAGTGTTAAGTGTAAGTAATGGTTAACAATTAGATGCATGTTTTATTCTTTGCTTCCATGTGCTGGTCAGACAAAAAAAAGAAGAAAAGAAGTGCTATATACTGGTTTCTTAAGAATGTAGCATCAGGGATCTGTAAAAGTCTGAGTGATTCTATTGCTTCCTTTTGAAGGGCTCTAATAATAAGGAGGCCTAGGGAGAAAAATTGCAGTTGAAGACCATTGAAGTCTTGAACTGTAGTCAAGCCAGAGAGTGAAATTACTGAGCCCTGAACACCTCTCCTGATCCTTCTCTGTTGAGAAGAACCTTTGTTAGATGAGGAGGCAGAGGTTGAAAGACTCAATTGAAATCCCCACTAAATACATTTTCTGAGAAGTTAGGACATGTGGATTTTTTTTCCCCACATGGATTTACAAATCCACAGAATTGGAGCAGACGGGAAACCACTCATTTTTTTTAGCAGAAAGAATAACTAGAATATTACCGATTCAGTTCATGAGCAAGCAAAGCAGAATTTCTTGTACTAACCCATCGGAGCCAAAGTGACACATACTGTGACACTGAGAAATATTTGAAAGGGCAGAAATAAAGGGACTGCAAGTGTAAGTATTATTTGTATAGTGAGAAGCCCTTTTGTCTCAGATACAAGGAAAATTACTTTGTCCACTTATTGCTGTGTTCTAAAATAGCCCATTCAGTACAATTGACTGACATTTTATATGTCTTATTGGAGATCTGCATCTCCACGATGAGTGATTTTCCAGGGTACATTTTCGAAGTCTATGGTCAACCTATAGCATTCTGGTGACCACATGAAAAATGTTATCCTTTTCATATGAATTTATCAAAGCACCCTACAAAGGCAGAGGCATAAACTGTGAGTGTACACGATTAATAAGCCATTGCCAGCAGTTCTTCCCTCTGACTATTCTGTTGCAAGACAGAGACACTATGAGGTTAAACTTACACCAGAAAAAAAAATCTCTTGGGATAGCTGTGAAGGCAAGACAGTTGTACAGGCAAAATGCAACATCGGGAGGTGCAGTTTGTGCTGGCACAACTGTCTTTCAGACTGTTTTTTCCTGAGCTATAGGTGGCATTCTGCCAGCGTAGGAATGTCACAACCTAACCATTTATTACTGCAATGGAAATCTTCAACTATGGATTTGGTGGTAGTGGCCATTGACCATTTAGTGGTGACAAATAAAAAGCAAACACGGGATTAAATGTCAGCTAGGAATTTCCTGCAAGTTATCAGGAGAAGAGTGGAAAAAATAGCATATTTTCTGCTGTTTGACCCATTGCCTCCAGGAGACATTTTGTCCAGGTTGTGTTGGCCAACACCTTTCACCTCTCCCAGGGCTCTTTGCCAACAGGAATGCCATTGCCCTGGGAGCTTTCCTAGGGCAGGACTGATTGATGATAGTCCATCTACTGCTTAGTCTAGTATAATCACACCACTTTCTGAGTTTCTTCAGGACTTGAGTACTGCTGCCAAGGAAAAGTGTTGTGTAGAAATGGAGAGCTGATGAAGATCAATAAAGCAGCAGTTTCCATATACTGAAAAAGAGGCAGAAACAGGAAAACCATCTGAACTAGGGAAGTATACAATGCCAGAAAAGTCAAGGAATCTGGAATACAACAATCCAGGGAGCCTGTGTGCTGCAGAGACAGAGAAGAAAAGCAGAGACAGCTACTGCAAGGCCTGAAGGAAGCACAGGGACCACTGGAAAGGCAGCATTCTGCAGAAAACAGATCCATCAGGCACAAAAAGGAAGCAACAGAAAAGTCTACAGAGTGGCTAGGGTTGAAGTGTCTATGTGCACCTCTATTTAAGCTTTCAGTCTAACTCCTGATTAATGTAATTCTCTTCTTTTACAGAATAAAAAATGAGAGTCAGAAAAATGGAGTCACTGTTAGAGACATAGACAGGGGAAGCATCACATATCCCTCAGTCCTGATTGCTATGTACTAGCTACAGATCGGGACAACTAAGAAAGCGGTGAATCATCGTAAAGCAATTTGAAGGCTCAATCTCATCACCTAGAAGCAAGGCAGAAATATATCTCACTAAACTTCTTATGATGCTGTGAAACTGAATTGATCTAAGCATCTTCAGTTTTTCAGTTACCAAAATGAACCAGCCCATATACTAGGAGAGGCAGAGAAGAAGCACAGTAGAGGTAGAAGATGCTTATACGCAGCTATAGTTCTCCACATAAGCTTTTGGAACGGATTGCCAGCCACTCTTCATGTCTGTGGGAGTCCAGCCAGGAATTTAATAAGGCAAAAACACGTAACAGGTCTCAAGTCTTTCTGCCCACACAACAGTCTCTCAGCAAGGCCTTCAGAAAGCTCCCAGGACTAGTCTCAAACAAAACCAAAACCGAGTACCAAATGGCAGGGGGCTGACAGCGAGACCTAAACTTTTCCTTCCACAACTAAGTCCTCTTTGGCATTGGAATAAAAGGAGAGGAAACAACTCTTTTTTCTCCTTGTGGACCCTTTCATTCTTCTGTAAGGAACTGAAAAAAGATACAACTCTAAAGACTAAGAGCTGTATTGTGTGAGAAAATTACAGCAAGGGAAGTTGGACTGCATCATTAAGTTATGCCAAGATAGTTGTGAGCAGGAAACCGAAGGGTGAGCCTGTAAATTCACTACCTTTATGCCACGTAAATGAGCCACTTGTGTTTTCACTGTTACGTTTTCTGTCATTTGAATGTAGTTCCTTCCTCTCTTGGCCTAACTCAGAATCTCTGCTTAGCTTTATTCAGATATCTGTGTCATAAGTCCCGAGTTTATCCTTGTTTTGCCTTGCTAGCTCACCTTGTATCACTGGGTCACACAAAAAGGACAAAGTGTGTCATCACAGGACTGTGTGAGATATCAGCATATTTCTGGCTTTGCCGCTGTCACTTGCAAGCATGACATTACCAGCGAGCTGACATTAGGAGAGCCAGACAGATGATCATTTCTTTTCTGCTCCCTACAAAAGGCCTGATGCAAAACTCACAGGAATTGGTGGAAATGTAAGGGGCTTTGGCTCAGACCCAGACGGACCAGCCAGGAATAATGCTGAAAATGTATCTGGAGCTGAGATGGTACAAAAGGACTAATCCCAGTCACCTTCCTTGAGCAGGAGGCTCATAGTGATTTGAATTGGAGAGCTTCTGTTGTGAATTAAGCTCAAAGCCCCAAAGGCAACTCAATTCTAGCCATCTAGCTTTGCTGCCTCCTCCAGAGTTGATCCAGGGGGAAAAGTGACTAATCCTATTCAGTTGCTACACTGAGGTAGTGCCATCAATTAAAAAAACTTGGAGTACAGGGAAAATGAATAATCTGTGTCAGTTTTCCTTTGCAAGTCCTTTGCACAACTTGGCCAGAAAAAAAAAAAAAAAAAAGAAAAAACAACCAAACAAAAAAAAAACCCAAAAAACCCAAAAAACTAAACAAAAAAGAAACAAACAAAAAAAACCAAAAGAAAACCACAGCAATGAGACAGTGAGAGGAAGCCTGGGAGATAAGAAAAGCTCACTCAATAAAGTGCACACACTTTACAGAGAAGAAATAGAAGCAAATCAGTGAGGTTTTGTCAAAATTTCTAAGCTGGGAAGAGATTGGACTAGAGGAGCTAGTTCTTGTATTTTATGGAAAAAGGATCATGTTCTACGTTCTTTTCCAGTTTTTCAGTGTCCATGTAGGGCTGAGAGGAAGATCATGGGTGGGAGCAAGACAAGATGCAAAAATGTTTCTGGGCATAGAAGTCATTTTTTCTGCTCCCTCTCTCTCTCCAGGGCTACGGGTATGGCATGGGTAGCACAGAGGAACAGGCCTGGTCCTGGCCAGAACCTAGGAGGTGAGTCATAAAATGCGAGCTGCCACTGCAGCAGCTGTTAGCTCAAGCAATGACATTAGTAGGTGCTTTCAGCAAATGCATGTTCGGGTAGGCTTCAAAGTAACTGCTACTGGTGGTGGTGGTGGTTCTCCGATGACTACTTTCAACAGGGTTACCAAGGATTGTGTGCTGCAGAAAAGTTTAGTCTATAGATAACCCCCTGCGAAGGTTATTAACATAATAAAGGAAAAGTGTGTGTGTGACTTTGTAACTATCTTTACATTTTCCCTGTTAGAGAGTGGAGGGATTTAATTATTAATATAAATTGTCTCATTTGACTTTAGTGCAGGTTCCCTATGATGATGGGAAAGGGATGGAGGTTTGTGGTGAAAGTGAAAATTTTCTGTTTTGAAAAAAGTTGATCCATAAGCAATGAATCCCTGAACACTGCAGGGGGGCTGGGCTAGATGACCTTTGGAGGTCCCTTCCAGCCCTAGCCATTCTATGATTCTATGATTCTGCCTTGCTTTGTGTCCTCTTATCTCCTGCATTTCTTAGCTGGCACGTAGCACCATACCACCAGCCCCATCCTCCACAGCCCCCCAGCTTTGTTGAGAGAATGCTGACAGAGTGGCTGGTTGCTGTTAAGCATATAGGAGATGAACTCTGCCCGCTTTTGTCAATGAGGGGCGTGAAGTGATCAGGTCACCCACTTGTATCTAAATGGCAGTTTTATGAAATTTGTTTTGTGTCTTTGAGGTTGCTGTCAGTGGTGGAGATGTCAGTGCTCCACAATTACTGGAGGGAAAGATGACCATGGCTTCCCAAGTGACACTCCCATAGGTCAGACTTGACAGGTCGGCTTTGCTAGAAAGCTGCTTTTGGAGGGCAGTTCACCAGGGCCTAATACATGGTACTCCAGGTAATAAAGACTGAAGCAAAAGAAAGGTTAGCAAAAAAAAAAAAGAAAGAAAAAAAAAACCAAACCAAAGCTAGAAAAACCCCACCTAACGACTAGGAAGTCTGACACTGTGGTGGAATTCCTTCATCAGGGCAACTCTCACAGTGTCACTGGTGTACCTATCTAACACACTGCACGGCTCAACCACGCTGGACATCGGACAGCAAGTTTGTGGAGAGTGTAGGTAGTTTTGGTATTGATCCATGTGAAATGAGGTGCTGCTGAGAAAATGGGGGGGGAACAGAGGCTGAGGAGAGAGAAGCATCAGATGGAGAGGTCCAGGAGAACAGGAGAGGGTGACAAAGGGAAAGACTGTCCCTGGATGGATGTCCCCTCCAGGGGTACCTCTGGCTCAAGGAATACTGAGTATAAACGGTGAAAGACCCGTGCCACCACCAGATCCTAGTGGTGACTCACAAAGTGTGAAGCTGCTGTCCCAAGCAGGAGAGGCTCGGCACCCCCAGGCAGTCCTGCTTACAGCTGGCCCAAAGCCCTCCTTTCCTTCAGGTCCCAAGTGTACCCAAAAGGTCTGTTGTCTGACCCAACGTTCAGGGTTTTGGCCCCTCTCGGGTCTGCGCCCTTGCTAAGGGACCGGAGTCCTCCCGCAGAGGTTCTCCCCGGGGGCCAGCTTCACATCACCCGTGCCGCCGAATGGAAGAGAGCCGAGTCCCACGGGAGCCTCAAGGCGAGCAGAAGCGGCCGGGGGGATGCCGGCCTCGCCCCCGCCGCCCGCTGGGGCCATCTTGGCGTGCCCGGACGGAGGGCGGGAGGGACGGAGGGAGCCTCGGCCCCGCGCCCCGCGGCCGCTCCCGGGAACGGGCAGCGCCTAGCAGCCGGAGGCGGGCAGCATGGCCTTCGGGAGGAGCGGGCCTCGTCTGCCTGCCCCGCAGCCGCTATGCAGCGGAGATGTCCAGCCCCGGGTGGTACCCCCGCCGCGGGGCCGTGTCGCCCCTCCGTCCCTCTCCGCTCCGGCGGCCCCGCTTTTGTAATGGAACCCCCGGGACTCCCGCGGCGTCCTGCCCTACCAGCGGTCTGTCGAGGCGGCAGCCGCCTGTGCCTGCGGGTCACCTCGGGGTCCTCCCGCGGGAGGAAGGGTGGAAATACAAACTCTATTCATTATCGTGATGCGCGGTGGTGACAGACATTGTATTTTCAGCCGCTGAAGATACCAAGTAATTCGATAGGCGATCCCTCGATAGGCTGTGGAAACTGGCGGCACCGCGCCAGTTTTGCCCCGGGTGAGGTGGGTGGGAACGCCGGTCCCCATTATCCCTTGTCGAGCGGGCGCTGCACCCCCAGGCACAGCCGCGGCAGCCCCGAGGGGCGGCCCGCGGGGGACGGGGAAGGGGACGGGGACGCGCTGCTCCCCGCGCCCACGCCTGGGCTGGGGTGGGTGGCTCCAGACACATCACTTTTCTCCGTTGAGTGGACAGAGAGAACGAGAGATGGGCAGCAAAGATTTCGGGGAGACGAGTAAATAAAATGCCTCGCAAAGGCAATACGCCAGCATCCCAGCCGGCTGAACGCCGCTGCGCCGTTCCCGCAGACGGGCTCCCCAGCAGGGGAACCGGGAGGAGGGTGGGGAGGAAAAAAAAAAACCAAAAAGTCCCTAACACCTTTAGAAAATTGAAGGGATGTTTTTCGTGTTGTGGCTGACAAGCCCCGAGCTCAGGATTTTGTTTTCACTCCCAGCATGCGTTGATGACATCACGAAGTACCCCTTCTTTGTGTGTCAGTGATGTCACCAAGTGCAGTGTGGGGGACAATGGAATCCTGAACTCCGGGCGAGGGCGAGTGGGAAGCGGCTGCTCCTGCTGCTGGTTCAGGGCTGAGCCGGGGGAGGGAAGGGAAGACACAGCTGGTCCTTTAGGGCTGAAACAGGTGAGAGACGGGAAAGCTGCCGGGGATTCCTTTTGGCTTTCGGGGGGGCGGGGGGCTTTGGGCTGGGTTCTTTTTTTCTTTTCCCCCTTATTGCTTTCCAACTGAGACAGGTGAGAAGTTGCTGCTGCTGCCAGAGGGACAAAGCAGGTGAGACAGAAGGGAAGCTTTGAGGCTGAAACAGTTCTAAGAGGAAAGCCATCAGTCCCCCGCCAAACCTAACAACCCCCTTTCAGCCTTAAAAAAGCAGCCCCGAGAGCTTGCCTGCTCTCCCTGCCACCTGCCTCGACCGCGTCCCTACGAGGCTCTCGCACGGAAGCAGAAGCGGAGCCGGGGAGGGCGTTTATTCCCCCCCTTGTCACCCCTGTAGATTACTTTCCAGAGGGTCTCCATTAAAAACTCACGTGTGTGTCGCCGTCTCCCCCCCCGAGCGCCCCTTTCTTCCTTCCCCAGAACCCGCCGGAGGTGTGGGGAGAACATACGACACGGGGGACTCTGGCTGCCGGGATCCCCCTTCCAGTCCGGGAGAGAGGGCTCCGCCAGCTGCCCCCCCACCACAGCCGCCTCTCGGCGGGTGGCGCCCCGGCCCCGCCGCCCCCCAGCCCCGCTCGGCGGTGGGGGAGGCAGCCAGGGAAGCCATTGCCTGTTTAATAGTTGCTGTTGCAGCACTTCCGCTTCTCTCCCAGCGAGAGAGACACGAGTGGCCAGGCCCAGCCGCACCGAGGAGGAGCAGCCAGACACAAAGGGAGAGGTAGGGGGACGGGGCACCCCCCGCCGTCGTCCCCGCCGGCCCCGGGGGCAGGGGCGAGGGGCAGGGCCGTCCGCGGCCCGGAGATGGGGCGGGAGGCGGCGGAGCCGGCGGGGCAGGGGGATCGTGCCTGGGGCTGTCAGGTACCGCTGTCCCCTCGGCCCCTCACCGCCTGGCCCTGCGGGCCCACGGCCGGGGGAGGCTCGGCCGGGCCCCCCTGCCCGCGGTTCTCTCCCGGCGGAGAGGCGTCAGCGGGGGCGGCCCGGCGTGGGCAGGGGAGCTCGCCGGGGGCCAGTGGCCCTGTGAGGGAGGTGGCCGTGCGCTGGCCTCCCGGCCCGCTGCTGCCCCGCCGCCGCCTCTCGCCCTGGGCCCGCGGCTGCTCCCCTCGCTCCCACCTTAACTCTCCCGGGGTGCCCTGCCTGCCCCCCCATCCCTCCCGACGGCTTCTGGCCCCTCTCGATTGCGGACCTGCCCTCGGTAGCCCACCGTGCTCTCTCTTCTCCCCCGTGCCCCCGAGGTGCCCGCATGAAACTGGACTGCCTGTCCCTGGCACCCCGCAACCCCCCTCCCTGCCACCGGGCTCCCCGGGCCTTCTGCTCTCACCCCTTGTAGGCCCTGGCTCTTCTTTTCCTCTCTCGGCACCGCCCCCCCCCAGCACAGACCCTCCGTTCCCTTCTCCCTTTGCTGCCCCTCGGTGCAGTGGGCCTCAGCTGGTCCCCCGCACACCCTGCTCCCTGCTTAGCTGTTCCACTTCATCCCCCCCCCCTCCCTACTCCCTCGCTCCTAACACGAGATCCAGCAGGCAAGGGTTTTCCCACGGCAGGTCACAGATCCTGCGTCGGGGTCTCCCCGCTGTTGCCAGTGATGCCCCACTTCCATTTTAGTGCTGCGAGGGTCACCCCCCCCCCCAGCCCCATCCCCTCCCACCTCCCCCACGTGCCTCCCGGGAACCCAAGGGACCGGAGCTGTTCCATTTTTATCTCCTACACCCCTAGGCTGGATAGTGGTGGGTGGTGATGGCTCCTCTTGTGTGTGGAGTTTGGGGAAGATTAGAAGGAATTGCTTTGAGCTTCCCTAATCCATGCAATCGTCCTCGTTCCAGTCTCTTCCATCGATTCACACTTGCTTTCTGAGAGGAAGCTTTAAAAGTCCCTTTTGCCCTGCTCCTCCATGTTACTAGTGTAGGGGAGGCTACTGCTCCTCCTGCTCTGACTGCAGGAGTGAAGAGGAGAGAGAAACGTGAGGACCCTTTAAAGGGAGCATGACCCAAACACAGAGCGAGACTGTCAGCAGCCTTTCTCCATGTGTGTTTGTGTTCACTGTTTGTTCCCCACGACCCATGGTGTCTCCTCTCCAGGTTGGGGTGTGTGGTGGGGGGGTCGCTATGTCGGATGACGATTCGAGGGCCAGCACCAGCTCCTCCTCATCTTCATCCTCCAACCAACAGACAGAGAAAGAGACAAGCACGCCTAAGAAGAAGGAAAGCAAAGTCAGCATGAGTAAAAACTCTAAGCTGCTATCTACCAGTGCCAAGAGGTGAGGCTGCTGTCAGTTTCCTCACTGATTTGTTGTATCTTCTCTCCTTCCTCAGTTTATTTTGCTCCATTCCCCCAATGCTCCCTTGCTGTTCCCATTCTTCATCCTTAGACTTTATGATGAACCTTTCCACACGAAGCTGCCATTGTCTCACTTTTTTCAGTGTCTCGGTGCAGTGAGCATCTGCCCAACTTCACTGCTTTCTCATTGCTCTTCCTGCTTCTTCCTCTGTTCCATTCCAGACATTTTACTGTCTTTTTTTACCTCCAGGCTGTTATTCTGTCCCTCAATTATTTCTGCTTTCTTTTCCTTTTTTCCTTATTATCATCAGTTATAGGGATGGTGTAGCATTGGCATGTAGGACCTTAATTCCTCCTCTGCTACTGGAAGCTCTGTGGTCCTCAGTAAGGCATTGCATTTCAACATCAGCTTCCCTGATGGCTGGGATTGATCTAGAGTGGCTTTTTTCCTTCCAGGAATGTTTGGGGTATTAATATTTGTGAAGAGTTTGGAGTTTGTTTGCACTGGGGGAGTGCACTCCACTGCAGGTGGTGTAATATAGCCCCGAGTATTTTCCATCAAATGCATTACTGTGTTTCTGTCTGTTCGTCACTTATATTGAATTTTCTTTGTATGGTTGGATGTTGACTGGAATAAATAATCCACAGTGGGTCCACTTGTGGACTTTCTGCTCTGAAATAATCTTTGTTCACAGCACAGAGTGGGTTGGAGTTTTTTTGAGAATGAAATAATTTTTATTACGTAATAATGTCTACCTGGGGGAGAGATGCCTGTATGGAATAGTAATTCCAGAACAGCTCTGTCAGTTTTCTTCACCTGGA
Source organism: Todiramphus chloris collaris (assembly GCA_025345505.1). Classification (NCBI taxonomy): domain Eukaryota; kingdom Metazoa; phylum Chordata; class Aves; order Coraciiformes; family Alcedinidae; genus Todiramphus; species Todiramphus chloris. Next base: position 9,309,937 of record JANVCC010000019.1, read on the forward strand.
CAGACTCATGGAGCCACTCAGTTGGGTAATTTAAAAATAGTTACCTTTTCTTATTTATTCTGTGTTTTACCCAAATTCAGCACCATCCTGCTCCAGGGAGCTAAACTGACAAATAGGCATTTTCAAGCAAGCTTGTAGTACTTCAGTAAGAATAATAAACCATCTTACTGAACAGCTTTGCTAAGCAGCGCAGAGAGGTTGTATCTGTAGGTGTCAAAAGTGACTGGGTTTTTATGCAAACACCCTCTTGCCGCAACTAAATTCTCTGTGGCTTTGTAGAATTTAGGCAGTTTGGTTATTCCAGATCTTCACTCAGCAGGCTTCTATGGCAAACTGACATAGATAGTGGCAAGTGGTGTTTACATGTCATGCCCTTAACTGTTTTAAAGAGAAGGTTATAAACTGCCTGATGTGAAAAGGCCGTGATTCTCATGTGTGACAAGTGGGAGAGAGGCAGAAGATGCTGTCTGAGTTTGAAGAAGAAGGGCAACAGACTGAGTGCTGGGTGGGGAAATCTGGAGGAGAAGCCTGGATGACAGTAATGGGACTGTAGGGAAGGGCATGATAGCTGGTTGGGTGTTTTGTGGCAAAAGCTGTGTGAGCCCAGAATAGTCTGGGCAGGGAGGACAGGGTGGTGTCTGAATGCGGTGGAGAGAGGGAGCGTCTGGAGTCCTGAGGGAGTGGATGTGGGGATGGCGTGTGGCTCTTGAGGGTGAAGAGGGGAGAATTGAAGGTGGCAGGAATGTGTGCGAGCCTTGGAAATAGATGTTCATTTTCCTTTTAAGTGTCCTTGGGAATGGTGCAGTTACTCACTCCCTTGGGGCTGGCGTTTTTTCTCAGGATGGTGATGGGAAACTGGGGGAGGAGGGGGGGCAGCCAGTTTGACAGTGTCTTGTTTCTCTCAATCCAGCAAGACAAAATTCCTTTTCAGATTGCAGTTTCCTCCTGGCACTTGGTGCATCACATTTGCAGAGGTTTTCCCTCATTTGCAGGCTGGTTGGCAGAGTAAAGCGGACAGTTTTTTCCACTGCCCCTGTGTGGCTGGCATCTTTCTGAGAGCACACAACAGTGCACCTGTCTGGGCTCAGTGCCTGGTGCCTGTCTGCTTTTCTGCCCATCTCTGTAACAGGGCACCGGTCCTGATTAGCGTATTTGGACTGGTGGGAGGCTGCAGCTGAGAGCACCTCTCTCTTATGTAGTGCTGGAAACTTGCGATGACAGTATGGCTTTAAGGCATCTGTGTTAACTGCTATCCCACACAGCAACTTACCTTTGTTCCTTCTCACTTTTATTGCCACAGGATTCAGAAGGAATTGGCTGACATCACCTTAGATCCACCTCCCAACTGCAGGTTGGTGTCAATTCCCTACCTGAGGAGGGTGGGGGAAGGTGAGGGTCTGAAGTGTGCCTGTGTGTGTTGTAACTGTCCTCAGAGGCTCTGGATAGAGCTGAGGAATGGCTGTTTAGGTGGCCACAGTACTTTTGTGAGTGCTTGGGTGACATTAAAGACTTTCCTGGTCGGGGTGCCTCCAGAGGTTATATGTGTTTTGCTACTAGTTTTCTGTTTCTGTTCAGGTGCCCTTTGGTTTTTGTTTGTCTTTTTTTTTTTTTAAACAATTGCATTTCAATCTGTTACACTGTTTTCTGCGTATGTTTTCAAAACTGGCCTATAAAGAAGAGTGTGAAAACTTTCTCCTTGTTTGTTTTTTTTCTGGTTTATAAATCTAATGCCTGACTGCAGTAATCTTACATAAATAAGAGTCCTGCCAAGGAAGCGGAGAATAGTAAAATACTATGAGCTTTTTAGCTCAGAGAGTTCTGTTGTGAATGGTAACACAGAGGGGCAGAGAGGTGTGAGTTCATCACTTGGTGGGTGAGTGTGCAACAGGAGCACACAACGTTAGCTAATGAAACAAAACGCAAGAATATTCTGTTGCCCTTTATGGAGTAGGTAGTTTTTAAGCATGTCTTAGAAACTTGTACCATTAGTTTGAAACATCTAGCAGATTGGTTTGTTTCATTGCATGGTGACCTAAGCCTAGGCACTTTTGTAAGGAGACAGTAGCAGTGTATCATCTTTGGTTGTGCTTGTTCATTTGAGAGGAAAGTGGCTTTTGCTCTGGCCTGTGTTTTCTGTAAGCTGCCAAAGCACAGCTCTGTTCTGGTCTTTTTGGCGTGGCTGAGGTCTGAGGCCTTCTGATGTTGGTAATAGCAGAAATCAGAGAAAATTCTGTTTATATATAACTATTTAAGTTGATCTTTTTAGTGTGGAGTTGCCACCCACAAATGCACATGAACATTTTATTGACGCTTTTTGCTGCTATTAGTCTGCAGGGAGGCATTAGCACAAGAGTTAGTGTGACAGGTCCAGAGCCACTCTTTCGGTACCGGTCCCAAGGCTCATAATTAATGAAAGGAGGGATGGGATGAGGCATGTGAGTAGAGGTCTAGGCTGACAGTAAGATTTTTTGAGCTGTTTGGATGATAAACGATGAGCTCTGAAATCTTCATCTGCAACAATACTGTTTTAGTGACATTAATGACTGCCGGAATATTACAAGAGCTTTCAGTACTTGGGCTGGAGGTGTCTGACCTGCCTGCATCCTAGCTCTGTATCAGGATGAAGTCCACGTGCTTTCCCCTCCTCTTCCCACCATAACCTGATTTTCACAGGAAAAATCCAGCTCAGAAAGGCACTGTGGCTTGCTCTCTAGATAACTAAGCCTGGATGATCAAGCTGCTGGGACTGCGGTCTGAGCTTTGCAAATCTATCTGGAAGTTGTGATAGTATATGAGTATGTCAGACTGCAGGTTTCATGTGAAGTTTTGTTTAAATAGTGTTAGAACCCTAATTTGTCCTTGTTTCAGTTGGCAACATTCACAGGTAAAGATGAGCCATCAGACTACCTGTCAAAATAGAATATAGTTTTGATTTTTCTTTTTTTAATGTCATAGACCATGGAGGATAATCCACTTCAAGGTCCATATAGTAAGTTTGTGTTGTTTCCGGCTTTATAAGTATTTCTAATGGTAAAATTCAGTCTAGTACAAGAAGTGATGATTAATCTTTGCCAATAATACAATTAGAAGTATTCCACATTCCTTCCGACCTTCAAATGACAGTGAAGGCTGGCAACTCTTGCAAATAATACATGAAACTGGTGTAATTGGTAGTGTCTCTTAATATGTTGATAGGTAGGAAAACATGAATGGAGGGGTTTGGGTGTGTGTGACCAAAGGAGTTTTGGTATTGCTCATCTTGGAGTGAAATCGTCCCTCAGCACAGCAGTGCTGAGAGTGAAGGAGAGCAGCACTGCTTATGGCTAACAAGCTTTCAATTGCACAGTCAAAGACTGGGAGTTTGCTTCTGTAGCAGCTGGTTTGTAAAAGGGTGGGCAGGTGCCAATTGCCACAACAGTGAGATGAGTTTCAGCTATCACAGTTACGAGGAAAGTTCAAGTCTTGTGGAAAAAGAAATAGAAATAGTCAATTTGTGAGTGTGAGGAGATTAAGCAACTGAGAGACTCTGGTTGCTATGTGATGTGTAAGGTTGCCAAAATCTGCTTTGGGGAAGCCTGCTAACAGTGTCACTGCTTTCCATATTTTTTTTTTTTAATTTTTTTTTTTTTACACCCCTTCATATAAACAATATTAGCATGCTGTGAGGGAGGTATTAAATACATAGTTCCAGAACTTAGTTTCAATGTTCTGCCTTCATGACTTTATTGTCACCTTTCCTCTGACCCTTCCAGCCCCTCATCTCTCTGCTGCCTTTGTGCTTCTGCAGACTTTTTTCAGGTGTCACTGGAGGGGAGGGCAGCCCTCTCCTTTTAGACGTCTCACTCTCTCCTGCAAGACTAATCTCATAACTTACATATTCAGGGAGACATATATGATATCAGGTACTACCTATTCTTCTGTCAACTTTTCAGGGTGCCAAAGTCTCAGAAGTCACACTTGAAAATGTGTGTCCAAAACTGTATCCTGTATCTTGTGCTATGTTGGACATGTCACATTCTTTTTTCTAATGGATGTTTGTTCTTACACCTCTTCCCACCTTCTCTGTGTTTTCCTCTGTTCTGTGTTGTGCCTGGTGTTTGGTAGCGGTTCACTGTCAGCCGTGCTTTAATTTTTCACCTTGTTGCAAAGTGCTATTCTTCCAGTCTTACTGCAGTAATTAATGGGAGTTCAAAATATTTAACATATCCCAGAGCGTATTGAAAAAAAAAGCTTTAGGTTGTAAAGATTTTTGGTAAGAACTGTTTTATTTTTCTTCTTATAAAACACCACATATAAGATGCAATTACAAATAATGAAAACCATTTGATATTTCAAACAAAATAGTTTACAAAAAATGAGTTTCATTTTTATTTTTGTAGCTTGCAGTGACCGTATTTTCATGTGTGTAACCAACAGATCATCTCTTTAAAAAAACAAACCACAAAAAACCCGACTGCCAAGCACACTCAACACCCTGTGATTGAGCAGCTGTGTGGGTTTTGCACATATGTGGGTAATACGAGGGGAAGTTTATCCCAGAACTTCCTCTCCCCTCAGTAGTTTCCTTGCTTCTACTTTTCCATAGCTTGCCTGTGTCCCCCAAATTCTTACTTGTGCTCATCTCGCACTGACTGCTGCTTCATCTCTTGTAATCCCTTTGCCCTTCACATCTCCAGGCTTTGATTTTTGATTTTACGCAGGCAAATGCAGTTACTCGTACAAAGGTGCAGGGTAAGTGCACGGAAGCAGTCTGTGTTTGGCCTGCATGCAAAAAATAGATTTTTGGACTTGAAAAGATGTATTTAATACATGTCACAAGTTTGTGGGCTCCTGATGGAGGCAGTGCTGTCCTCTTAAGTGTCCTTGTGTTGCGTGTATATTGCGCTTGGCAACTTCTGAATGGTTCTTACTCCTCTTCGTTGTTTTCGGTAGGCTGGTGCTCTATAGCTCTTTAACTTCTGTTGTCCACAAGATGATTTGACTTCTAGTATTAATACTGAGTTATGAAAGTTAAATGTGCCTTTCAAGTTCACAAGGTGGTTAGTGGTTCATATGAACTGGAGAAGAACTGTTTGGATCTAAAGTGTTTTAAATCTTTTAAGAGAGTACCTGGTCATTTCTTCTCCTGCTTTGCATTATATCAGACAGCTATAACTCATGCGTTAGAACTCAAAGAAGGTACCTAGAGACTTTGGCCTTTTGGTCTTCAATATATACTAGTGACAGCAGAGTATGTCATGTCTTTGCTTTGGGCCATGGGAGTCTGCATCTGCAACTGTCTGCAGATGTCAAAATACGGTTTCATCTTGCTACGTAGGCAGACCTGATCTGTGTTTGCAGATAACACTTAGGAGTATCATGCCAAAGCTTCCCTTCTGTCACTGTGGTGAAGTTTCCAAAGCTTTAACATAAGTTAATTAAAGCTTTTAAGTACTGTTTATTCTCTTTATGTCATTTATTTGACCTCTGTATCTAAGCATCTCCTAATAGTAAATCTGCTTATTTCTGTGAGGTTATGAAATAAATGCTTTTCCCCATTTTAGGAATGGGGAATTACAGCATACAAAAACCAAGTGACTTGTCCAAGGTCACACAGGAAGTCTGTGACAAAGTGGAGAAATGAATGTAAATCTCCTTTGTTTCAGGCTAACTTGCAGCTGAGCTGTTCTGATGGAACTGTGTGCGTTGGTTGCATTATGAGCAGGGCTTTGAATTTGTGCTTTATTGGGTGTCTGGTATTGACTGTATGTAAGCATGGTAATTTAATGTTATTTTTCCCATCTGTGTAGAAAGACCAAACTGGATATTAAGTAGAATTAATGTTTTTTAATCTTTCTTACCCAAACTGAAACAAGTTTGTCTCCACATGGCTCATTTAAGTCCACATAGGCAAGACCAGCTGTTATTTAAACAAAAATAATCTTCAAACCTTTGCTGAAGGAGGCATTTGCCTGCAAGGCTTACGATTGCTTCAGAGTAAAATGCTATCACAAATTCATTATTTAAATAATAATGATAATAAAATACATTTGCATTTCCTGGCTCCTTCAGCCCAGTTTTTGTAGATTCGTAGAATAAGGACCGGATCTCCCTGAGAGTCTTGTGAAAGTTAACTGTCAGTGCTTAATGAATATATCTCAGTATAGATGGTGAGAAGTTTTCAAAACTTTGCAATGTGGAATTAAGATTTCTTGGCTAGAGAGAAGTCTGCAGAGAATGTGTAGCTCAAAGGCAGTTTCGAACTCAATAGTTTCATATTATAATTAAGATATTTCATCTACATACCATGAAAGTCTGGCATTTATTTTGATTTGTTTTATGGTTTTATGGCGCTTGTAATTTTTTGCAAATATGTTTTTCTCAATACCTCCCAACTCCAATAATGCTTTCAGTGCTTTTGCTTTTAAATTTAGTGTATTATTAGAAGACAGATTGTCACTGTTAAACTATATTATCAGTGTTAGTTTTATAATTTTCATGCTTGGAATAGGGCTTCCTGAATGTAGACATATTCTAGCATAAGCTTTCTGCCATTACATTTTGTAATTAAATAGCTTGATTTCTCTATGGCTGTTGTGTTTTGTTTGGGTTTTTTTTTAATGTGCATACTCAAATTAATAGATTGACACAAATGCTGGGTTTTACTTTTTCATAGAAAGAAAAAACATGCAGAACACATTTAATGAAAACTGTAAGTGGTTTTAGCACTTCTTCGCCCTCCCCCCCCCCAACACGTTGTTTCTCTGAAATGGGAGTGCTTTCTGTGAGAAGTTTCCAGCTGTAGAATAGGAAGGACCTTCGTAATTAGTGCTGTGTGTAGTTGAAAAATATCTTTTGTCATATAAACTATCAGTGGTTCAGCATTCCCTCCCCGCTTTGTTTGGCACATGGTCCCTGGAGAAATAACTCTTCCTTTTGAAACGGTGTATTAACTAATTTAGAGATCCTCTGCAGCTGTGTATGGTCTAGCTTGCAAACCATAAAAATAATACCATTTCTACACTCACTGAATTTGAAGCATGTGTAGGCAGCAGCTCCTGCAGGCAAAGTCCTCTGCCTGATGTACTCAGACAATAGCTGCACAGGAGCAGCTTCTTTACTGTGGATTCATTAGTTAATATTACAGGAATACACCTTTCTGAAGATATTCCTGGCATTATTTATTGGCTTCCTTTAAAAATCAGAAATCTTTTGATGGCCCGGCTGTTTGGACATCGTGGCTGGAGCTGGCCGATGCTGTGGTAGATTTTGTTTGGCACATCCTGGCTCAGTAATTCCCAAATGATCTGCATTCTGTGCTCTTGCATGCCAAACATCGGAACGATGAATCTTGAGAGCGGCTGTGAAATTGTACCATGGCTAAGAACAAAGAGGGTAGAAATCCCTTCTGTGCACACTCTCTTGTATACCACTTAATTTTATTATTTCACTTTCATCTTCGCTGCCCTTGGAGGGCACTGTGCAACTGTGTTTATGATCCTGTGTATATGTTTTATATGACAAATTGTAATATTTCCTCTTAGTTATGCAGTCTTTAATTTGTTTCGTTTCTGTTGTGTTCCAGCTCTGCTTGTCTAGATTTTTATATTGGATATGAGTATAGCAGCAGGTTACATGTCTGGTGTTGTTTTAAGAAATATTTGTGATTTGTGTTATGGTACTTTATAGACATAAATGGAAACCACTGTGTGTGGCGTATTTATACTTTAAAGGCTTGAATATATCTTGTCTTCTTATATGAAGACAAAATTAGCCCGCAAGAACTGGCTAGTCCGGGGGATTGAGAAAGTGATACAGCATGGTTTTGTGTCTGAGGATTTCAACAAGGGCAGGCTTCTAGTGACTGAGAGCTTTGTGGTTTCTGAAGCATGGCTTGGTCTTGAGAGCCGATAAGAAGCCGTCTGACAAGACATTAACTTTGTCCCCGGTGACGAAGGAGTTTGTTCTGGGAACGGAGACAGAGCTCACCTGCACTTGTTCAAATTATGTCAGTGGATTAAGGTTATCAATGAGTTAGTGCCTACTGAAACTTCTGCAGCCTCTTCCCGCGCTCTTCTGTAATTGTACATGACAGACCAGCCTTCCACACAGCACCTCTCTAAAAGTATTTAATGTTTTAAACAAGAAGTTATCGTTTTATGTGAACGCATTAAGAGATTATTGCACATCTGTACAGACTTGCACACCACATACGAAGTTAAGGGCTATGCTTTCTCCACCAAAGAAAGCACTTTAAATGAAGTTAAATTAATGATGTAATTTAGTCATTATAGTAGAATCTTGCCAATCTGTACATTTATTTGAATGAAATAAGTTTATACTTATTTTTCCCTCTGAGGCTTACAGTGGAGGTCTAAATACTGACTTATTTTACAAGAAGAACTAGAGAACATGTATTGTCAAGTACTAAAAATAAGCTACAACTGTCAAAATAAACATTGTACGCTCTGGAATTCAGAGGGATTTTCTTGTTTTGCTTGCCAATTTGCAAATTTCAGCAACGTGCAGTTAGTTTTGCAAGGCATTTGTCTGAAGTGTAATGGTTACTACAGTGCATTTAATCCATATTTTCTGTGCATGAGGGGCTAATTGACATTACTAGGTTAATATATCATAGATCTGTATGCTGAGCAGCAACATCAGAAATGCAGTGTTCTTTTCTTTATTAACCTGGACTCCCTGGGTTGGGAGGTGGAAGAGGAAAGGAGGGTGAGGCATGCAGACTGAAGCTCAGGGCAGGTGTGGTCTTTGATTCCCCACACTCTCCAATCTCTTCCATGATTTCACAGTTGAAAATATAGATCATGTAAGATAAAGTTGAGCTGGTTTGAGAACAGGGTCCAGGCCAAGTTTTGGCAGTTCGTTTGTTTTGTGAAATCCAAAGTAATTGGATTAAAGAGGCTGTATTATTAATGATGTAAAGTCCTGTTAAATTTCTTTGCTTCTGTATTCTGTGAATCAGTGCAGAATCCAGGGCTTCATTCCTCCAGAGGCTTCAGCTTTTAGAGTCAAAAGCGAGTGTAAACAAAATCAGCATGTTCGTTAGATGTATTTTGCACCTTCTTTGTATCAGTGTAAATGATTATTTAAGAGATTAGAGAATTGCATTTCTCATCTTTCTCTCTGGAGCTGCTGGACTTGCTGGAAACAGAATCTTGAACTGGTACTGAGAATTGTAAAGGCTGTAATGTGTAAATGCTGTGGGCCAGAGGGGAGGTGCTTCCTGGGGCAGGTGGAGTGCTAATTCTTAATGCTATTTCTGCTGTGGGCATCTGAGCAGTAGATTTTTGCCACTGAAGCCAATTCCATTGTCTGTTAAGGAGAAACCAGGAAAGGGGTCTCAGGATCGATCACTTTTTCTTTCTTGCATTTGATGCCTAGGATCCTGCAGAGAGTTGCACACAGGAATGAAAAGGGCTACAAACATTAAAAATTAATTCTGAAGTCAATGGTGTCTTCTCATGATAACTTAATTGATGAAAAGAAGGAAAATACTTCTAGTACAGACTCAAAATGTTGTCAGAGTTTTTGGATGCAATAGCAAAGCTTCAGGGCAGTAGCTATTGTTATACAAGGAAGTCTGTCAGGGTAACTGCCTCAGAGGTTTTACATGCAGCTTGAATATCTTCACTGAAATTTTTTAAGGTGCTTGTTTAGGTGATGACTGTTATGAAACTGTCATATGTTTGAAATTTTCAAGTCGGCAACTTCTAGAAAATTTCAGTGTGTTATTTTACATTCTGAACAAGTGTAGATTACTCTGAGAAGTGGCATATAAGTGGTGGAGAAAGTGCAATATGTTTAATTAAAGCAGTGTTAATTGTTGCAGATGGTTTTGAAAGATTGCTAAAATGCACACTATTGTAGTAACATAGTTTATAGCAATTACATCAGTACTGTAGTATACCACAAAAGGTCATTTCATTAGAAGTTTCTGTTAATCAAACTGATTGTTGTAGTACTATATTTGCACGTTATTTCCTGTATGTCTTGGTGACCTTTTTAAAGGAGGTAACTTAGGTGGCGCATGCAGGCGTTTATATCTAGTGTCCTCCTTGACTTCCTTGTAAGTGGTTTATCCATAGGAATTGTCTTGTTTTGGGTTTGGTGGGGTAATTCTCAGTTTGAGAATCTCATCATATTTTGTAGTGCTCTGGCTTCTAGTAAGAGTGTGCTTACTTACACTTGGAGGTTTGTGAAAGAGAGAAGAAAGACTGAAAGCTTTAAATAGCGGTGCCAAATAAAATCTCAAAATACCATTAATCTGATTAGAATTCTCCATGACATTAAAGCTGTGGCGATGCTTTCCTTCCTACTTCAAATCAAACTTCAACAGCACCCTTATGATCTAGGAAGTCAGGCAAGGAGAAGTACAGTAGTGACAAGAGTGACCTAGGAGATCTAGGTTTGAACGTAATTAGTGTCAGGCCTTCAGCTGCCCTGCTGCTCATCTTTTAGCTGCATCCCAGGGTCAAAACTCTTGTGAAATTTTAATACTTCCTTTAGGATAGCATTTTTCCAATTCTTCCATCCCCTTACTCCTGTTATGAGGTTAATCAGATTACGGGTATTGGTAAGGCTGAAAGAATGAATGAGTTGCTGGCGAGGAACAGAAAAGGCCATCAGACCACTCCAGGCAGAAGAGTGTTGCATCCCTACGGACAGCAAGATTGTGCAAGGTGTTAACGGTGACTGTGAGGGATAACAGAGAGAGATGGCCCATCAGCGTGACTGAGGCAATTTTGCACTGGTTACTGAATGAGCCACATGCAGCTCTTGATCCATGGTTTGTCCACCTCGAAGCACGTGAGAGAGATTTGAGGAGGAGGAGAAGAAAATTAGGGAAGTTGATAGCAAGAAAGGAGAAAAGGGAGAGAAAGGCAGAGGTAGAAATGGAGGGAGAGAGCAGAAGGGGGAAGAGAAACAAGTAAGCAAGCAAATAGGGCTATTTATATAACCCTATATAGGTACATATAAAAGGAAGGTTCAAAAACTCACTTGAAACCAAATCAATCCCAATCAAGTAGACTAGTATTAAAGATAGGAAGTTGAAAATTTAATTTGTTGAAGGCTTTGTGAACCCACATCTCCCAGAGGAGCACACCTTGCTTGTGTAGCAACTGGCAGAGAAGCATGGTAAGATCTGTCATTCAGTAAATTCCATAATACTCCATAATAATGGAAATGTTCATTGAAACAGTTAAGAGGTCATTTCAGAACAGATTACGTCTTTCTACACAGTGGGCAGTGGAGTCCAGGGAGCTGTTCCTGCAGGAGGCTGTAGAGGCAGACGCTATCAGCACGCTCAAAGATGGGTTGAACGAATTCATAGGCAACAGGTCCATAATCAAACACAAAGAGAAGAGTCCTGGATGTCCCCTTTAGCACCCTTTGGCTGTAGATGCTGCAGGAGTACAAGGGCAGTGGACTGCAGATAGTGGCCACAGTCACCTATTCGGAGGAGTATCTGCTGTTAAGGCTGCCAGGAATAGGGTACTGAATTAGATGACCCCAAATGGTCTTTTTCCATTCTATGTAGAGTAGCCACAAAATTATCTCCTTCCCCGACCCCATTGTCCCTCATTCCAGTCCACTCACTTCAGTCTCTTTCCTGTTTCCTTTTTCCACTTGACCACTTTCAGCCACATAAAATGTTCGACTTCTGCCCTTTATGGAACTGTTCTTGCCTCACGTTTTTTTAATGCTTTGCTGTTTAAAGCAAGCCCTCGTTTCCTGTCACTTAGCCACTTCTCCTTGCTTTTGTGAAGGGTTAACCTTCATGCAGTTGTCTTGCTGAATTTAGACTGGAAAATTTTTATTTTTGTCCATGTTTGCAAAGTGGTGTGTAAATTTCCAGCTATGTTTAAATGTCCTTTAATAATAAAGTAGGTTTAGTCCTTGGGCTTGTAAAAGTCTCCCTCTTCCCCCTTCCCAAAAAAATGAACTTCTGCTTATGTTGCGACATTGCATTTTTTTGTCCTTATCTGATGGAGGTAAATAAGCAAGTTGTTTTATTCAGCAGCTATTGTATTATCTTGAATATGTGATTTGGTTATTTTCCGGTTTTATGCACATCAAGGTTATCACAGCTGTTACTTTGTGATACTACTACATTGTAATAGGATAATGTGCTTTGAGATATATTGGTGTTGGATTTTTTTTTTCTTCCTGGATAGTGTCAGAGAAATAATAAAGGTGTCTAACAGCTATTTGCTGTCTTTGTGCTCCTACTTCACCTTCCACCTCAATAACTAGGAGGACTGTAACTGTTTGTTAGGAAAGTATTGGTTAAACTGCATGTGCTGAGACATTCTAATTTAAAGCACTTAGTATTCAGTGTGCGTACTCCTAATGACTATAAATATTATGTTACATTTGACATTTTATAATGCATTGGGTATTATGCTATGCATTGTTTTTTTCCATGTAAAATGCTGTTTTTCTAACCCATAGATGGTGCAAGCTGTACTTTCTACGTTGCTTTACAAGGATTTTTTCTTCACTTTTCAGAGTAGAGTTTTATTTATGAGGAAATGTTAAGTTCAGACAAACAATTTAGCACTGAGATTGTTCATGTGCATGTTTCACTGTGGTGCTAAGTAGCACAGAACTAGCCAGTTAGGACATATTCAATAATTAGTACTTGAATTTTTCAGGAAAGACTGAGAAATAATGACTGGATAGTGGAACCTTTGTATGCTGATCCTTTGCAGCGGGGATGCGGTGAACTGGTAGGGTCCAGTCATAAGCTGTAGCAGTCGAGTGAAGGGCTGGGGCCAAGTAGGGATGTGCCGTGACCTCTCCCATGGATGGCTGAACAGCTGGATGGGATTTGTTAGCGCTTCACAGCTTGGCTTAAAGAGGGATAAGGTAGGAGTGCTGATTGGGGCCTGGATCTGGAAAGGAGACTTGACTGTTACCTAGTGAGGTCTGTTCTATTTGCAGCAGTCTTCATTGATTCATAACAAATGGGAAAAAAGGGACAGAGCTGGAGCTGATGGCTGAAGTATTATGACTCCCTAGGAAAGAGTGAAAATGAGGTGAGGTTAGATGTGACCCCTAAAATCAGAGGGGGTGGTGTCAGATCCCTTTCCAGCAGCAAACCTGCCAGTCTCTTGCACAAGTTCTCATCTCTCTGTACTTCTTCCTGGGCTCTCTCTTCATTACAATCCAGTGTGTCCCAAGTAATCGGTATGTTCTGAGTACTGCAGAAGAGTGTTAGTGTGCCTGTTTTGGCCCATGGAGATGGGCCTCTTTCTGCAAACCACCACAGGCTTGTAAGGAGCAGTGTTGTATGATTGTTTATCCAGCAGAGCCAAGCAGGTTCTGGCCCCTTCTCCTTCCTGATGTCTGCATTGATCCTTCAGCAGTGAGCCATTACATCTGTTAAAGTCTGCAGCCCGTGCCTACAGGGAGCTGAAAACGCAAGGATGTCCTGTTGACAGACAGAAAATGTTCCTGAGGAATTAAAAAATAAACAGAAACCCATTCTTGTTTTATTAATTTACTTGCAAATGAAGTAGCAGTGTTCAGCTAAGCTATTGAATGGTATGTAGATTTTTTTTTTTTTTTTAATTGCTTAAGTATTTGGGTCACGAATCAGAGGAGCTTGATGAAAGGGAAAGAGGAAAGTGTTTTTTAAAATACTTAAAGAGGCAATTGGGATAATCCTGAGTGCAAGGTAATATAAGAATTGACATATGTCATCTTTCACGGCGTAGTACTCTGGTCATTGGAAAAGTGTATTTTATTATCTTGAAAGGTTTCTGTTCAAGAGGATACATCTAAACTTCACTCTGGGGTTATGAGGGCATTTGATATGTGCAGTAGGTAAGACTATATGAGTGTTTACACAGCAGACAGCTGTATGCCAGGCAAATGAAAGGTTCTTTGGTCAGTATTTTTACTAATCTTTCTCTCAGGTACACATTGAATGACACATCTGGAAAGTGATTTAGTTGCTGTTTTAGCAAACAGTTTCTTTTTAGAGGGAAAGTCTCGTTTTCTCTGTATTAAAATAGTAGTGGAACCGTGATGTGTACGTAGACTGGCTTTCCTGAAAGATTATGTGTCATATCCTATTGACACACTAGGTCAAGTGCTAAGTTTCAGTGCTGGAGGTAGTGAGTGAACTGTGTCCATAAATATGTCCCTGTTCATATTGATAGAGTTGAAGGTCACTAGAAGAGTTGTGGATTTTAATATACAATATGCGTGATGGAACAGCAATGTGCCCTTGTGGCCAGGAAGGCCAGTGGTATTTTGGGGTGCATAAAGAAGAGTTTGTCCAGCAGGTCAAGGAAGGTTCTACTCTGCACTAGTGAGACCACATTTGGAGTATTGTATCCAGTTCTGGTCTCCCCAGTTCAAGAGGGACAGGGAAATACTAGAGAGAGTCCAACAGAGAACTACAAAGATGATGGAGGACTGGAACATCTCTCTTATGAGGAAAGGCTGAGAGCCCTGGGGCTGTTTAGCCTGGAGAAGACTGAGATGGGATCTTATTAATGTTTACAAATATCTGAAGGGTGGGTGTCAAGTAGAAGGGTCCAGTCTCTTTTCAGTGGTGCTCTGTGATAGGACAAGAGGTAATGGTAGCAAGGTGAAACACAGGAAGTTCCACCTCAACATGAGGAAAAACTTCTTCACTGTCACTCTGGAACAGGCTGCCCAGGGAGGTTGTGGAGTCTCCTTCTCTGGAGACTTTCAAGACCCAGCTGAATATGTTCCTGTGTGGCCTGCCCTGGGTGATCCTGCCCTGGCAGGGGGGCTGGACTCAGTGATCCAGAGGTCCCTTCCAACCCCTGCCATTCTATGATACTATGATTTATCCATTCTTTCTTAAAAAGTGTCAGGCTCTGCACTGAACTATGTGAGCACCTTACTGATTTATGTATAGCCAGGGATTTGCTTTTTCTTAGCTGGTTATACACAAAGAGAGTAAGCATTTCTTTTTATTTCTTCTCTCTCTCTCTCTTTTTTTTTTTTTTTTTTTTTTTTAATTAATTATGCTGAGGCAGCTGAATGGAAGAGAGAGCATCTTGCTTTTGGCTTTGAAGGGAAAGATCTCTCTTTGTTTAGTGTGCTGGGTTTTATACAGGGTTATTCTCTAGTAGGGATTATATAATATGATTATGAAGTTATCCTCTCTTCCAAAGAGATGTGGTCTCTGGTCACTAGGGAGAAACTCGGGCTTTTGACCTTTCTGTCTCTTTGGACCCATTAGTTGCTGGACAGAGCGGTGCTTCTGAAATTGCTTAATTGTTCCGAAGAGATCGTTTGTGCTTAGTCTGTTATTGCCATTGGATGCTGTCTCTCTACACACTGGCAAAAAAACATGGTATATTACATTTTTATTGTTATGTAAAGCAGCTGTAAAACAAACAGTGTGGTTGTGTAAGTGTATTTGAAATCTTTGCTATTGGCTACTTCATTTTTTCCCTTTATGTCTCTAACTTTTACATTTAGAGTTCTGCCACCACAGAGTGCTAATGAAAAGCAAACATATAGACTGTTTGTTTAAAAATAATAATAATAATGCCATGCATGGATTCATGTTGTTTCCTTATTCATATTTATTTTCTTGTTTCATAGTATAGTAAAAGCTAGCGCATGCTGTGTTGCGTGCTTTTTTAGCAAGAGGATTGGGGATTTTTTGTCCTCATGCATTGGTTTGACTGTTACAGTCCTCTGATTTTAGGAAACCAACAATTGTAGAGCAAGTGAGCATATAGCAAAGAAAAGACAAAGATAAATGTATGTGCAGTAAGAGATTGATCTAGATATGGGGAGGTCCGTTGAACTGTCTTGGTTAATATGTGCATGCCTGTAGGGAATTGGTCCCATGTGCACCCTTAGCACACTCACAGGATCATGAATGGTGATTTATTTTGTGTTCAAGTTTCTCTTTACAAGTAGAACTGAAGAAAACAAGGGCTTCAATTATCCTATATTTTTGATTCTTTCCATAGCTCTTTTGGTGGTAGAACTACATGTCTCTGGAGTAAAATTATAAAAACACACTTCTTTTTTTTTTTTTTTTTTTTAAGGGTCTGACTTTCAGCACTAGCTGTTTACAGTAAGAGCACTTGTTGATATGATGAGTCTCTTGATCATTCTTTGCCCTGATGGGAAAAGTGTGTAAAAACAGCACAACGGCCACTGGGCAGCCTCTTTCCCAACTTTTCATCCGCATTGGTCACAGCTGCTAAGACATTTTTAATAGATAGACTTATTCTTAGTTTAAGCTATTTTTCTGCTTTAATTGGAGCTTGCATAGCTTAGATCCTGCTTTCTACTCTATTCAGAAAGGTACCTGAACTCAGTCACCACCGAGCCAGAGCTGCCTGCCTTCTGTAGCCTCTGCTGGGCGGGCATACATACTTGTTGGGGGTCTGCTCTGCTTGGATTAAAGGAACAGAAACAAACTATAAAGATTAAAAGATGCTCAGACGGGAACATGTACTTGGATTTTGCCAGCAGTTAAAGGTAAATCCCCTACAGTGAAGAAGGCTCTAAATAGTGCCTCTCAATGTGTGGTTTGCAGTAGGTGAATTGTTCAAGAAGAATGAAAATGTAATACAGCTGCCAGACTTCAACTTTGAAATAAATGGAGTAGATTTTAGCTTGGTTTTTATTTTGCCCACCATTTCATTTTTCAAATTATGAGGTAATTAATAATAGTTGACAGATACAAAACCCACTAGATATTATCTGTACAACAGCTCTAGGGGAACAGTATTGCATCAGATCTGCTTCTTGTTAGTGGTGTGTTTAAAGCATGCATGTGTGTGCAGCACTCCTTTTGTACTCACTTACAGGAGTCCAGTTGTATTTCTGAGAAAGTAAAGGGTTATTTTTTTTCTTTACTTTTCCCATCCCTACTTTCCCATCCCAAACGCACAAAAATAGCTGTATATAAGATCAGCTTTCCTGTTCTTCAGCATTTAACCTGACTTCCAGAAGCTGATACAACATCCATTTTCCTAAACTCTGAACATTGTATCACCCAGGAATAACACACATGGGAAGGTCTCTTAAGTGCAGGCAAAACAGATTCCAGTGACAGCACCGACTTGCCACAATTAATCCCCGTGGTATAAAGGGTAAGGCCAGGCTTCTTCTTGTGACTGAGAGCAAGAGGAGTTAGATGGGATCAGTGCTGCAGTATTGTATATTCTTGTCATGATTTTGTAGCAAAAATGATAATTCTACATCTGCCATTATAGAAGACTATCTAAGTGTGTGTGTGTGTGTGTGTGTGTGTGTGTGTGTGTTGTGAACAAATATCTAAGCAAAGGGGTTGAAGGCTGATTCTGTGTTATCAATTCTGGACAGTCTTTCTGCACTTCTGCAGTGTTATTACAGTAGCAGTAGCAGTTCATTTTAACTGCCACTGAGCTGAGTTAGCAGAGCTATGGAGGTGTACAGATTTTGTGTGTATGTATGTATGCACATTTGCATGTTTATAGACATGCGTATGTATACTCAGATTTTCTATATGAAGTAGTGTATGAATGATCAAAACTAGATATAACTGTGCCTTTGTCACCCAAGTTTATTAAAAGATGTATGGCATTTACAGAAAACTCAGTCTGAATGTCATCACACTCAATTTGTATTTGTCACACACTTCATTTTGTATTTCATTCACCTGGGTTTCCTTTTTGCATCCAGTCCTTCTGTCAGCAAGTAGGAACTAATTGTGCTCCCGTGGCCTTGGCTAATCATAGCAGGCTGGTGGCGTTCCCCCAGTCTTTGAAGAGTTTTGAGAAAATGAACTTGAGAATGAACTTCTTAACTGTGTAAGAACACTTCGGTTCACAAACTGTTTCATTGTTGAAAATACACCTTAAAAACGAAAAGATCCAAATGACATGTATTGTCAACAAGAGTTTCTCTGCTCCAGAAATTTGTTTTCAAGTCTTCAAAGCTGGTGACATTTAGCTGATGCCTTTTCACGTGTAACTAATGTATATTAATGATGCTGGTCTAAAGATCAAGGATCCCATGATACTGCAAAATGAAGCATTGCAATGTAAGCATATTTTTACTCAAGTACAGTGGTGTTTCCATTAAACATGAGAACAACCAGGTTATTCAAAATGAAAAGGCTAGAGTCTTCATTTAAGTAGCATAATATAAAAAGACAGTGATCTTGGACTTCCCAGATCAATTGGTTCCATATTTGTCCATATTTGTATTTTGTTATGAATTACTATCTTGTGATTTTCAGTGTTTAGCCTGGGAGAGAGGTTGAGTCAAAGTCACATAAATGTCTTTCAAGCAGGCTTTATGTGTACTTGACTGAAACTGCCAGGACTCTGAAGTCAATTTTTTCCTGCATTCTGTGGTTTTATTCGGGTAATATGATGCTAGTCTGGATGCAGCTAACTGCAGCAGTGTCTCAGTCATTGGAAGGTGAGGGAAGTTGGAATTGGGCACAGTAAGCCACAGAGCAGGCTGGTATTGGATCTGAGGGTAGGTAACCTCTGTATTTAGGGATCAGTCCTATAGCTAAGATAATACAGAAGCTCTGTAGTTTCTCTGAATTGTCCTTTTCTGTCCTGCAATAACTAAATCAAGCAAAGTTTCCACGGAAATTGTAACACCAGTGTCATCAGTCTCTAACCCAGTGAAGTCCCTCTGAAATTTACTTGCATTGCTTTTATAAATTTATTGTCTCTATGTAGAGATCACAATTTTATGAAATAGTTCTATTTTATGAAATCTTTTGTTTGAAGTTCTGTTTGTGTTTGGTGCATCTTTCACCTCAGTAACAATAGTTATGTACAAATACAGAGGTGCACCCTTCCTGCAACTGCCCAGAAATACCATTGCAAAACTGTGGCACCAATGCCTTTTAAGCCATTTATCTGTGACCCTGGAGATGGCACCTGAGAACATTCTTATGCTCACAAAGTAAGTTGGAACTGTTGTGACTGCTTCTACAATGAGGTTTAAAATAGCATGCTGAGTATGTATGATATCAGAGATTTGGGTGACAATACATGCTAGGTTCTCTTTCACTTTTTTTGTTGTCCGTCTCCCTCACTAGCATCTTCAGATATACATGCTGTATTTCATTTGGCTCGAGTTTGGGGTTTGTTGTGTTTTGGGCTTTTTTCCTTCTTCAAACATAGGCACATCAGCATCAAATAGCAGGCAATTTTTTAACACTTGTAGTATTTGTTTTCTCATGTTCTCTCATAAGCTTCTTGCTTAGAGTTTGTAAGTTTGAGTTTCTTTATTTGTTCATCTTTGATTCTCCTAGGCGAGTTTACTCTGTCTGCAAGAACACAGTCAGGATTAAATACTTCAGTCATTTATTTAACTGTTAGCTTCATGCTGCATTGAATACTAGTGTGAAAGAAAATAAATTGGAGACATCTGTTTTCTTTTTCTCATAGCAGAAGAACAAAGAGATATGTTCTATTGAAATCAGAAGTGGCAAATACAGGTAATAAAAGGAAGGTATTTTATGTGTCTTTCACACATATAATTAGTCTATGGAACTTACTGTCACAGGGTATTATTGAGGCCAAGAACATAACAGAATTTGAGATGGAACTGGACAGGCGAGTGGCTATCATGAATGTTCAAAGTCAGTCTTATTAATTTTGGTGATTTTGGAAGCAATATTAAACCCATGATCCTAGGCTTAAGCAAGTTTATCTTGAGATGTTGTATCAGAAAAGCATGCGTTTTGTGTTCCTTTGAATTAAACCTGCCTATAGACTAAAACTGAATTCTGAGCATTATGTGGAAATCTTTTTGTCTGATCCCAGCTTGTGCATATGCAAGCATTTTTCTCCCTCCCTTTTTCCACATACACACCTGTCTTCTATCTCTTTGGGACTGGATATCCTCCCTACATATTTTCTCCGTCCCTTTCCATGCCTGTTTTCTACATCCCATTCCATATCAGCTCATCCCTTGAATGACCATTATGAGTCGTGTCTGATCAGGTTGCACGGGAATGCCTGTGGAAATGACCTACAAAGTGAGCAGTAGAATCCGAAGGCTTATGAATGATTAATACTTACACAGAGCAAGAGCCACAGTGTTGATTAAACTTGAGTATGCTGTGATGAGTGAAATCACTATATTTCTGTAAAGGAAGTGATGATGGTAGCAGGCTCTTTACCATGCCTTGGCTTTTTAATAAGTGACACTTCAAGTTATGGAATTAATTCCACAGAGTGGAAAAATATCAGGAGGGAAGTAATAAATATGTTAAAAGGTTTGACTATTGTAGTTGACATTTATGCCTACAAATCTTGGCTGGGCTTTAAACCGCATAGTTCCTGCATGCTGGGGCCAGGTAGGAGAAATATCTTCTTGATATGCTAAAGCTTTTCTTTTAAAAGCAAAAAAAAACCAACCAAAAAACCCAATAAGGCTACATCTGTAGTATCACAAAGAAAAGAACAAAGTAATTGAGCAAAGGCATTAGAAACAGTAATTGCGTGTCAGCCAAAATATTTCTGGTCTTCAGATTGTTTTATTGGGAGTTTAGGAAGGACAACTTGAATAAATCATGTGGCTTTAAAGGAAAGAACCTTAAAATGTCTCCTGTAGAGGCGTTTAGCTCTCTGCAGAGCTGTGTACGTTCCTTTGTAAGGTTCTGCTCTTCTGTAATTATCTAAAACTACAATCAGGTTAATGACAGAAGCAAAGCTTGTTGCTTGTTTCCAAGGTATTCAGCAACAGCATTGATTGATAACAAACTCTTAGAATTTATTCTTCCATAAAGAATACAATATTCCATGTTTTTATAGGATGCAGAAACAACAATGATGCTTTCAGAAGTGTTCTTTGCTGACAGTAAGTGTGAAAATGAGGAATGCCATAATTACTGACTGGGCTAAGTGTAATGAAGCAAACCCCCAATCAAAGAGCCTTGCAGCAGCCTGGCCTGTGCAGTCACTGCCGGGTGTTTTCAGGTTCCCCAGAGAGATTTTTCTGTCCTGTGTTGCGCATGAATTTGTTCTGCTGAATTTGATGGGAGTTTTGTCGTTGACTTTAACTAGCCCAGGCTGATACAGAAGTACTGGCTTCCAGAAAAGACACTTGATAAATATATTTGCTAACAGGGCAGATCTTTAACAATATGTGGTCTGCTGCAAACTTCTTGCTTTGAAAGTAGGGAAGGAACTTACACTTTAAGGCTCATTAAGGGTGCCCCTGTAACGATAAATCTTCCCATTTTGAAAAAGGAAGGGCAGTAGATGGTTTTTTTTTTTTGTCATGTGAATGAGAAAAAGGGTTGTCCATCAACTTTTATGTAATGCTGTCTGCTTTATCTCAAAAAGAATATTGGAGAAGTAGGTGGATTTTGGAGAGGAGAGATGGAAATTATTTATAAAGAAACTGAAGGAGTCTCTCCTCCCAATCTCACAGGGATTGTTGCCTTCAGAAAATAGACTGAATATTTATTTTCTTTATTTTAGTCTTTAAAGAAAATAGATGGGAAGCTTATTGTCCTCTGTCTTCTAATACAAGAACAAATGCATATGGAATAAGATTAAAAGATAGAGAGATGAATTTTTACAGAATTGAATTAGACACAGGGATTCCATGCTGTATTACATTGCTGAAGCCAAGAATTTAGCAAGCTTCAAAAAGACTCAGACTTCTATGGAGGGCAAAACCAGACAGAATTACTGCAGCTTATTCATAATACTGATTTTGGAAGGGAAACAGATGCCTGTTTTTGAGGCTCAACCAGTTACCACTGAGGATGTTTCTAAGGTAGGGCAAAGCAGAAGACCTGGCAGGAGTCTTCCAAAGCCCATCTCTGCCTGAATTGACACTGGAAGTGAGTGAGAAACAGAGCATTGGAATAGGTGAACTTGAGATCAGATCCAGCCTGGTGATTTCTTGTATTTCTTTTGATCATTTAGTAGAGGAACAAAGTCCTGTGACAAAATTTGCATTTGACCTGTGATCAAAGTCTTTGCAGTATACTACTTCTGTTATACTAATGGGTGGACTGAGCCTTATTTTAACGTTGTTTTATAGGGGAAAAGAGTGTTTTAGAAACATGCAAGATATATTATAAAAAGGTTTGTGCATTATGAAATACACACACACGTATGTGTATATATATATGTGTGTGTGTGTGTGTGTGTGCAACAAAAGCACCTTTAGGAGTAATTTCCAAAAGTATTTCCTGTAATGTTTTGTCAAATTACTGTCTCAGAGAACTGGGTCTTAGAGCTGAAAAAGAGTGCACACATACTTTGGTGTCTTAAGCCTGATTTTGCCTGAACAACTTTGAGTTTGTACTATCATTAACTCATGACTTGAAAGCTGACACGTGTGATGTGTAGTTTTACAGGTATTTATGCAAAGTGAATTAAAAAAAATGTTTTAATATTGGTTAGTTTGCTGCTCTGTTAATGCTACTACCGTTTGGATGATGTTTTGTGTGTAATCTGTTTACCCTTCTGTGACAGGCACAGTTCTCAGCAGAACTATTTTCAGTTAGTTTGCCTTAATCTGAAAAAAGGACTTCTTTTATCGTACCATTTTCTTTACATTTGATTAAAAACCCAATATAAAAAAAATAAACAGAAGTCTGCTTTAATGATTGGAATGTCATCTGCCTTTGGAATTTGTCTGTTCTTACTGATTTATTAAAAAGGCTATTTGTATGTACTCTAAGGGTTTTATTTACTGGCCCTTCTGAACTGAGATCTCGACGTAGAAACTTAAATGAAGAAATATATCTTTATTATTTTATCTTGGAAGTTCAAGTGGGATTGCCTAGACTGGATGAGGAATTTTCTACCATAGTGTAAATAATGTAAATGTGTTTACGTTGTAAGCATATTGCTATTTGAACATCTTTATTTCACTAAAAGGACTATTTGAAATGCCTTTTAGTGAGAAAATCAAAGTGAATGAAGCCGTAGTGACTGGAAGCAAATAATTTTTCTTTGTTCTTATACTGCTTTTCCCTACCTTCATACCCTCAGTCCCTGTCATTTGTAGCTAATGATAGATTTATTTCTCTTCCTATGTTGTTATGTATGTAAAATTACATCAAACATGGGTATTAAGGCTGTCAGTTCTTCCAGGTGTTTTGCCATACTACTTTATGCTCTTTTGGTTTTATGCCTAATTAGAAGTAAGGTGTTCAGGTTTTCTTTGAAAAATTAATAGTGTAAAATTAGGTGTAAACTCTGCGTCTGTGTCAGTTTTACGGTTTTGTAGGCATGCTTCTTTGTTTCTGTTGCATCAGCACGGAGATGGTTACAGCATAACAAAAGTGATGCACAACTCTCAAAACATACCCAGGAGCACTCCCTAATCTCATCACTCTTGCTTTAAGGTGTTACTTTTAACCTGAGCATTGCTACAAGGTCAGAAAATCTAAACTGCTGACTGGAAAGCACTTGCATCTGTCTGTGAGGTCTGCTTTTCTCCTTCTGTCTCCCTTTATGAAATACTGTAGAAAATGTCATGCTAGCACAAATGCCATTTAAAATGTTAACAGCATGTCTCTAACAGACTGCCCAGAGAAGTTGTGGAGTCTTCTTCTCTGGAGACTTTCAGAACCCGTCTGGACGGTTGGACACAGTGAGCTTAGAGGTCTTTTCCAACTGTGACGATTCTGTGATTCTGTGATGGGATCCTGTGCAGCCTGCCCTAAGTGAACCTACTGTAGCAGGGGGATTGGACTAGATGAGTCGCAGGGGCCCCTTCCAACCCCTACCACTCTGTCATTTTGTGATCCCGTAAAGAAACGTGAATTTTTATTAAATGCCAATAAAGATCCTTCTCTGAAGTTCATGCGTTATGCAGGAAGTTTAAGGAAAATGTCTTTATTTCCTAATGTAGTCTTTTTTTCTAGTGAAAAGCCTCTAGACCATGGGAAGATACCTGAAGTATTACTTAACATCAGTGTTTTCATCTAATTATAGTGTAAATTTAGCATGAAGAGTTTTGGGTCTTTTTCATGACAGTAAAAGGCTGAAACTTCACATTTTTTAACTAAAAATGGCAGTGATTGGCTGAAGGAGTAAAGTTCCCAAGCCGTGATGTTGAGGAGAGCACCTGAACTTCTTGTGCTTCCTGGCATTTCCCTTTTACCTGCCTGCTGCAGACCTCTGTCAGCACAGTTTAGCTGCCACCCATGGGTGTTGGCTTTCCAGCTTATTAAATTGTTGCTAAATCTTCTCTCTTTGGTGGAAATCAGGGAGGAGCAGACATTCGTGTTCGCTTTTATGTGTATGAATGTGTGGCATGCTTTTTATAAAAGGTGTAAGTGATGTAATGACTGCAGTTGAAACTCTTACTGCCTGGCACTTCATTGTCTGTAATGTTTCCTTACATTTGGGAGATGCTTCCAGATAAAAATGTCATGAAGTGAAGGCATTGGGAAGTTCAAAAATCAACAATGTGAGGTTTGGGGTTTTTTTTTTTTTGTTTTTGGGGGAAGTTACTTAACGTCAATTGCTAAATAGGATTCTGGAGAACAAAGATAATTTGTGAAGGACTGCATCTGGCCCTCAAGTTAAGGCATGTAAGTTGGTCCCAAAATTGTATCATTATTTACAAGTACTGCTTAGTCCTCTTATCATTCCTAATGTGTATTAAATTTAATGTTCCTAATACTTTGAAAACAAAACAGTAACCAAAACTTTAGAAAGCCACTGCAAATGCCTATTCAAGCTTTACTTATGTGAATATGCTAAAAAAAAAAAAAAAAAAGCCTGTTTTTAAATCCCTGGAAATATTTTTTGTTTGTTTTTCAAGGTTTCGTCCTCATTCATGTTAGCTTCAGAATATTTACGTATGTCTCTTCCATAATAAATGCTGATTAGCTATTGTAACTGGCTCATATTTGCAATTGTTCCTAATGAGAACAACTGTATAAACAATTTCTAGTGACTGCTGTATAGTTGGCTGGCAGCTGTGCTGTATAAAAGTGGAGATCTTTTTTTACTTAATAGTAAACTCTCATCTTAGATCTCAGATAAAATTTCTACTCTGTGCCTGTCACAGTTTCAAAACTCAAAGGCAGGGTTTTTAAATGACTTTTCTGCTAGGCAACTTTGATGGTAGTTTAGAGTTTTGAAAATTAGGAAAGAGATGTTCTGGGTAGTGCAGCATAATTGAGAATACTTTGTTGTCATTTTGAGAAGACTAACCAGATTTTGTTTTGTTACCGGGCGGTTTGAGTAATTTTGCTGTTACCATCTGCAGTGAAATAGGTTAATCCAAATGCAATGATCTTATTTAATGAACAGCGAGGAAAAGAAGTTAATGTCAAGAGTTTAATGTAGGTAAAGAAGAAGGGGAAGACATCCAGATTAGATTTTTTTTTTTTTCCTTCATTAAGTTACGTCCTTCAAAACATATTTTGATTAGCAACATGTTATCAGTATCAGCATGGATATGCTGATGGGGAGCAACATAATGATGTGAAGCCAAGGTAATGAGTTCCTTAGGTTATGTTCTCTTGAAAATTTAAAGCTGAATATAAACTAGCAGTTTTAAAATACTGCATCATCTGTTCTGAGTACAGACTTTAAGCAGAATTCCTGTAGTTCAGTGCAAGAGAGATGGTAGTACAGCACTCGTCAGGCAATGCATTGTCTGCCCTCTTTAAAATAGCCCTTTTCCTCCCCATGGAAGTAAGAAAGCAGGCTGAAGGAGACAGTTGGGTGAAGCTACAAGAACTGCCTTTATTAGTTTGAGGAAGTTTGAAAGTCTTGTCTGCTTTCAATTTTCAGCATAGCAGGGGTATCTTGCCAAGTGTTACACATCATCTTTAACTTTCTGGGGCCAGTTTTTCCAAGCTGGTTTGTAGCTGCCGTTGCCCTTTTGATCTAAGTTATTTAGCATATGCATTTCTTCATCTACAGAATTACTAGTTATAATGAAATCAACAGGGCAAAGTGATAATAAAGTCTAAGATAACCGGCCCGCTATGTTATCTCAATGCTGGATAGGCAGACATATGAAATATTTGGAATCCTTTTACTTATTTATTTTTATTTAAACAGTGTAAGTGTCTTTTGAAGAGACAGAAGCCTCAAGATCATGTGGGTCCAAACTTTGCAGTTTTACAATTGATGTACTACAGAACACCTAAATATTTATGATGTGCTGGGCTTTTTTGTTGTTGTTGTTTTTGATCTGTTTACTGAGATCACCTTTCATATTTCCACACTGATACAGACAGGACAGGAGATAGGCATGGAGAACAGAAACACAGATGTAGGTCCCAGCTTGATTCTGGAATGGCAAGTTAATTGTGGTGGACTTCTGGTTTCCCTAATGGATAAAGCATGGTATTTAGGGGAGAGCCATCTGATCATTTAACATGGCACATTTAAGGCTGCTTATAGGGGGAGGGCAGCATTATTGAACTGTTCTGTTGTCAGAGGGGGTAATTTCTTTTTCCATGTGTGAAGAACCTACTGTGTCCGAAGGAGTGCCAGGAGGAAGTAGAGCTTTTGTTTTCTTTTGAGGGGTACACCACATTTGAGATGAGTGACACAAGAACTTTCATATTTATTAATAGTATTGATTCTCTTTTATTCTCTTTAAATACAGGACTGTCAGTTTGATGCTGGACAATCACTTTAAGAGTATGTTTGCTTTATGAAAGCATTAAAATTGCAGAAACAGATAGGCTTACTAGTTATAGTTCTATACCAACTTCCCAAAGCCTGTTGGAATGTGAAGAGGCCCCAAGCAAATGGTGTAGCTGCAAAAACGCATTTGTGAAACTGCCTAGTTTTGCTTACCAATGGTAAATTACACATCTGTGCCCTAAATGCTACATTTGGAAATGAGGTCTGATGATGTGAAGGGATTTCTGTCCCCATGTTGGCAGCTAATAGTCCAGTTGACAAATGGCAGGAAGGAAACTGATGTAAAAATAACACAAGGTTAAGCTGGCAGAGCACAGTTTCTACCATCGCATCTTGTCATTTTAAATAAGCTGTTGCTAATTATTAGGCAAGTCGGATTCTCTTCTACTCTTTTCTAATTTGTTTTATTGTTTCTTCTGCAGGGTGTTATTTGATGGGAGATGCAAGGTTAAATATAAGCCAGTACATTTTCATTTATTTAATTTTTGGTCACCATGTCAAACTGTAACGTTTAGGAGAAAAGGAAAACAGATGAACAGATGTGCATACAATGAAAATAATTTCATTGACTACTTAGTTTGGCATTCTCTGTATTTGCATACTAAACATACTAAAGCCACAGACTTGCAGAAACAGCCTCTCTGCAGTCATGTTGGGACACTGGAAAAAGTTCCTACATGTAGTGGGACAAACTTCCAGTGCTTTGGGGTGGAGAAGGCTAGGAAGAAGCCACTGCAGAGGGAAACGGTAGCCCTTGAGGGCTGAGCAGGCTGGATTCATTTTCAATTTTGGAACCAATGCTAAATGGATTAATTTCTCTTGAATCTTTTTATGAGGACTTGCTCCTAAATTGAAGTGATTATTGTTAAACTAAATAGAGCTGCAGCACACTCCTGAGAATATTATAAGTCTCCTTCTGACCTCCCTGTTAACTGAGATTTTATTTTAAATCTTTGAAGCCTGGTTTAAAAATCAAACTCTGCAGTGAAATTATTCAAGAGGGTTGGCCTTTTCACCAAGTAGTTTAATAGTAAATTCACAGTAATATTTTGCAGAGACTGAAATATTTCAAGCGAAGGTCCTAAATTTCTAAGTACTCCTGGGCATTTATCTTCCTGTTGTAATTGAAAAGAGTGAGATCTTGGCAACGATAAGGCTCTTGGTGGTTATGTGATCTTATTGCCAAGGACTTTTTATATAAACTGGAAATTGTAGTCTTTTTTTTTTTTTTTTTTTTTTCTTCCCACAAAGAAATCCCCCTGAAACAGTTTTCCTTGAAGTCTCATAAATCCCTGCATAACACCTTATCAGCTCCATTATCAGAACTATTTAGATATTTAGTTCCTTTTTTAACCTCATAAGAACGTAATTTGCTGCACCATTTATCCTCCAGTTTAAGATTTGTGCAATTTATATGCAATTTTCAAGCCTTCTTTCCACAGTTTTACATTAGTCTGATACTTAAGGGAAAAGCTTTCCCAGATGCTAAACCAGAAATTTTGTGCATGCTCTTCCCTGTTAGAAATGTGGTGGGATTTGTGAGGTACTTACAATTGTGCAATAATATTGTGACTCCCATTTTAAATTTAAGACAGAAAATACAGTGCCTTCAATGAGTTACAAGAAAAATAATAGTATTTACTGCTTTGTATTTGACAACCATACCCCTGAACATGCCTTAGAAAGAGAATTAAGTTCTGTTTTCACAACGCTATAGTTTGGATTGCTGTAGTAATAGAATGTTGCATCTTTGCATTTACCTCTCTGCCTCCTCCTTTGGTCCCTTCTGATGTTTTAACTAGAGCCAGTTGAAACTTTTTTCCTCTTGCTGTCTTTTCTCTGTGTCTCTCATTGAGCTTGTAGGCATTTCACCTGTGGTCAATCCATCATTTTTAGTTAGTGTTACCACAGAGGAGCAGCTTGGCTGTGTAGACAGCAGGGAAAAGAATATCGCTCTGATTCACATAGTTGTGTCGCAATTCAGTATGCTGATTTTACTGGATGCAAAAAAAAGTTATACCCACTTTCAGACTACTTGACCCAAAAATGGCAATTAAATGGATGGGCTAGGGTATCCCTTTAACTACTTCTGCCTTGCCTGGTTTAATTTCTTCCGAATACGTGTGTCATGTTTTAATGCTTTTTAATTGAAAAACCTGTGGAAGTTGTGTACACAAGTCTTCGGATTGCATTGCACAGGACGCTTAGCATAGGGGGGTCCTGTCTGAACGCAGCGTCTTGTTGCTGTATTAATAAAAATAATAATGATGCATTTTGGTAGCTAAAGCATGTGCAGAAGGTGACAATTTCTTTCTAAAATTAGAGCTATGCATTAACACGAAGTTTCTGAAATGACATTGTGGCCAAAGTATTAGGTGCTTTTCTGTTTGGTTGGATTTAACTCTGTTCTTTGACATTCCCATTTTTAACACAGATTGTTTAAAGATCTGTAGACCAAGATTTCTTTGAATGAGGGATTTTGTAAGCGTGTGTTTTTCAATGGCTAAGCTGTCCAGCATCTCTGTAGACTTTGCCTGCCCCAGTAATCTAGGACTTCTAGGGTACTTTTGCAATCTCTGTGCCAGAATCAGCCTAACAACGTAGATGAGCAAGTTCAGCATGGACCCACTTGGAGGACTACCAGAAAAGAAAGCATACTTACCTTGAGGTAAGGAATGGGATGGATTAGGAGGGAAAATCAAGGTGCACCACAGCTTCATGTGGGAGTAATACACTGACTCCCTGACAATCAAAATTTCTAATTTGCATTTTGGGCTTGCATTTTAAGGAAAGGAGAAAGAAAAGGGGTAGGAGAAGGAAAAGGGGGAGGAGAAGGAAAAGGGGAAGGAAAGGGAAGGAAAGGAAAAGGGAAGGAAAGGCAGAGACCTTGTAACAGTCAACTAAATGTTTCCCAAGGCTGTCTAGTGTACAAGGTGATGTGTACATGATTGAGATAGCAATTCCAAGTTCAGTAATTCACTGTTTCTTACCGCAAAGTAAAACAACAAAAAACCCTGATACTGCTATCAGTTTGTAACAACGCACCTTTATGTAGGAGATCATTAGATTCTCTGCTACCTCAAATTCCCATGTGCTGTTGGTATGTTGTTTGCTTTCTTACTTGAGCTATGTCCCTTGGAAAAGGTCACGTCTGCAGTGGTTTTGGAAATGATATTTATTTTCCACAAGTGTGCAGCTTCAAAACAGCTTAGCTCCTTCCATCAGACTCGTCCTGTCCAGGGAAAAATAGCTTCAAAAATAGAAGCTAGGTGTATGGAGTAGCTGGCGTTAAGAGTTTGTGGGTTTGTAACTTGTGCCTTTAACACAAAAGTATTGTAGCTTTTCATTAGCTGTTATTTACTTCCGCATACTATGAAATTGCCCCTCATTTCACCACCCTGGTGGATCACAGTCTCCCGCATTTTTAAACTACTTTGCTACATTAGTTACCTCTTAAGTGGAATATATGTATCTCTGATGTAGCAGGGTATTAACCTAGTGTCTGTAGCATTGAGAAATTTTTGCTTCATTTATCACTACCATGACGTGCTATATTGTGCTTTCCATATGTCAAAGAAGGGGAATGGCAGTATGCACCAGGCTGTATTTTCACTGCAGGAAAAGCTTATGTTACCATTTGGTCAACTCCTAGAAAGGACTAGGTAGTTTCCAAATGTACTAGCAAGTTGACATAAACAGTGGGCTCTTTCTGAGTCATTCTCCTGGAAAGTACCAGCTGTGTGTTCCCTGGGATTTTTCATACATTAGCTGTATGTGGTGAACACCAAAAAGTCCTGCCTTCCCTCCATGGCACAGGCCTACTTTGAGTGAATTCCCCAGGGATGCCCGGACAGAGGAGGGAGCTGAGTTTGTGGACCAAAAATACCAGAGTAGTATCACGTATTGTATGCCTGAGGTGGAGGTTGTATCTGGCTGGCTTAACATGAAAAAGCCACAGGCTGGCTGTTATTGCAGACTATCTGTCATTTCAGTACATGAAAAGGCATGTGTCTTCCCCATGAACACTTAATTTCTGAGACAGTCCTGTGTTTACAATTGCTCAGTACTGCAAAGCATCTGAGCAAGCAGCTGATATACGTAGGCATCATTCTGCTCCCTAGCCTCTGCTGCAGGCGTTTCTAGTTTACCTGTTTGGTTTTTACATTGAGAAAGAATGTGGTGCCTGCCAGAAAAGGGAGACAGAGCAGGACAAGGTTTTTCCAAAGTGACACAAGACTGGTTGGGACTTGGCACAGGCAGAACTTTGAGCTTGGTCTCACCTGTGCTGAGACTGTGTCTGCCTTGCATTTACCAGGAGGATTGAGACCACTGCTTCTAGCCTTGGGAAGGTAGATAGTCCTTGAACAAAAACTACCACGGCACCAGTCGGTTTCCTAAGGGTGGTAACGTCTGCGCAGAGGATAAGGCAGCAGCAGCTTGGGACTGATGGGGACCAGCTGTGACAGTGGGTGCAGCGCACATTCTCTGTGCGCATCGCTGGTGTGCCGGGGAGGAGAGGTCTCGGCTGCGCTGCTGTGTAACACATGCTGCCTGACATGGTGATGATGGGTTGGGATTTTCTTCAGTTTTCTTTCACATCTTTCACTCTGTCTTAGTGGTCTTTGTCTCATTTCTTTCTTTGGAACTGAAGAGGCTGTGGGCTATTGAATTCTATACAGAAAGTTGTTGCTCTCCTACTCCTGTCGTGCAGTGGAAACGATTTCTATTTAATTGGTTAAAATTGTCTTCCCAGTGGCCATATATTGGACAGCTTCAAAATGTTGCGTTAGTGTATCTAGACACTTAATTTGAGCAGTGGTGACACATGTCAGGCAAGGCGGCAGCTGTGCCTGTGAGCCCTGTATCTATGCATCAGTGAATTTCTTTTGGAAGCAGATAATTGCAAGGGTTTTAAACAAAGAATGTAATCTTTAACCTTTGACAGTTTTTATATCTCCACCAAAAGTTAATTCCGCTGCACTCCATGCTGTGGTCCAGTATTGTCACTTTTCTGTTAGACACTAGGTCTTCTTGAGCTGCTTGATACTACCTAATCCTCATTTAAATCTGAGCAATATTGCACTCTGAAGCTGACTTGCATCTCCCTCTTTCAGCCTTTCCTTTATAAGAAATCGATGTTAATATGTAACAATTGGACATCTACAGCTATTTCACTCTGTTAATTGAATTATGAAAAGCTTAAAAGGTAAGCTTAGTACATCACTGTTAAAGCCTACTGATGTCGTACAAAAATGCTGCACTTTTTTAATATGGAGGTCTAGTGGTATATTACTGGCATGCAGTGATAGCTCTAATTGGAAACATAACAGGATACAGGAACATTCTAAGACTATTACAAATAATAATATATTATTTTTTAAGTCTGTGGGATTTTTTTTATCGACAGTCCTTTGGGTTGAAGCTGGAAATAAAATGCAAACTGTTGAAATATTTCTCGTTGGTTCAGAGGGCTGTATTCAGTGCTAATCGCACATCACGTTTCTTGAGTGCTGAAGTGCTCCCAGTTGGCAGTTCTTGTGATATAAATTCCAACAGTAAATTGGTGCTAACAAAGCTCAAGTACCTGTTCCGTTCAGTAGCTCCATCTTTAGGGGAGGGGTGGGGGGATGATCGCCAGTGCAACTTGCAGTAATGACAGTGTGTCAGTAGGTTGCTAATACGTACGTAAAGAGATGGTTCCTAGGAGTGGTGGCTAAGGGTGCCCCAGAGAGTCCTTTTCAGTAAGTTTGCACAGTTAAGCTGGTGTCTTTCAAGAGGTAGAGCTTCCTGTCGAAATACAACGCCCTTCCAGTCTAATGCACAAGTGGTAGCTGGAGAGTACTAAGTGCCCAAATATATAGACCTGCACAGGACAGGGACAAGTTATTAAAACAGAGCAGAATCCCAGGAGCGTTTGGGATGGAATGGCTTTTAGTTTAATTTAGTACCAACCTTGAGCTGCATGCGATTTTGTGTTCTGAAGAGAGCAGTCTTTCCCTGGTGGCTGGTGCATCACTTTGCAGAGAGCCTGTCTTGCTTTACTGCTTTCTTATATGCTTTCCTTCCCCTGGAAGCGTGTTTTCAGTCATAGCTTTGCTTGTGTTGAACTATTTAGCACCAACATGTGAACTTTTATTTTTAGTTTATATCTGAAAATAAACTTTTAGGTTTGATAAGAGAATTAACTCCCTTTCTCTCCCACAATTCCCCTGCTGTCACGATCATTTTCATCAGTAGTGCAAAGAGCAGTGGGGAAAAAGCATGTCTTTGATCCCTGTTGTTACATTGAGAATGTATGGTTTTGTAATTGTATTTCTATTTGTAACACTGCTACTAGCACCTAGCAGTCACTCTGGTTCCCTTCACATTAATCAAATGCATATTGTCATGAATGAATTGAATTTACTGGATTGCCTTCCCTCTCAAGTAGTACTGCTCCATGATTGTTATAATATGAAAAAAAAACCTTCTTTTTTTTTTTAATCTTTCTGTCTTATATTAGCCTTGTTAAAAGAACAGGGAAAGAAGAGCAAGGCTGGTTTTCATTGTATTGGGGATGTTAAAATCTGACCCCTTACAGAACAAGGGGAGAAGATATTTTGGAAGTCATAGCACACCCATGATGGAAAAAGCTGTGTCATCACCTCTTTTCATGCAAAAGGAGTTTTCAGCTCTGGCATCTTACAGATAAAATACTACTATAGCAGCACAGAAATAAAGAGGTAGCAGTGGAGTAAAAACCATTACTGGCTTTATAGGTTGATCTGTACTTAGAAATACTCAGTGACATATGGCACACTACGGAGTACAAGTGTCTGAGGATTGCAGTAAAACTAATTTTCAACAAGCAGACACTTGTGTTCTGCAACACCTTTAGTTTGTACTGCTCTTGGTGAACTGCTGGTGGGTTAGGGAGGATCTAGAATTAGAAAAAGCTAAGTTGAGAAAGCACTGTTTTCATTTGAGACAGTCATTTTCATTCCCCTTACAAAAGCATTCCATGATACAAACAGTATCAGTGGGATTAGTTCATGTGGCCTTGTTTTAGAAATCAGTGTAGCAACACTATAACAGTGTAGTAAATTTTGACATTTAAGAGTATCATTGTGTATTTGACTTCTTTCAACTATACCATGAACCTCGGTTTAGCAATAATACAGAAATATATTTTAATTGTAAAGAACACACAAGATTAATAAAATCAACATAAGTCCTTGATTTATGTAGTATGGTCTTCTGTGCGAAACGGTTTTATTAAGGATAAACTGGAAAAGCCATTTTTGAAATACAGTAGGAAACTGTTACTTAAAACGTAACTTTCCTGTTATGTTGAGATTGTGTAGCATGTTTAGGAGTAGTTCTGAGCAATGCTGTTCTTAATTGTCAGGAGAGAGAAGCTGAAAAACTTACCCCCACCTCTTAGTTTCTCAGGTCTGCTAAGCAGTCTGGAACTCTGATAAGTCCAGGTAAAATCTCTGAGATTTTGGAAGGATTCAAGCTACATGTAATACCTTTCTTCAGGTGGTATGTGAAGTATAACACTGAAAACTTTATTCCATATCATACTTGAAGAATATAAGAGGTAATATTTATTTGAACTGTGGTAATACTCCTAAACCATTTGATTTTTATTTTCTTTTATCTCTTAGTGCTGGCCCCAAAGGTGATAACATCTACGAATGGAGATCAACCATTCTAGGACCTCCAGGTTCAGTCTATGAGGGAGGTGTTTTCTTCCTTGACATCACATTTACACCAGAATATCCTTTCAAGCCTCCAAAGGTAAGAGACCTGTAGCTGATGTCTTAAGTCACGAATGCTCAACAGACCGTCGAGTAGCAAGCAGTGGCAATGGAATGCAGCCCATCTGAAAGCCACTCTCTTTAAGAACAAGCTTAAGCTCATTTTAGACATTACATTGGTTTCTGTTAGCTAGTGGTAACAGCTTTTTCAATCCTCTTGATCGCTATTTTAAAGCTTGTTTTCTATTTCCCTGCTTCTGTTTATAAGAGATCCTAAGCAATTAGTACAATTGGACAGGACTCAGAAACTGAAAAGTAAATAAACTTGGGTAGGGGAGAAAGGATACAAATAGTTGTTTTTCAAACCACTCAGTTACCACAAGCGTAATAGTTATGTGTTCCTTGGCCATGGAAGTAGTACATAATTTTTCTGTTTTGTTGGGTGCTTGTGTTATTCACCTACTTGGACAGTCACAAACGTTTTCCATAGGTGTGTTATATTTGTGAAGCTCTTATATTCCCGTGTTGTCATGTTCCAGTGCTACAAGGCAAATACCAGTGCAAGTCAATGTTATCTTGTGGTTCACGTACTCGGCCAGAGGAAGAGTGCTAGGTTATAAGAAGAGGTGGTTGTGTATACACCTCGTGTTTGCCTTGTATCTGAAAGCATTTATGTGTATGTTTAGCTTTTTGCTATAAAATCATTGCATTGATGAGATGAATGCCACTGACTGCCCCATCTTCAGATGTTAGTCAAGTCTGCAGCGGAAAGGATTTGCCATAGTTCAGGCCATCACTCCATAATGCTAATTGGTCATACCAGACAAATTAATACAAGGTTTCCAAACTAAGGAAATTGTTTGACTGTTCTTTCTAGCATAACTCCAGGGTTTCTGGTAATATCAACAGAACCTTAAATTCCACCCCAAAGGTAGGGCTTCAGTTCACAAGCATCATGGTCTACCTTGGGACATCTCTACTGATTTCCTGATGACATCTGTCCATCCCTCTTTGGAGGTTCTCCGGCAGCACAGATGGTTCTTTTGTGTCTTTTGTTAGAGTTTAATTCATTTCAGAAGAGTTTTTCATTATTTTTGGTTTAATTAGTTAACATTGGATAGTTTATTGTCCAGCTGACTAGATGCAGTATCTTACATCATGAGCCCAGTAAGCATTTAAAGAGGGAGCTTTTACCTTCCCATGTATGCTTTGCTACACCTTTGCTTTATATGCTACAGGTCAGAAGCATTTATCACCCCAGACTCATCCAGCCCGATGCCTTACAAGACCATGGTATAACTACCAGTGGTGTTGAGACATCCCTATATGCCAAGTTCTCTGCTGCACAACCAAAGACACAGTTTTGTCATTCCAGCTTAGCCCTGCTTTCTGCTCTGTGCTTCTGACAGGGATCTCTTTGCCTTTATCGTTGGATCTAAAGCCTCACCCAGGTGAAAAGAAAGGTGGGAACAAGCACCACTTAGTGAGACCTTAAAAGACTAGTTTAGTGGAGATTCAGTGTATTGTAGTAGAATTGCATTTAAGTGGAGTCTTTGATCTACCAGAGTGCAAGTTGGTTTACAAACGACATGTATGTATGGAAATAAAATACATAAAACTTCAGTTTCATTTACATGGGATATAGGAGAAAGCATAGCAGTGCTGTAATAGAATGTGCTTGTGCTGCTTGGGTACTTCACATTTAAATGAAGAACCATTCATGCCGAGAACCAGACTCTTAGATCAGCTTCTGTGTTAACATCTATGCTAGTGTTAATCGATGATAGTATGGAGAGTGCAATTATCATATTGCTCCTGCTTTATTCCCACTAGTTTGTTGATTTCAGATTGCCCAACTGCTTGCAGTGACTGATAAATATTGTTTGTGGATCATCTGGAAGTGGAAGGACTAATGTAGTTACTGTAGCCTTCCTATATTTGTCTTGTAGCACAAGACATAAAAAAACAGCTAGTGGAAACAAAACCTGGTTATCATTTTGCTAAGCGCTAGTAGAGCAGTAGAATGATTGAAGGTAATTTCAAAAGCCTTCACCTCTGAAAAGATTAAGATCTAGAGTAAAAAGCCTAGTTTCCTTTGAATCTTCCTTGGTAAGCCTTGCAAGATCAGTGGAAGAAAACTTCTACTGCCTCTTTGAGTCCTTGGTAATTCCTACGAGGACAGTCCCTGCTGTGGGCTGCCCCTTGATGAAGTGCCTATAGTAGAAAACATTTCATAACTTAAAAATTAAATGTCATTAAAGGATTTACCTTCTTAAACAAAAGTGAGGTGAAACTGGTCATCCTGGCAGGCTTCCAAGCCTTAGGAATCTACATGAGAGAAGGTGTTGAGGCATAGCCACTCTTGACAAATGCTGTGTGGTGTATGAGCATCCTAGAGATGTGTGGTGAAGGATATACAGGTGCAGCCTTTGAGGACTGGGTCTAGGTCCAGCTGAGGGTCTGATTCATTATGTTGGAGCAAACTTTTGGGGGGAGTATGTTGCTACAGGAGAGACAGAGGACTCTGCTGGAAGTGACAGATTCCTGGAAGGATATAAAAAGGAACTACACTACTGTACCCGAGGCTGCAGAAATTGAAAGTCTTAAAATTTGACTTGGAAATGCATTGCACAGTACAAGGAACTTCAGTGGGAGAAATATGGTACAGGGACACACACTCTCTCCTGTCCTAAATATGTGTAATGGAGTTATTTCACATTTCTTAAGCATTCAGTACAATACTTTGAAGATGTTAGTGTTAATCTATCCTCTGCTTTTATGTTTTCTCCTATTGTGTCATATTCTGGTTTTGCCTTTGTTTCAGATAGCAACTGTCGGGCACATGCTGGGTGGACCTGGAACCAGGAGAATCCAATAAATAAAATAGAATTTAAGAGTTCAGTACTAGTCCTTGAGATGATTGCTATTCTTTTGTTAAGTTAGATATCATTTATTGAGGTGAAAACAGTAGCTTGTGTTGACCTGGTGTGTGCTCTCATCGTTTGTTTTAATAACCTCTAACCACTTCCTTCCCCCCAACTCCTATTCTGCTGCTTGTGTAAATTAACCTCTGCTATCACCTTAGGATTAGGTTGAGATTAGCTTCTTTTATGTCTCTTCAAAAGCTGTGCTTAACTCTATGTAGTTACTACATTAATGTAATCTCAGGTGGGACATTTCCAAAGGGTTGTTCAAGTTACAGGATAACTTTCCTGCTATTCCGCGAGCTGTTCTCTTGACCCTGAATATATTCTACTACCTTCTTGGTTTCTCTTGGTTTTAGTCTGAATCTGCTAGGTTTATGAATTTTCTTTTTCCCTCTTCCAGGTGTGTAATGAACATTTACTTTAAGTATTTGATTTTAAGTGGGCCTCCAATTCCTTCCCCTCTCCCAGCTTCTTTTGGATTCCCTGCATGGCTGGCTTTTGTACCATCAGCAGGAACTGTAAATGGCAAACAGCTGGACTACATGTATCTAACACCATCCCAGCTATGACTTGATGAAAACAAAGTGAAAACAAATTTAGAATTTTTTTTCTCCCCACAGTGCTTTAGTTAAGTAGGTCTCCTCTAACTGGAGAAAGCTGTTTCTGATGCCATATATATAACCCTTAAGGATTATATTTTAAGGTTTCTTAAGGAACCAGCCTATTCTGCAAATACATGGGAGTTGTCTGTCTGTCTCTCTCCCCTCCCTCATGAATAATAATTAAAAAGTGTAATTCTTAAAGGCAAACAGGATTCATGCTTTGTTATCAGTTATTAGTCAACTGGACTGAGAGATTGCCTACAGAGTATTTAGCTTTTGTGTTCCAAATTGGGATTAACAACTTTCTGTCTTTACAAATTAGAACTGCTAACCTCTCTGTTAGTTTGGTCCTTGTTGTATCAACTTGGAAATACTCCACGCTTCCTCTTCTGGAAGCATTTAATCTGTTAAAATTATTACCTCACCTACATTTAGAATCCTTCTTGGAAGGAGACCAAAGCTGCAGATCAAACAGAGAAATAATGAGCAAGCAATGGGGCTGGGCTGAGGGCTGCTGGGGAGCCCAAAGCAGGGCCATTGCCAGCAACAGCAACTGCCACATGCTGCTGGTTTGCACTAAACCGTATGGGTTGGGGCAGGTGCCCCGGGGTCAGATCCGCCCTCTGCTCAGGCTGATGTACGTGGACTTCCACATGACTGTAGGGAGTTATTGCAGCTTTTCCTCTGAGGATTAGATGATCTGGGAAACAAAGGTCATTTGGGTTTCTCTACCTGCTCTACCTTTAAGATTCCCTAGGTAGAAAGCAGCAGAAGTTTTAGAGTTGCAGCTATTTGCAGAAGGTGTGGGAGAGGGACATATCTTGGCTCCCTTGTGGACATTTTGCTATTCCCACCCATAATGTGCAAAAATGTAGGGATTTGGGGTTGGTTGGTTGTTCGCTTACTGCTTTAATCTAAAATCCAAGCATCTTACAAGGAACAAAGCAGAAAGTCTCCCGAAGCGTGCAGTGTGGGCGTCTCCTGTGTGATGCTTTTGAGAGTCCGAAAATAGCCTGTGTGCTCTGTGCAGTGGGAGAGTTCTTGGGAACACGGCACGGATGCAGTGCATGGGGACCCACCAGGCACAGGGGGTTTGTAGCTGTGTCTCCCCATCCCTGCCTTCTCCTTAAGCCTGCAAGGGGGAAGGTCACAGGCAAATTTTTTGCATCGTAAAAAAAAATTAAAAAAAGAGGGTTGGCTGGCAAGTTTTGTGTGGGGGCTGCTCTCATCTCGAGAGAAACCACTCGTGTGTTCTTGTCACACTGCACACTTGACCGAGTGTGTTTTTCAAATACCCCCATGACCTGCACACAGACAGTAAAATGGATGGGTGTGGAGAACTGACAAATTCTGAAGATTTAGAGCTTGAACCCGCCAACCTTTATTCACACAGATAATCCTAATCCATGCAAGTTCCACCAAATTTGTTGTCACTGTTCATCCAGTGAGTCCGAGTAAGGCCTTGCTGCAGGTCACGTTGTATTCTCCCTAAACAGCTCGTGGTGCTTTTGTTTCCCTTCCGGGTAACTTCTGTGGCAAGCTGCCCAACTCGTGCACATCTCTCAGATTTGAAAATAGTAAAATCCAACCAAATCCCCCGGTTGCTGAGCTCTTAGAAGAGACGGGAGCCACGATTCCAAGTGCCCTGGCCCTATCGGGGGGAATTTACAAGTCCTTGCGAGCGCGGTGGGAGAAAAGTGTTGGTGTTAAATCCCCAGGCCTCTTTGCTGCTGTGAGCAAAAAGAGGAAAGGTAATAAAAGAAGTGAAACAAAAATAACTCGCCAAGCCCGCAGCCCGGGTTTCACAGTGACCGTAAGCGGCCGCGGTTGGAAAGCTGTCCGGGCGGTTTGCAGAGGGTGCGCGCGTTGTCTGTCGGGGCTGGGCCCGCGCTGAGGCCGCAGCGGTTCGCCCCCGGGCCGCGGCAGCTCCCCGCGCTCCGCCAGCGCGGTCCCGGCCCTTGGGCTGGCAGGCGGCGCTGCCGCGGTCACAGCGCCCGTCACTCGCGGGGCGGCTGGAAACGCTCCTGCCGGCATCGCGCTGCCCAGGAGCTTGTTTGTGCTGTATTCTGAACGCGGCTCCGAAATGCCGTTCTGCTGCAGGGCGGCGGCGGTCGGGCCGAGGGTGTCGGGGACCGCTGAGGGGCCCGTCACGGGCCGTGTGCTCCCGACAGCGGCCGCGAGAGGGCGGCGGCGGCCCGGGGAGCCCGCCCGGCCGCGGCGCGGGGCTGGCGCTGTCCCGCCGGGCAGGCTCGGCCGGCTGCCGAGCCCGGCCTTCGGGCCCGCTTCTCCGCCTTCCTCCCGCCCCGCCTCTGGTGCCCGTCCCTGCCCGCGCTGCGGGCGGTACCCTGGCACACCAGCTAATACCTGTTTCTTGCAGGTAACGTTTCGGACAAGAATCTACCACTGTAATATTAACAGCCAAGGCGTCATCTGCCTGGACATTTTAAAAGACAACTGGAGTCCAGCATTAACCATTTCTAAAGTTCTCCTCTCCATCTGCTCCCTCCTCACAGACTGCAACCCGGGTAAGTGCCCTGCAGGGCCGTGCAGGCCGCCTGCCTCCTTGCACTCAGCTGGCACCCAAATTACGTGACTCTCATTTCATCGTGTTGGCTTCAGCCGGCACGGCTCTAGCCTCCAGCACAGCACAGTTTCTGTCTCAGGGGCAGCCAAAGAGGGGCTGGAAGTGGTGGAGGTGATACACCCTACCTGCTGTTCACTGCTCCTCAGCTCGACCCATGATGAGAGTAACAGTTTTCCCCCTGCACATGAAAACTCCTTCCCCTTCCAAAGCAACTCTGGTTTTGGGTAAAGGCTAAACACTCTTCACTAGTCTGTAGGACCATAGTAATTCCATAATGCAGCTAGAAGAGCCACAAATACAGTTCTGAAAACAAGGAGATTAGCCTTTTACTTTCCACCATCCATTTAAAACCAGTGGCCAGCTATGCCACAAGTAGTTCTTAGTTCTCGCTGCTTCTCTAACCCACCTGTTATCCATGCCAGTTAAGAGGAATATGTCTTGGTTTCCAAAGTCGATTTTACAGATTGTATTTCTATATGTGTTTAAAGATGAGAGAAATACCAGATTTCACACTATATCATGTATAATAAAAATAAACTTGTTAGAACAGTAAAACCTCTCCCTGAGCTCTGATCTTTCCTAGAAGGCAGATTTATATTGATACAAGTACACTTAGCAATGTGTATCTCCCAGACACTTTTAGGAGGGATAAAATAAATCTGAAACACTAGAACCAGTGATTGTCCTCACTAATGCAAAACATCACTATTGGACTGTTGTCTTTTAAACTCCTTAAAAGTTCAGTTGGCATTTCTCATCTTATTAAGTAATAGATTAGTATATCTCCATCGATACACAGAAATGGGTGAAGATGCAGACCATCAGTTCGCTATATTGAGATTGTTGCAATGTACCTTACTCGTGTGGTTTCCCTTGTATTAAGCTCACACTTCTGCTTTATTTTTTTCTTATTCAGTAACTTCTCTGAAGTAAGTGGTTTGGTTTTTTTTTTTCCTTTTCAGCTGACCCCCTGGTTGGAAGTATTGCCACTCAGTATATGACTAACAGAGCAGAGCATGACAGAATGGCCAGACAATGGACCAAAAGATATGCTACATAAGTTGGATTTTTGTCAAACTCTTACGTTGTTTGTCTGTGATGGAAAGAGCTGCTTATGATTTTGAAGGGGTGGGGGGAGGGAGGGTGCTGGTAAAGAGTAGGGTATTTCTATAACAGATTTTATTCAGTCTTTTATTTCCTAAGATTTTGTTGTTGTAACTTAAGGTATCTTGCTACAGTAGACAGCTAGGATTGGGAATAGTATATTTTAAGACTGTAATTAGTTCAGCAATATTAGCTCACATATAGTACCGAGAAGAATGTAAACTTCTTAGACTTCTTTGGTTTTCATTTTGCTTGCAATATCTAAAAGATTAAAACAGCTTAATTTTGTACAGGTACATACATTGACATTTATGTAAAAGTCCTCTCAAGACTCTACACACTGTTTTTTGCTTTTTGTTTTGAGTTTGGGGGGTTTATTTTGTTCTGTGTTGGGTTTTTTGGTTTTGTTTTTTTTTTTTCTTTTGTAAAAAGATGTCAGGATTGTTTTCCCCTATGGAGGGCACATTGGTATTTAACAAATCCTTTTTAAAGACTGTCATCTCATGATCTGTGATACGGAGAGGTGGATATATGGCCTCATATATAAAATGAGAAGTAGTTAATGTATTATTTTATAAGCCAATCTATCTTTGTGAAAAGAATAAAGGGTTTAATCAGGACTTACAGTAACCTGTAGTGAAATACCTTAAGCTGTTTAACTGTAAGGCGTGGAATAGGAGTCACTCAGTGGATTGGTTGTATGTTGTGGGCTACTGAAGTCTGCATTTGTTACTGTGCTAATAAAAAGATGTTTAAAAAAAAAAGAAGAAGAAAGGATTTCTGCTTAGTGCCTTGCGTTGTCATTTTGCCAGAATAGAGTCTCCCGGTACACTGTGGGGATTACAGTGTGGATAAGGACAAGGGAGATCTGCAGGTGAGTGCCCTGACTGCTGCTATTTTGGGAAGACACTTCTCAACAAGCAGACAATGAATGGCAGCGTAAGACTTTGAACAGTTCACTGTGTACACGTTGTGCAGGCTGGCACAGCCCGTGAGAGGGTAACCTGCCAGAGTCCAATGGCTGGTTACTTTTTAGCTTAAGTTTTTCACAGCATTGGCTTTTCAGGACTGGCACATTACTTGAAAGTACAACTGGAAAAGTGTAAGAGATTTGGAAGTAAACAGGCAGAAGGTAAAAAGAAGAAGATAGTATCTTCATGGTTTTCTCATGGAATGGTCTGTTCCCACATGGAAGGGGAGAAGAAATCATGTCCTGGTAAGCTAGCAGAAGACACCTTAAAGGAGAGTAAAGGAGACTTAATCTGTAGATCCTTTAACTACGTACAAAGATTATCTCCTAGAGACATGGTGTTTATACTGAGGTGTGTAGCAACACAGCAGTTAGTTGTGGCTATGGCATTTTTGACCACTCCCTTCAGGTAGAGGCCGGAAGTACGGATTCATTTTCACACGCAAATACTCAGCCTTGCGACATTCTTCTGAGCACTGTGTGGTCATCCGTGTTCTCAGAGTTGGTTTGGTACTTTCAAATAAATTCTGTACCTATTTTATTTGTATATTTCTCTTGCCATATATATACAAAATCTAACTTGGTCCAAAGGAATCTGTTAGAGGTCCCCTTCCTTTGCTGCGTGGTTGTGGGTGGTAGTGCGTTAGCCTCATCTGCTGAACTGCCTTTTTGAGAGAACATGTTCTGGTGTGTGAGCTCCCTCAGCTGTTTGGCTCAGCCTAGGGAAATTACTGGTACATAACTACATCACACCAGGAGCATCTCTGGTAATCATTGCCTCCTCTCCTTTACGGAGTGAGGAGGCAAATGGCTTAATCTCGGTATGCTTTTGTTGGCTTCATGCTTTGTGCTACCGGGGCATGCTAAATTAACTGTTGTAGCTGGCAGGGGGCATGGAGCTAATTTGGGGTGACTGATCTGCACAGCAAGATGGATGTTTAAGAGGAACAGAGAAAAATGGTTCAATTTACTAATTTATTTTTCTTTTTTTTTTCCTAATAATTGTTCTCCATTACCTTGTGAAGAGACTGTCTAGCTTTGTAGCAGGTAAGTGATCCCAGTGACCTAGGACAGGGTTTGAGTCAGTAGAACAGGATGAACAAAATACATTTTCTGCCCTTTAGCTATTACATTATACTCTGTACTTTACTTATTAACCCTGTGCAAAACTGTACTACAGGGAGTTTCATTTTTACTCAGTACCAGCCACTGTGTGTAGACTGTTTGCAGAAGACACTCCACTTTCCATCATTTTTCGATAAAATACTTTGGTATATAGAAAAGACAATTGATTTGCACACTTAAAAAGCATCAGAATAAGCTTATGAAAGGAAACAGTGGGTGGTGGTTGTTTATGTGAATGACCAAAATGATCTAAACTTTTTTTTTCTGATTAATTTAATGAATTTAAAGGTAATATGTTTGCCTTTATGTAACCAGTTTGGAAAAATGGCCTTAGTGATTGAGAAGATCCTTTTTCCTCTTGCCTTTCTTAAAACATCGTCAGGTCCTGAGTGTCTAGGGGAGCAAGTGAGCAAACTGATCTCACATGATACGGCTCTGGCAGCCTACATGTGACAGTGAAATTGGCACCAAGTCTGCGGGGTCTGGCACTGGACAGAAACCACTCACCTCCATTCCTTCCATCTCCCCATATTTTAAGTTAATTCTGACT
This sequence comes from Todiramphus chloris collaris, assembly GCA_025345505.1. Classification (NCBI taxonomy): domain Eukaryota; kingdom Metazoa; phylum Chordata; class Aves; order Coraciiformes; family Alcedinidae; genus Todiramphus; species Todiramphus chloris. Next base: position 9,354,153 of record JANVCC010000019.1, read on the forward strand.
TGTCAGCCTGCGTTCCGTTGGCTCAGGGGTCAGCTTCAGTGACGATGTGTGGTTAGCAGAGGTCTTCACTTATTTGGATTGATGGTGAATCCAGTCTGTTCTAGAAGAAGGGTTCTGCAGAGCTGAAGAGGAGGAGCGTAACCCAATTCCCTGGTGAGAGGTTGCAGCAAGGTGCTGAACCACTGCTACTCTGAAGTCACCCCCACTTCCCAAGCACTCAGGCAGATGTGGAGTCTTTGGGGTGGGGAGAAACCTTGAGTACACGTGTGTTTGGTAGGAAGTAAGTGAGGAGGGAGTGTTGTTCTGCAGCATCACTGGGGACAATGACTATTAGTAGCCAGGTTGGGGGAGGTCTTACTATAGTGCTTACTCAGCTGCAATGTTGCAATGGAAACAATTGTATGTTTCTAGCAGGCCATTACAAGAGCTTGCTCATTTGTAATTGCTCTCTTATCTTACTCCTTGGCCACAGCAATACAAATTATATTGAGCAAAGCACATAAACAGTTTCGTCTGCCTTCATTATAAAGGTAGGAATACCTGCTTAATTTCTAGTGAATTGTACTGCTGCTCTGACATTAGTAATGCTGATGGACTTTATTTGTCATGATTCAGGAAGAGCAACACTATAAGCACACAGCTTAATTTTGATCATTAAGCACACTTACTATTTAGCAGTTATGATATGACAGTGCAAATACTGCTCGTGGTTTTGCTGACTCACAGTGAAATTCTCAGTTATTTGTTCAAAACAACGTTAATTTAGTGCAAAATGAGGGAACTGGGTACTTCAGTTCACTCCCTCACCCCACTCCTGTCTTCAAATATAAAGAAAAGCTTACTGTCAAGTAATGTGAGAGGTTGTTAGAGGCCAGAAACTGGCCAGTCTCTCTGAGAACAGTTGCTCATTCTGTCCCTCTATATCTCATTTTGTTTAGTTTACTGACAGGCTGACCTAGGACAGCAGATTCCTGCAGCACAGGTTTACCAGCGTGGAAACTCAAATACAGCACGTACAGTTGTGCTCCTGCTGCTCGACAATAAGCGGCACGTTAAGACCAAGGCCATTTGTGCAGGTATTTCTGGGTGCTTGCTATGGGGGTGTTCCCACAAGGCAGCCTCCTACACTGCCTAGCCCCCTCACAAAGCAGCCCAGCTCTCTGTACTGGTCGTTCTCTGGCCTGTAGTTTGGTGCCGAGGGTGGATCACTGCAGTTTGGCTGGACGGCTGGGCAGGAGTGTTACACAATGCACGAAGCAGAGCCCAGGCAGCACCTCCTGCAGACAAAACTGTTCTGCATAATTTCTCAGCAAAATTATCACCTGTGTGAATGTGACTGATTTGTACTGGACGTGCTGGAACAAAACCACATACAGCTATGTTGTCCTTCAGGTCTCAGCTCAACTAATGAGCGCTCTGAAAGCTTTTCTAGTTTGTACAAATAAATTCCTGAGCTGAAAGCACTACTTGCCAGACCTTGCTGACGAGCCTTGTGTCCCAGTAGATCTGTTCTAGTATATCCCACAAGATTTGATTTTTTAATTTTTTTTTTTTTTTCCTTCCAGACACTAGCAGAACTTCAGCAGATAAATCTGCTGGTAGTTGTTCCTCTGCCCCAAATCTTTCTCCTGCAACAACACGCTGACCTCAGTCTCCTGCAGCATCAGAAAGCCCTGTGGCCCTGTTTAAGGTCAAGGTAAAAGGACTGTTGCCATTTCAAACATATCCTCTCTCCAAATCGAATGCTTTATTGCAGTTAGTAGTACTACTTGTGACTAGAGGCTATAGATCTGCAGGTGCATTGCATAAGAAGCTTGTCGATTTTTTGCTCAACATGGCTGTATCCAGGTACTGCCAAAGCCCCTCCTAGAGAAGTGTCCACTTGTCCCTCCCTCCTCCATAACCCTTGCAAAATAACTCCTCTCAGGATGTGTTTTTTAAGGCATTTACCACCGGTGACTTTTTCAAGCCAAGTCTGTGAGACAGAAGGATACCTCTTAGCCATAAGCTTGCTGATTTTGTTGCTGAATGACGTTATTGCTTTAAGTGAAACTGCGAGAAGTAAATGGCACAGAAAGGCTGTGAGCTGGCAGCAGCAGACAAGGTATCTTAGTTGTCACAGTTATTCCCTTTGCTCTTCCTTCCAGGCAAGGGAAACGTTGATTTGTTCTGGGACTGGGAGAGTTTGCTAGCTAAGAAGGTGAAGGGCTCAAGCAGTGTTTTCCGATCTGTCACAGTCACTTCCCACAGTCTCACTTTCTCGGCCCTTGCCCATTGCTGTGCTGCTTCTGTTTCCACTTCCCTTTGGTCCAGGAGGTCAGTTTTGTTTCCCAAGACAATAACTGTTACCTGCAAACAAAACAAAAGGGTGAGTTTTATACAAAAAGCATCCACCATTCACAATGGTTTTGAACAGCAGGCAAGTAGCAACACAGTTCAGACTTGTTCTTTAACTTAGCACTGGCACAAGGTCAGCTGCCTGTAGTTTGGAAGATCAGGGGCTGGGATTTGAATTAGCCTGATCTACTTGTGGACTGGGAGCTGGTTTTAATCATAGGATATGCAGGACTTCCTCCTTTCTTCCCCAGCCCGCTTTCGTCCCCCCCCCACCACCCCCGATTGGTTAAAGGGAAACAATACCCAAGAGAGCCAAAGCTAAACAGCCCTGCTCTCCATTTACTGGCAATTGAGCTACCCTAGACAAATGCTAAGAGCAGGGCATCTGAGTAGGTCAGAACAGCAGATGCTTGAGAGGTGAAAAAATGCAGGGCAGCAGAAAAAGCCTGGACCCCACAGCTGTGTATTTTGCCCGGCTTGTTTTTTCTGAAGCCCCATCCTGAAATATAACGAAAGCCAAGCCTGCTGCAGGGCAGCCTGTGCCAGCTCTTGGCCCCGCTCCGGTGGGCACGGGCAGCCACTAGGCGGCCCTGTGGGGACACTGGCGTGGCTGCAGAGGTCACTGGGCACCAGCACCGTGCTGCCCAAACCAGTGTCGGGAACAGGTGGTTAGATAAGGAGAGCAGCAGCACAGTGCTGTCAAGTCAGAGCCTTAGCTGCAAGGATCCAACGAGTGCTCTCTCCATCGGGCAGACAGTACGGTGTGGCCGAGCCCAGCGGCCTGCCTGATACTTCAGTTCTGGGCAGTGCTGAAGGTGGTGCTGGCCACTTAGTTACTGCTCCGACTTATTTTAAGCTAACCTTTTTCTGTAATTGTTTTACCAGCATCAGCTCTTAGGGGAAACCATGTCTATATTTATAGTTTAAGGTCTGTAGTCAAACTCTGGTCTCAGCTCTACACTAGTGGTTTGACAAAGATCAAGTGATAAAGTCCTCTCTTGCTGATCATCTGGGGTTTTGCTGTGTCCATGCCTGCTTGATCTTTCCTGTTCATGAGGCTAACTACAGAATGTCTTCTGCTTCTGCCCAGCTAGAGATGTTTGTGCTGTTCCTGTGAGGTCTAAGGCTTCCTTTCTTTTCTATAGCGGCCCAGGCTATCTGGAAAAATGTTTTTTTTCCCCTCTGCAAAGGCTTTGAAAGAAGCTATAATCTTCATATGCATTTACCATATGCTCCAATGGATTTTTACCTATGGTTAAACTCTGTCAATATGAGAGAACACAACCTCTATTTAGTATAAAATTTGTCCAGGCTTTAAGGTGTGTGCTGGAGAGCCCCCACAGCCAGCAGGCACAAGGACCTAGCCACCAGTGCTTTCTGTCATCTGCCACACAACAGGGGACTGTGCCTCTCAGCAAAGTGAAGTTCTGCCAGCCCAGAAGCACTGTGTGTGGAGATACAGCCCTAATTTGGTTAACAATGCATTCTAGCAGAACCTAAACTTTAAGTCTACTGATGCTATCTTAATGTAGGATTCCTGGTCTCACCATCTATGCTTCAAAGCCTATTTTATATAGACTGGAAATGACAGAAATAAAACTAATTTATCCGGCTTATTGTGGGCACCACTCTTTTGACTAAGCTATCCTCAGTCAAGATCACAACTTTAAGCTCTCCCAAAGGATAAGTAAATTGTCTGTTTTATAAAATACCTGCATGCAACAAGAGAGCAGAGTTCTGGAGGTAACACGGAAGAGGGGGGCACAGATCCTGCTGGGGCTCTGACTTCCTCTCCGCATTACAACGTGCTGCAAAGTAACAAATCAGGGCCCTCACAAAACACAGTGCCTGGGAAAAATTTCCTGCTTGTCCACCTTTCCTTGCCCTGCAGGGGAGTTATAATTGACTCCCGAATCCCTGATATACGTGACAGTCTGCAGCTCACACCAGCCCTACCAGCTAACATACCTCTCCTGTGACTGCACAGTCAGCTGCTGTCAAACTGGGAGCCTGCCTTCCTACACCACCCTATGTGCTGTCAGTACTAAACAAGTTACATTTTTGGAAAGTCTCTCCCTACCATTATCCAATTAATTATTCATGCACTTTTTTTTTTTTTTTTTATTTTTAACAGCATAAAACAGACATTTGGAAAGCTGTAGGCTAAAGGCATTTAACAAGGAAAAGTACTCAAGAGTATAAAGATACTGTAGGAAAAGCCATAATGCTAATGCCACATGCAAGTTATATTTGTTTAGCTAAGCTGGAACAGTGTCAGCTGAAAACACTAGCTGCTTTCTAAGGGAAAATAGAGCAGTCATTTCACACAATTGAATTGATTCAATATGGTTGTTAAAATACATTAAAGCTGCTTTGCCAATTGACTAATGTCTGGGAGACCCATTGTCAATTACACCAGTTTGTGAGCCATCAGCTACATGAATACAAAACAAACAAAGATAATGCCCTTCGCTATATTATTCTATGCACTCGACTTCCCATGAACAATATCTAAAAAAACATATGAACTGCACTGCTATAGACCATATGTTTTATTAGTCGTAAGTGTCCTGCCTGGTGCATTCAACTAACTGAATTTTAGCTGTAGTAGAGGAAGTAAAAAGGAAAAAAACCCAACACATTCTTTTGCATGACCTGTGTGGCATGAGAATTAGGCTTCCCCAGTACGAGACAGTTTCCTTTTACTGGATTGCCCAAACCTGTTGGTACATTTGGTTTCCTTTGTATAAGTTTTACAGAAAAAAATGCATTCTTTGCAACCTTAACTTCCTCCCACTGATACAGCGATAAGCCAAGCAGTAAAGGCTATGTGCATTTACCTCCTTTTTGTCTCTAAAGACATCGATCTCCTTTTTGAGCAGCTCGACTCTTTGGAACGCTTCGAGGCTCGTCACAGCATACACAAGAACGAAGCCATCGGCGACAGAGAAATAGTGTTTTGGCAATTCTACGCCCTCCTGTAGACCCCTGGTGTCATAAAGCCTTAACTGTTCCTTCACGCCTCGATCAGTCTCCACCGACGCCAAATACACATCTTCTATTGTGGCACCCTCTTCTAAGCCTGTTTTAAAACAAGCAGGAAAGTTTAACTGGTGTATGTATGGCACCACTATAAGAATTATTTGCAGTACAGCAGATTTTTTATCCCACAGTAGTTTTCAGTGCATGTTTTCCAGAGTGACTTGACCTGGACTCGACCTTGCCTGGCATCCACACGAAGGGCTATATTCATAGATCATCGCACCAGCTATTTACAATAGCAACACTGCGTAAATGCAACCATCTAATATAGGAGAGCACGATTATGCCTGTAAAATTAGTCTATACAACATGCACATTCAGAATAGGATAAGATATATGGCTCTTCCCCAGATTTCCCAAACTAAAACCACGCAGGGTACCAGTTTGGTGCTAAATGTACTGCAAACAGGCCTGCCCAAACATACCCTTTTGGAAGAATAGCCAAGGAACACCAAATACTCAAGTACTAACATCTTGAGCCTAGCAAGCCTTATGCTTTGCTTCATATTGAGCTGGATCATACAGCAGAAGCAGGAGACAATGAATAATTCTGAAAATTAATGTGTATTGTTTGTCCAACTAACCAAGACGTGAAATCAAGGCAGAAAGGGACAGGGATGTTTGCACGCAAGCAAAGTTGCATGCTGTATTTACTCAAATACGCAGTGAGCTTTTCTCCATCCCTTAGGGATTTAAAATTACTTAGATGTGCTAATAAGAGCAAACTCATTTACTGCAAGGTAAGAGCATGCACAAAGCAACAAGCCTTCATATATGTATCACCTGCTCCATGGTAACTATCTGCATACTGGCTCTCCTTCCTTCCTTTCCCCGTGGTAAACATGAGGTAATTCAAGGCAGCTTGCTTTGAACTAATTAAAATGATTTTTTCCTAGTCGGAATGAAAACACAGAGATAACCTTAGCTTTAGGGCCCAGAAAAGTATGTATAGTGTAGCTGGGCCACTTAACAGAGTTAGTTTTAAGTATTTCTATAGACCCCCTGCAATCCACATTTTTGCCTCGACTGCACTCCTATATACATGAATTGTTTGCCGTTGCAGGGCTACGGTAACAAGTCCTACATTATTCTCTTTGTGTGCCAAAAAGGGACCATATTACAGCATTGTTAAAGAAAACACAAGGGATTATCTAGCCTGTGAAAATAAGGATTTTGCTATATTCAGTGACACTATTCATAATACTTCACACTGACAAACAAGCTAAAGCATTCCACCCACGCCGATGGTTTCCCATGACATATGCAGCATTCCCGTGCAGGAAAGTGGCCCAAGCTGTTCTTTTTTGCCCCTCTCGGTGCAGTCTTCGCAGATCAAACTCTTAATAGGTTTGCAACAAATGAATTTCTCTTATGTCCGAATATAGTCACACTAACGTGGGAGCGAAGCTACAAGCAGAAGGACAAAACAAAGGTTAATAAAAAAGAGGAAGTATGAACACACTCCGTGCGGTTGGAGAACGTGTTACAAGGGCATCTTTAAAGACTGGAGTAGGTAAGAGAACCCTTTATGGGTACAGCACTGTAATTTTTCTTCCTCTGCCTCGTTGCATCGTACAGACAGGTCAAAGAAATATCTAGCATCAGTAAATACTACTTCGGCAAGAAGGAATGAACAATAAGTGCCTAAGTTTTTTCTTTTTAGGAAGCTATGAATGATGTTGTACAGGTTTTTTAACATTTAAATGTCGCACTGTAATTCAACAGTCAATATATCAGTCAATGTATCCACATTCTCCTGTGACAGTCGCTTCCTACTGGCATTAAAAGTAGCAGTGAAAATTATGTCCTTTAACATCCTACTTGAGAAAACAAAGAGGAAAAAATAAGACCTGGGACTTAGGTCATCAGAATAGAACAAATAATTTTGATGTGAAATGGAGGGGCACTTTGGAGGAAGCTGGAATCTGTGCATCAGTATCAGATTCCAAAGGTGACATTTCAAGTATGTACACTGGAGGAGAGAGCATATGCAAGCAGATTTCTAAGCAAACACTGATCATTTTTAGCCGTATCTGTGTTACCCTATTCTAGGTCCTGCTTCAAAAGCCCAGACTATGTGCTAGCCCCATCTTGCTGACAACGATGTTTACACTTGTTGTTAGTGCCATCCCATTCAAACATTTCCCCCCGTTTCCATGCAAACATGTACCAGGCAAGTTCTATGAGCAGCAAAACTAGTCAGGAAAGCCCAGTGTCCTAGGAAGCTGCCTGGCACCATCCCATCCTCCCTGTCACAAGGACCCCGGTTCTTCTTACCTTCACTGGCATTCCCAGGCATCCTCCCACCTTTGCTACCTGGGTGGGCAAGGGCAGCTTGTGTGGGGGAACTACTGCCCTGCAGACTGCTGCCCGCTCATGTAGGCTTTTTCTTGGAGGAGATTATTATTGTGGAGCTTTTCTCTCTTTCCTGCCACCTGTTTTTCTAAATTTACAGAAACATATTTTGAGGTATCTACTGCTGTGACACAGAATAATGGGCAGATGGAACCAGCTTTCAGGTTCAGAAGACGTGGGAGGAAAGGGGAACTAACAAGACAGTGAACAATCTCATGGTTTCTTTGGACGCTAAAGACTAAAAAAGTTAGGGAGGGAAAGGAGAACTAGACAGGAGATTGATGCCATTCTCTAGCACCTACTTAGCTAGTGCAAGTCTTTGGAGAGGCAGAATGGTCTATGTTGATGTTACCAACTGCTGCCCCAGAGGAACTTCAAGGGGAAGCCCCAGTCATAAACTGGGTGGTGTTTCAACCCCAGTGGTTTCCCAATGAGGAAAAGGCTCAGTACACTAATGGACACTGCACACTCCGGCTGGGCAAGGCAGAGATAGCGCAAATACCAAAACAAAGCAAAATTTCAAGATGGGTGGGATTTCAGAAGTTACCAAGAAACTCTTGAACATAAATGCAGTGCAAATTTTGTGTCTTCTTGAGTACTTTTGAAGATCTCCTGTGTAGCCTCTCCGCCCCTCTTTCCATCAGGAATTTAGCAAAGAACTTCTAAAGCCTGCTATTCCTTGCATTTGTAAACTGTGGGATAACAGGTTTTGCTGACTTAGATCTCAAATGACAGCGTATCAGAGGATCCCTGACTCAGAGAAGAGATGGACAGGCCTCAACAGAACCTGGTATACTTTGATTTTGCTGCTAGATAAGTAGTGGTCCCACCAACCAGTAGCCATAGTTGTGACCCTCAGTTGCATATATTCAGCTCCATTTTAATCTATTTCTAAAATGCAAAGCTGACTGCAGCTCTGTCAGGAAGTAGTTTTGGTTTAAGAAAGACGTGAGAATGCGTAAATCCGGTTAATTTGCCTCCACACTGTTGGAGCTGTGAAAGGGAAAACCCCAAATCCCTCCAGCTGACACCTTGCAAGGCAAATTCTCTCGTCATGAGTTCTGCAGCCCCTCTTGCCTTTGGGCCTAGCACAAAGCCCAGTACTACACAATGTTGCTCACATGCTCTGGGGACACAGATACTCCTTTTTGGGGGGTATTTCTCCCTCCCAAGGGCTTTTTCCTATCTGACCTCAAGAAATCTTAGTGACTTTGCAAGAGTGCTAGCTGCTGACCATGTAAGAAATGGCAGTACTCAGGGACTTCACCTCTGACAAGCCAGGGAGAGCTGATGGTGCACATTTTTCCAGGAAAAGAAATACAGTGCAATGGGGTTTGCAGCACCATCACCAAGCACACAGTCAGGAGCATGGGCTCAAAGCCAAGGGCTTTGCATAGCAGCGTGAAACCTCCAAGGACAGTAATCACTTCCCTGATAGCAGCTGTGCCACCACTCCTTTTTACAGGAAAGTCAACAGGAGGCGGTGAGCACTGACATGGACTCATGGCTGGTTGATAGCCAGGAGGAGACCCCCGCATCAGTGGCTGGGACACTTCAGAGGATGGTGCCAGACCTTGTGCTCTGAGCCTACAACCAAGTTTAAGCATGGCTCTTGTCAGTGGGAGAAGGATGCGGATGCCATCAGGAAAGGAGAGATTCCACACGTTGGCTCAGGAGTCATCCCCACGGCTCCCTGGCCCTCAGACCAGCCGCAGAGCTGCTCCTGACGTCAGTCAGGAAGCACAGGTTTTGAAACAGCTTGTGTCCGTGCTGCCGTACCCGGTGAGCTGCCTTGCTGGTTGGCTTTGAATAGACAGGCTTTCAGCAAACACACTAGTCCTTTTTGCATCCTGCCAAAAAGGCCAGCAGCCAAGATGTACATGTCAGCTTTCTGGAGCCTGAAGGTTCAGGAAGAGAGGATCAAGATTCAGTGATCATGTTTTAAACATGGAGGGGCCACCTCTGAAACAGTAGCATCAGCAAAAGGTCTGTGCAGTTTGAGGCATCTCATCTAAGGAGTAAGCAAAGACTCGCCAGTCATCAAACTGCCCAGTGAAAGCCTCACAGCAGTGTCCTGCCTCCACAGATCAAGGGTTAAATCAATACTGATCGGAGCAGTAGCTAAAGATCTTCTGGGAATCATTTTCACCGGCCCATACTTCAGGCACCTTCTGCTGGAACTGCCCGTGGGCTGAGGAGGAGGCAGGGAGGATGGTGACCACTCAGCAGGACTGCCAGAAACACCAACATAGCACTGCATCCCCCAAGACGTCCCTGCGGGCACATGTGGGTGATATCCAAAGCATGGGCCATGGCCGCTCATCCCTTGGGGCGGCAGTGGCTCCTTATGAGCTCTCTCCATACTCTGATCTTGACTGCTGTTTGCCCTCTTTCTCCAAATGTATTGGGACTGAGATTTGACCCAAATCATAGAACACAGGAGACTACCTTTTTTCCTTCTCCCCTTGTACCCCCCTCCACTATCAACTGTTCCTTCCCTTACTGTTAAGTCAAAAAAATAAGAGCAGAGCTGCAGGAAAGGAAAACATTTTTTTAAGAGAGGGTGGGAAAAGTCTGTGTTGCGCAATGGCTGAGCTGGAGCCCAGCATTCAGCAGCGACAGAGGGACACCCACAGATAAACCTCGGGCACGAGGCCTCCCTCCGGTTATGTCAGCCAGTATCCATGACGTTGTATAATCATGTACATGGCCGGCTCTATAAATAGCTCCCCCGATCAGCAACACCCGAATATCCTTCCTGCCTGGGTCGCTAATAGGAGCTGGGGGCAGGAAGTAACGCAAGGCAATACAATTTAAGCAACGTGGCCTTGCTCATGCTGCACTGGTGTCTCTGACAGTCACCCAGCCCCGTGCCGAGGAGAGGCAGGGTGGCAGCAAAGGGAAAAACCTTCAGCCTGCAGGTTTTGCAACCTTCACATTGAAAGCTACACCAGGCTACGTGCACAGGGATCGGTAGGATGCTGGAAACAGATGTTGCTGCTGCATTAGAGGAAATCCTCCTTTTAAATCAGGCTATTAGCACGCAGTTCTGTATCACGCTTTGCCAGCAAATTCCTCCCATCCACATATTTTAAAGGCACAGTGCCTGCAAAGCACCACTCTGGAAATCCTGGTGTTTATCCAATAACTTAGCCCCACATTTAATTTACTGTCTCAAGGAGAAGATACAAATTGACTAGACCTCTTCTGTCACAAGCCCTGAGATTCAGCCCTGGTGCCACCCCTCGTTTCTGGGTAAGGCAGGAATAATTTGTCAGCCTGCTGATCATTGCCCTTCCTCTCAAAGCCAAGTCGTGTGGGAACAGAGGGAAACAAGCCAGCTTTGCCTTCGTTCCCTTTCTTTTGTGCGCAACAAAATTTTTTGTGTCTCAGACATCCCATGCTCTTCTCTCAGGTCCATTTTCTTCTTTGAGAGACAAGAAGCTTGACCCTTGAAGTGCAGCACAGAACATGGGATCTGAAGCTGAGCTGTTTTTTCTTTCCAGTGCTTTGATTAAATATTAGCCAAAACCAAGCAAAATAAAGCTTTAAGAAGATGGAACAAAAGTCTGAACAGTCTCTCTGCTCATCATGTGACATCTGTTTATTTTTCAGGCATCTACAGCATATTTCACAGAATGAGATCTTTCTTATGTAAGTAGGCAGCAAGCATATCACCTACTTTCTGTGACTGTTTTTCTAAACATTCAAATATTTTATAACTGGGAACATCACAGGAATGTTTCTTCTCCAAGCCTCTTTTAAAAATCAGTAAGTAAGGGACTACGCATTTCAAGAACTACTCAGAGATGCAACAAGCCCACATGAATTTCCTCCTTCACCTCAGCACGGTTTGCGGTCCTCACTTGCTGTTTTTTTGGAGCCCACATAGAACAAGACACTGGAAAAGGAAACGATCCCCCCGACAAAAAAAAGGCAAAAATATCTCACCGACAGTGTGCTTTCCATAGAGAAGTTGCTCCAAAATTGCAGTCTTTCCCACCGAGGCCATTCCACAAACCACTACCTTGTAGCCCTTTCCCATCCTTCCTGAGCGGGCAGGGTCAGGAGGTGAGCCCTGTGCAGACACGGGAGGCTGTTAGCCTGGCGCGGTGGCACAGCAAAGCCCACCAACGCCGAGAGGCGAAGCGCAAAGCAAGCGGGTGACTCGGAGGCACAGCTCCCTCCCAGGCTCTCACCAGCGACTGGTATTTATAGGACTAGAGTTTCCTCCCACACCAATTTTTAAGGTTTTAGCTGCTGCCATTGGTGCCAGTGCTCGCCTGCAGCCTGGACACTTGACCCGTCGGGCTCAGCGAGACTATTTGTGAGTGTTAGAGCGTGTAAACCCTGTGGGGAAGGGGCTGTGTTTGCTGGGGTGCGTGTCTGCGCTGCAAGACCTGCGTTATCGGGCTTCGCGGTTTTGCTGCAGGCCTGATAGTGTCAGGTGGTGTCAGGGTGACTTCTGGAAACACGACAAACAGTGGCTCCTTCCCTCTTGTTTCATGCACAGAAAGCTTCTGGCTTTTACAGACAAGAAGATGGAAAACAGGAGCAATAAAGGCGCAAGAACAGGAAAACAAATGCAATGGCAGGGTTTTTGATCTGCTTTAAATCAGTTTGGATGGGTGGAAGCTGGTTTTAGGAGAAGGCCTCGGTAAGAAGCCAGAGGCAGGTCCCTCTGCCAGTGAGCCAGGGCAGGGTGGCAGGCCCTAACTCCCGGCGCCCTGCTGGGGCAGTTTGCCACAGAGCCAGCCGCAGGGTACCTTCTTAGGACCGGGAGGGGCTGGCACTGTCCTGCTTCGATTCCAATTTAACCAATAAAGCCTCACAAGCCAGGGTGCTGCGCACAGCATCCACTGAAACATCCACGGCGAGGCCAGGTGTGGCGCAGAAAGCCCCGTTCCCGCTCTGACCCCCAGCGGGGCCCGGCAGCTCCTCAGCAGCACGCTGGGGACGCTGATGGGAGCCAGTCAGGGGGACAAAAGTCCCCTCAGCACCAGGGCCCTTCCCTGCTCCCGCGAATCCCCCTCCGCGGGGGCCGGGCGGGGGCAGTCACGGAAAAGCTGCCGCGGGGGCACGGGTGCCGGGCAGACGGCCCCGGGAGCAGCCGGGGCTCGGGCCCAGCACGGGGAGCCCGCGGGGCCCGCAGCACCGGCGGCTACTCGCGCTCTCCGCAATCCCCGCCCGCCCTGAAAAGGCTCCAGGGCTTTTCTAGGGCTTTTCTCACCCTCACGATTTGGGATCTAATTGCACGGTTCTGGCAAATTATTTTTTAGGACTTTTTAGGGGATTCTTCTCGGAACTCTAAGGACTTTTTCTGTCGAACTCCCCCCACCCCCAATCCCCAGCCAGCTGGGCGCTCTCACGGGGGGCAGGGGGGCTGAGATGGGGACGCCCCAGCCCGCAAAGCCCCGGCCCCAAGGCCGCCCCCAGCCCCGCAGGCCCCCGGCAGAGCTGGGCCGCTCCCCGGGGCGCAACCCCGCCTGCAGCCCGCGCGCGCTCGGCCCCCCCCTCCCCCGACCCAGCGCGAGCGCGCACCTGGGCAGAGGTTCCCACCGGAGCCCATTGAGCCGCGGCGGCCGGCGGGCCGGCCCCGCCCCCTGCTGCCCATTGGCGGCCTCGGGGGCTGGGCCGCGGCGGGGCGGGCGGCCGCGTTCCCTCAGGACTACATTACCCATGAGGCGCCGCTGCCTCCGCCGGAAGTGCGATGCCGCCGCAAGGTTCTGTGGGAAGGAGGCTTCTTCCTTTCCGGTGCTGGGCGCCATCAGGTGAGGATTTGTCTGAGCTCGGCCTTTCGCTCAATCGGGCTCCATCCTGCGCCCAGGGCTCCATCTGCTCGCCCTGCTACCGCGCTCGCCCGCCGCCACCCTGGCGGCGTGGGCTGGGGCTGTTTCCGTGGCGAGGGGTCTCCGCGGGGCGTGGGGCCTGGGCCGGCCGCGGACCCTGGGAGGCCTGGGAGTGGAGACTGGGCCCGCAGCGGGCCCTGGGAGACTAGTGGAGGGCCCGTAGGCTGCGTCTGATGGGGGCGGGCTGGGTGCCCGCCCGGGTTGTGAGCTGGCGAGGGCGACACTCGGTTGGACACGGGGTTGCCTGGTGCGAGCAGAAGGCCGCGCACCGCAGTGTAGCGGGTGCAGGTTGATTACAGCTTGCACGTCCTGGTTCGAGTCTGCAGTCCGTTTGTGGTGTTTATGCCATAATGCAATTATAAAGAACGGGAGGCCTGGGATGGCAAGAGCTAGGCCATAGCTGGGCGGAGAAAGGTGAAAAAGGGAGGTGTGGAAGAATCACAGGTGAACTGGGGATCTTGGTGCACATAAAATGGGCTGCATTTTTCTGATGTTTTGGATGGGTATTTGATGGAGTTCTCTTATATTTGCTAATTGCTGCAGGTGTGTGAGAGCTCAGGTTTTCAGGGGCAATTAAACCTTGTTGAGAATAAAGATCACATCACTGACATACTTCTTTACAGATTAATATTTACAGCTTATTAAAAATGGTAACTGTCAATTTTGGTTGTATCTGATGCACACATCTGAAAATTTCTCAGCTGAGGAGTTCAACACTTAAGAACATATTGACAAGATAGAAAATTCTTGGGAATGGTAATTGCTGTGTGTCCCATTGGAGGCTGCCAAGTGTGCACCATGTTACCAGACATGGCAGTAGTATAAAGAAGCTTGAGAGCATCCTGTGTCATTTCAGTGGTCTTACGTCTTTCTCCTGTGTCTCTGTTAGAAGCTGTTCAAATGTGGAATCAGATTTGGTGCCCAGCTTTCATTGATCTCTTGATTCAACAGGTAGACAAACATGGGTGCCTATAAGTACATTCAGGAGCTATGGAGGAAAAAGCAGTCGGATGTGATGCGATTCCTTCTTCGTGTCCGCTGTTGGCAGTATCGTCAGCTGTCAGCCCTGCACCGAGCTCCTCGGCCAACCAGACCAGACAAAGCTCGCAGGCTGGGATATAAGGCCAAGCAAGGTAATGAGGCATAGAGGTGAAGTCCATATGCTTCATGATGGAGCGTCTTGAGTTTTATGTCAGCTTCTTTCATTCTCTAAGTGATGGTAGAATACCGAAAAATGAAACTTAAGTATTTCTTCAAGAGCCTGACGTGTCCAGTGTGAAATGAACTTAATATTATCAATGTGTTAAACTGGCAGCACTGTACATAGCCCAAAACCTTTGGGTAATTTTGAATTTGCACCTTCTCTGGCCATTTTGACAGATGGAGCTCAAGTGGACTTTGGCTTTAAGTCTTGTTCTTGTGCGGTGTTACTACTGCAGAGTTGACCAGGGGTTTTAGTGCCCTAGGTTTGGGGGGTAGCCTTTCTCTGCCCAAATTTTGTCATGCATCGCTTTGACTCTATTACACCTGCGTGCGCTTGAGTAAACAAGATGACAGTAGTTTGTATTGTCATTAGAAAACAGTTACTGGTCGGTAAAAGAAACTTGGGGAAGTGGCCATCCAGCTGATGTGAGCAAATTCTCAAAACAGTATGTTTGTTCACTATGAGTCTATGCTGCTGTTACTGTTGAAGTTTGTCTAGTTTCCTTGTTTTTCAGTGATTTACGTTTTCCACAGGATTTGTGGATGGGTTGTGCTTCTGTGCTTTGTAAATGCTGTTGTTAGAATAAAGGGTTTTAGGTTTGGAGCCATTGTTTTGTTGGGTGTTTTGGGGTGGTGGGGTTTTCAGTACAACGTAGCTGTAGCTGTTCTTGATGTATTTGGAAGTGCATAGTGGAAAGGTGATAAGCTCTGACTTGGAACTAAAAACAATAGTCGCATCAATTCCCTTACTTGATTATAACAAAAAGACCTTGTTAGCCTTCTCCAGTTACAGGTTTTGGCCAAGATGGGTATAGTGACCTAATTTTGCAGCACTTCCTGTAAAGGTTTTGGGGGTGGAAATGCAGCATGGGCATCAAAATTGTCTCGCTGTAATCTACGCTTGCTACACTACAGAACTGTAGTTCCTAAGTCATCATTTCTTTTAGGTTACGTTATCTACCGTGTCCGTGTTCGCCGTGGTGGTCGTAAACGCCCAGTCCCGAAAGGTGCAACCTATGGTAAACCTGTGCATCATGGTGTTAACCAGCTGAAGTTTGCCCGGAGCCTTCAGTCTGTAGCAGAGGTGACTATTTTGGTTATTGCGCAGAAACTTCACAGTAGGAAGGTCTTAGTCTGTAAAAGTTGAAAGTACTTTGGGGGGGGAAGGGAGGGGAAGCAACTGTTTTGTTCATGTGTTAGGTAAAGTCTTGAATACTGATGGCAGGAAGGCACCAGGATGTCTTGAAAAGCTGCATTGAGACAAATGAAAAACTAAACTATTGGGACTTAAAAACAGAGTCTGGGGAGGTGCTAATTGGAGGGTTTACTGAAGTTCATAGTGTATACTTCTAAAGTATGCCACAGTATTTATAATAAAAAAATAGATGTACAACTAGTATAAATCCCAGTGAAATAAAGGGTTAGACATGAGAAATAAAAATTGAATGTGCTAAGGTTTCTGACTCCACTGATCACTAACTGCCACCTCTGTGTTCCTGCCGTGTTGTGCTTATAACCAGCTTTAGATAATGGTCCTTTCACAAAGTACAGATGAGTTCCTGTCTTAAAGTCTGTGGCGCTTGTTTGTGTAAGAAGTGTTGCACACCATGCTCAGGTGTGTCCTAGGAGATGGAAGCAGCGTGCCAGAGGCCTTCTGGAGATTCGTAAAAAACGTTGGTACCCCTCAAGTACAAAGAGTGGTGGATAACTTTTTTTTTTTGTGGGATGCTACCTGATGAAAAGGGAAACTTTATGATAGGTTAAAGTTTCATAATGTCACAGTAGTAGTGTTGAAGGGATGCAGTTCTCACCTTTAGAAAACAGCTCTTTCCATGTGCTAGTTAATACTAGTCTATGCTCATAAAGGAGACACTGTGAAAGAATGGAGGCCGTTTGTTATCTCTCCATCTTGAAGCAGAAGACTTTTCTGTTCCTGGGACTTCAGCAATACAATATTCCTAAGTGACTTCAAGTTGAATATGGTGAGGTTTTTAAAACCAAAAAAAAACCAAAACCCAACTTGTGAGACAGGCTAATTTAAAAGAAATGCAGACTATGAGTTTAAATGAAAAATTCAGTTCTGTGTTTTAAGTGCTCATGACATCATATATGCCATTCCCAGACATCTCATGACTAATTACATGCTCACTTGTTGTCACAGCTCATGGAAGAGGTTATTGGCCCTCAGGTTTAGTTTGAAATCCTCTGAATCTGGCACATTCTCTTATGGAAGACTTATATTTTGCAGATGGAAATACAGAAATATAAAACCTTGATTGTAGTTAGCTATGCCTACATAGAAGCTGATTGACAGTGGTTCGTGTTTTAATGTTTGATATGTGTTGCCCTCACCTGCTAAAATAGAACAAGGACTTGAAAGAACTTTATTACGTATTGGAAAACAGTCAAGTGGTGTTTAGTGGAAGACTGCAGCAATAGGTTGAGATCACATTGGGATACAAGATGGATGGGGTCCATTGGTTCGTACTTTCCCAGGGTGATGATTAAGTCCTACAACTGAACACACTTCCAGTGTTTCAAATAAGGAGCATTCTTGACAGGAGAGGCAGATGGAGATGCATAATTGATATTTTCTGCTTTGTTTAGTTTTCTAGACTTAAGATTTCTTCTTTCCAACCATGAGCGAGGACAGGAATAGCAAGCACTAATATGCCAATAGTGGAACAAAGATTGTTACATCAACTCTTCCTTTTCTATCAGTATGGGATTATTCTCTGCAGAAATGTCTCTTCCCTGTAGCTTTGGATGTGCAAATTGATCAGTCTGTTGTAACTTCCCACAAAAGATTGTTCTGTGGCCCCAAATTCTGCTTGTGTGCATTGTGCTCATCTTCAGGTTAGAGTTGTTTTTAACTCTGTTTACTGATTGGGTGCTTCTGTGTACAAAGCAGGTCTTTGTTTTATCAACCAAGCACCTTCCTCCTTAACGCTCTTCAAGACCTTGTTCATGTAGGCATCCAAGCACCTTTTTTTTGTCTTCTTAATACAGTGTTCCATCTAGCTATTACATTTCTTGCGTCTTTGCAACATGAAGGGGAACGGTCCATTTGGGAAGAGGGTCCTCAGGGCAAAGTGAACTTTCTAGCACCTACAAAATTTTAGGTTTGTTCATACCTTTCTGTGTGAAGAGTGCCTTACATCCATGATTTTATAGCCTTTTACATTTATTTTTTCCCCAGGAACGTGCTGGCCGTCACTGCGGGGCTCTGAGAGTCTTGAACTCGTATTGGGTGGGTGAAGATTCCACTTACAAGTTTTTCGAAGTGATCCTGATTGATCCCTTCCATAAGACCATCAGGCGCAACCCTGATACCCAGTGGATCACCAAGCCTGTCCACAAGCACAGAGAGATGCGTGGGCTGACATCAGCTGGGCGGAAGAGTCGTGGTCTTGGCAAGGGCCACAAGTTCCACCACACCATTGGTGGCTCGCGTCGTGCTGCCTGGAGAAGGCGCAATACCCTTCAGCTGCACCGTTACCGTTGATTCTTGTAAATGTAACCATCTAATAAAGCTGATGCGGGTTGTTGAATATAACAAGTGCTTCTGCTGCTTCTTGCTGTACGTGGGGAAGTGTAGAATTCTTCAGGAGTTCACTTGTTTCCATATTTTGGAAGGCTTTTGGAAATGTAATTATTCTTTGCTTGTGAAGATTGTAGACCCTGAGCATAGAGTTCTGTGATGGGTTCCACTTTTGATAAGACTGAAAAGATATGTGTAGTGTGAATTGAAAGTCTTAACAGCTCCTGTTCTTTTTCTGTTGGTCTGAGTATGCTTCTTCACTGTAGGTTGCAGTCTCTGTTGTATGCTTATATTGAAGGACAGCTTTGATCTTGTGCAAGGAGATGTAAACCGAAAGTGCTAGTTTATTTTTTATAGGTGATTAAATACTAACATCAATTTTATTTTTCAAGTTCTGGGGTTTTTTTTTCTGTCTTCAGTGTGAAACCAGCTGTTGAGCCTGTGCTACCTGCAGACATTGGCTAAATTAACTAAGCACAGAATAGAAAGATAAGGCTTGCTCTGGTCATTGAAGGGCACACAGTGTTTTAAATATGGACACTTCACAAAGAACTATACAGTATTTTAGGTTGAATAATAAAATACTGACTAGAGTGGGCATTAATTAATTTGTGCAAGATTCCAGGATTTTCATTTTGTAATTTGCAGTGGTCACTGTTCCTTAGATCTGCCTTTTGGTCACAGAACAGAGAATGCTTCTCTGGTGTTAGAAGAGCTGCATTCTGATTTAGTCTGCAGGGTTCAGTGGTAGAAACAGTATTTGGATGACAGTTACAATAGATGAATGTATTTTAGACTGCATTTTGTGAAATTACAGTATGACCTTTCAGCATGAAGTCAGCCTCCACATACATGCTGAAGGGAGAATCGCTACAGTTTGATAAGTTAGCTGTATGGCTGTTCTAGCTTCCACATCCGTTGGGTAGTGATAGGAAAAGGGATTGAAGACCCAAGAAGTAGCTGTGTCTGGAGCCTCAACTTGAGATGTAGAACGATTAAAAAAGATCAGACCTGCTGGGGCTGAAATGTTGCAAGTTTGCCTTTCAACTGAGAAACTAACTTGAGTTTGCTTTTTGGTTTAAGTTCGTACAGGACAGTAGTCTGAGGAGAGTTCAGCAGCGTGTTCCTCAAGCCAGGAAGAACAGCTCAAGGTGGCAAACCTTTCATGACATGTTTTGTTCGGCTCAGACAAGAAAAAATGCAGGAGGAGTCTTCTGTTAAGAAGTACTGTCTAAAGAAGGGATATGTGTGTGTATATAAATTTTTATTTTATTTTTTTTTAACCTTTCCTGGGGATTAGCATTAGTATTCTGAAAGCAGCTCCTGTAATGGTGTATGACAGGAAGTGGAAGTTCCTACGAGCAAATTCAGTGAATGAGATCTTCCGAGCATGGATGGGGTTTGATCTTCTCTTTTGTAGATGTAAAGGCTTAAGGTGGTGCCAGTATAGCCAAAGTGTCCAACTTCGAGTCTGATGATGCTTAACTAGGTTATCTTGATCTGTCCAGGACCCTTGCTGTTGATGAGGGAAGGTGATGGGAGGTGTTGGGGCAGTCAGCACTAATACCGTTGTCTTTTGCCATGGTTTAAAACTTGTAGTGTGGAGGGTGTCTTCAGTGAGATTCACCTGAGGTTTTTCCCCTTGCAGACCTGTAGGTTTTTGAACTTGAAAACTGAGGGGAAAAAACCATCCCCTCAAGTTTATTGAAAGCTACTGATGCAACTTGCCAGTTGAGGCACTGGAATAGGTTTCTCAGGGAAGCTGTGGATGCTCCATCCCTGGACATGTTCAGGACCAGGTTGGATGGTGCCTTGTGCAACCTGGTCTAGTGGGAGGCGTCCCTGTGCATGGCAGGGAGGTTACAACTAGATGGTCTTTGAAGTCCTTTCTAACCCAAATGGGTTGGAAGGAGGGGAAATTGCAGTGTAGTATTTGTGTGAAAAGGAAAGGCAAATTATCTTTATTAAAATTTGTTCTAAAAAGGCAAAACATTGAGGAAGACCTTTTGTTTGGGGTTGTTAGCTTGGAAAACCAGGCTTAGGGAGAGGTTATGTAATCTCTGCCTTTCCTACTTGATGATTTTTGAGTCTGTTGTGCAAGTTCAACAGTAAGTCTGCATTCCATACGAGTTTGGTGAAAATCAGTCACCTGAGACAGCAGACCCGGTGAGAGGCTGTTACTTGAGTTCAACCCTTTTTATACACCAAGAGTCTGCCTGAAACACTGATAGTAAACTGTAGCAGAAGGAAGGCAGGGGAAGAAAAGAGGAAGCATCGGGGATTTCATTAGTGAAAACTATTAAAACACAAAGGAATCCAATAATCCGCTCCCAAGCCATCTACTTGGCTCTGCTTGCAGGATTGATTTTTTTTTTTTTTTTTTTCCTCAGTCAGAACAGGTATGTTTTAGGCATAATTAAAGGAGCTGCCTGGTTTCTAGGCAAGATGAATACCACAGTCAAATGGCAGAGAAAGGTGGCTGTACAGTACCAGTCTATCGGTCTGGTGTCAGGCGCTGTTGAAAATAGTTGATTGTTAGCTTTTATTAGGCTGGATTTCATTTCTGTGTAAGCTGCCTAGATCAACTAATTGCTTAACTTCTGGTAGAAGGTGAGTGCCTGGCAAGTGACTGTGCCCTGTTAGAAACCAGTTGTGCCCTCCCCGGGGGTGGGATGTGTAAAAACAGATTGTGTGATTTAGCATGTTCTTTAAATACGCAAGTAGTAAACTCCCTTCCACATAGCTAAAGAAGTGCTCGTGACTAGGCAACACTAGCTATGGTGAAAGGTATAGACTTGCTAATCAACAGCGAGTGTAATTGCTTCTTTATGTTGTCTCCAAAGCTTTGGGAGCCTCTGCAAGGCAGCTGTGTACTGCTGGCCGAGGGATGCCAGCATGCTGCCTGCAGTAGGCATAGATGCTGATGGAGGGGGGCGGTTGGCTCCTTCCCCGCAGCAGAAGGTCATTGAATGTCACTGTTGATTTTGTGGGGGTCTTAGAATAAAGTAATTAGTGATGGAGGAGAATAATAGCTCAACTTGCTTACTTATATCTCTGTCCTTGTGATGCAGCAGTTGTTCGCTAGCCTTGACCTAGTGAGATAAGCGACTGCATGTGAACAGCCCTGTCGGGGTAATGAATTAAAAAGCTGGACTCTAAAAATAGAGCCTGATTCCTACTCTTTTATCTACTCACTTTCCAAGATGAAAAACACCATCTCTGAGGGAAAAATCACCATCTTTTTTGCCCTTGTATGGCTCTTTTTATGCGGCACACACAGGTCTAGTTCTGAGGTTACCAAGCCAAAATACCCAGAGTGATGGAAACACTGCTTCGGCCACCAAAAAAAAAAAAGCAATGTAAAGCCATACAAAAGGATGGAGAGCCTGTGGGTTGTTCCCTTCATGTGTCAAGGTTCTGAATCACCCTCAATTTAATAATTACACACAGAGTGTTTAGCTCGCGAAGTCTAGCTCCGTCAAGTTAGGAAGTGCCTGAGCTACGCTGTCTACGCAACCTTTAATTCCGTGGCTATCCTGCTCTTACGTCATGTGCCAGAAGAGGCCTCTGGCAAAGCCAGGGCTGGTACCCAGTTCTTCTGGGCCCTTTGTTGCTCTCTTCAATTTCAGACTGCATGCTTTTCTTCAGTATCAAATGATGTTCAATGATATCATATAATTGCAGGCTCTTACATAATGAAAATGACATGTAATCTCATTAAATGCTGTCAACTCTCCATCAGTCAGGGAAACGGAGAGCAGGGGTATCCTGGAGATCAGTGAGCTCAGTGGGAGCAGATGAGTGATTATATTAATCCTGGCTCTGTTAAGATCAATGTCGGCTGAAATAGCGCTCTCAGGTGGAAGGCAGTCCCCTTCCGAGCTTGCTTAGGTCCTCCAGGTTGCCTTCCTGGTACCAGGCTTTAGAAAAACTCTTGCTAGTTAGTATGTTGAACCTTGGCTGGCTCCTTAGGGGTTATCCACCCTGGATCTTGTTGTGAAAGGACAGTGGAGGCACACCTCTGGACCCAAGCTGACTGTCCACATGCAAGTTGAGAAGTTCCCTTGGAAACACAAGAATCAAGAAGCACATCAAAGGAAAAAAAGAAAAGGTAAAGCAAAAAGAGTACAAGTCAGCTGTCTTCCAGGGGGCTTGTTACCACCCTGGTGCTGCCTGGTGACAGGAACACATTGCAGGGGAGGCTACAGCTAGCCAGGGTCCAGCAGGGCTCATCACTCAAGTTAGTGTGTTGCCATCCCTGCAGTATACATCTGGCTGGGCACAAGTCTCAGCACAGAACCTGCCCTGTGTGCCTGTGTCTCTGTTGTCAGTCTGCAACCCCAACAGACCAGGCAGGCAGCGGCTGCATGTTGCCAAACCCAGAGCAGAAGGGCAGTCTCAGCTGGTGCTGCGAACCGAAGGCTGTGAAAGGTGCCGTGTCCGGTGCTCAAGCCCTCAATGTGTCAATAGCCAGGACAGCAGGCAGAAACCAGGACCCTATTACACTTCGCGTTGTGTTCACACGTGTAACAAAAATGAGTCGCCATCCCCAGAGAGCTCATACACCAAGTAGAGGAAGTAGCTCATTAGTCCACTGTTCACTCATTCATTTATTCATACATTTTTCTTCCAGCATTGTTTTTCTATGACTAACCAGCAATTATTTGAACCTTTTCCTTGTACAAGAATCATGGCCCTTCAACTCATCCGCTGTTATGATCCACCTGCCTCTCTCATGGGTTTCGTGATTAGTCAGATAAGTTGAGATAGCAAGTTACACAACCTTTATAAAGAATGTGTTTTGAGCTTTGTGTTTTCAGTTCATTCAGAGCTGTATATAGAAGTGATGATATGTAAGTTGCTATGTTGTTTGCAAGTATTTGGAAAGTGGTTTTCTCAATGCATGCTTAAACAAAGTCGCAGTGAAGCTTTTAAGTAAAATAGCAAATTTCAGATTATTTTCGCTTTGTTTACAAGTGCTGTTGGAGAACATTTGCCTATGATCTTTTTTTTACAGAAAAAGACACAGTAAGATTCAGCTACACAATAAAGTCCAGGACAGATATAAATCAGTTAATATTTATACATTTAGGAAAAAGGGTGGAAATAAAAGGAACTTTATTGTTTTTTTTAAAATACATACATTATTTATACAAAATAGATGATTCAATTGGTTCTATTGAATCTGAAGAATCTAGACCCCAATCTTCATGTAGGTAGTTTTTTTTTTTCTGATGGATGCCTCTTGATCCATTCTTAATAGGCAGAGAGTAAAAGCTTATATGAACTGATAGTGAGATACTAAGTTTTTCATGTTAACACAAATGATTTGTACTGAGAGGATGATTACAGCCTTTTAGGTGCGATACACATTTTAGATTATACTTGCTGCCCGGGTTTTACCCAAACAGCAATTTTAAAGCAACAGTTATACCATATCCATGGAAAACACAAATTAATTACTGTAACGGAATACACTGGAAACCCAATTCTTAGATTTATGATGTTGTGGAGGAGAAGAGAACTCACTGTGAACAACTGAATCACTGTTCTGACTCTTGAGGCTAAATGAAAAACTCTGCTATAGTTGTTATTTTCATTGGCTAGTTTAATAAAAAATACAAGAATCATAAAGCTATGGAAAACATATGACATACGTGGGTTCTATTGGCTCCAGCTATGGTCCTATCCATTTAGAACTGAAGCCTTTAAAACACCTCACTAATAAATGATCTTGCCTTCTAGTAGGTGCCATTCTAGCAACCTTCTGATGTTTTCATTTAAAGAAAAGTAATTTTAAAATAAGGAAATAAGATACTTGTCTTGAGCCCAATTAATTATTTCAGCCAAATGATGACTGTGGAAATGAACTGCAAAACTGCAGTTTTGCCCAGCTCATAACAAACACTGAAACTTGATGGGTTTCTCAGATTTTGCGAATTGTCCTAAAATCATATTAATTGCATTACAGTTTGAATATTGAATCGTATGGTCCTTTAATATGAACTTTGTAATAGCAGTGAAGGCTGAAGCAGTTTTATTGTGTGCAGAGGAGAGAGATGGACAATTGGGTAAGTGATTACCTTTCATCTTTCCCCCCTTTGGCCCCTGGAGTGGTAACCCTGGACCAGCTCTTTCGGCACCTACCAGCCAGACCAACCAGACCCATCCCGTTTCTCCTGGGTTTATTACAGCCCTGCACAACAGGCTGCTGCTTGTTGCTGACTCAGTTCTTTTTGTTGTTGTTGTTCAATAAGAGTGAGATTGCCAAAGTTGTAGTTGTTTGGGTTTGTAAAAAACAAGCTTCTCAGCTTTGTGTGCTGGATTGGGTCTGACTGAGCTGGAGTTAATTTTCCCCATAGCAGCCCTCCCAGTGCTGTGCTTTGCACTGAGAGCTGGGAAGGTGCTGGTAACAGACCCATGTTGTAGCTGCTGCTGGGCAGGGCTCGCACAGCACCAAGGATGTTTTTCCAACATTCCCCCTGCCGTGAGATGGGGTGGAAAAGATCTCAGGAGAGGACACAACTGGGACAGCTCAGCCAAACTGACCAAAGGGATATTCCATTCCATATGACATCAGTTTAACTATAAAAGCTAAGGAAAAAAAAAAACGGGGGGGGCATCTGCTTGTCCTCTGGAGCAACAGATACTCATCTGGAGCCCTGCTTTTTGGAAAAGGGGCCAGACATCACCTGCTGATGGGAAGTAGAGAAAAAAATTCTGTTTTCTTTTGTTTCCATGTGTGGCCTTGCTTTGCTTTTCATTAAACTGCCTTTGACTTAACCCACAAGTTTCATCTTATTTTCTTCCCCCTGGTCCAGCTGATGGGAGGGGAGGAGGGGGGGAGGGGAGGGAGGAGTGATGGAGTGGTTTGATGGGCGAGTGATGGAGTGGTTTGATGGGCACCTGGAGTCCAGCCAAGGTCAAACCAGCACATGTGCCAACACACTTGTCAGAAGAACTGGCTCCAGCTGTCTGTCAGGCATGGTGGAGGGGGAGAGAGGTGGGAGAGCAGTAACTGTAAGCTGACCAGCTCTTAGTCAGGAGACTTCCTAATTCAAAGATAGACTCAATGTAATGTGTCCCACTGAGATCTGTGACCCAGGACTGGATTAAGACTTGCCATTTTTTCCCCTCAAAGTGGGGGAAAAAAAAGAACATGAGCTAATCAAGCCCCTGGCTCTGATGTCAGGAGCATGGATATGACATTTGGAAGCACTGGCCTCCCACCACATGAATGGCCATGCGGACCGAGTCCAGGGGTCTAATGAGCATGGTGTCTGCTTCTGACAGTGACCAGCAATGGGTGTTTGGAGAAAGGCTGCTGAGCACAGAGCACGTCCAGGCCCTCATGTAGCATCACCAGTTCTTGAAGAACAGGGTGAGGATTTCCTCACACTATGGTTGCCCTCAGATTGTTCTGCTCAGTAACTGCAGTGGAACCTGAGTGCCAACAGGCACCCAGGACAGCTGCAAGCTGTGACATCCAGAGATAGCTGGGAACTCCCATGGGGCTTCTTGCTCAGCTGGAGTGCAAGCTGCATCCATGCGCAGGATGGCATCTGAAGGTAGATAAAAAGAAAATTATTGCCTTGACTCACTGGTGCATCCTGTAATTTGAAATGGGAAGTGGAAATATAACCTGTTTTGATGGTCTGCTCCTGGAAGCTCACTGAACCAGAGACTTTCCAGCTGACTCAGAGCACGATGGTAGTTCGCTGAGAACTGCTGTATCAAGGTTTTGGCAGGATTATATAACAAGCAGTTGTCCTTCACTGCTGATAATGTGCCTTCTCCGCGAGACTGAAGCTTACAATTGACCAGTTTCGAGGAACTGCAATAAAACAAAATGGCAAGTGCCTGGAGGCATTTTCAGGCTGCAGCTGAGCTCCTGCCTGGAACAGACCTAATAATCTGTTTCTAGACATGGTGCTACAGCTGTTCAGGAAGAGGAGATAAAATAACACTGCTAGCCTCATAATGCCACCCATTCCTTTGCAGTGGAATGCACAGTTTAAGTTGCGTTTTACATGGCGTACCTTGCTCTCTTTAGCAAAAGCACTAGAACTAGTTGTGGAGAATGTACCTGTTTCTTCGTAGATAAAATGGCTAAGATTCAGGGAGTGATCATTTTGCTTTTTGGGAGTTGGGGCAAAGCTGGCTTCTTTTGTGTGCTTGAGTTTTGCTATGTCTCTTTCAGTGCCCCTTCTGTAAAAGTTCGCATTGGATTGGGTGTTGGTGAAAATTGACAGTGTTTGCAGCTGGAGGTTAAGTAAATCTTTTCTATCCTCAAAAAACATGTTTGTATTCTCCCAGTTCAGAAACCAAAACCACAAAACCAAACAAACAAAATCCACAAAACATCAAAAAACCACAACAACAACAACAACAACAACAAAACAAACAAAAAACCACACACATGAAAAAAAAAACCCCCAACCCAACCAAACAAACAAAATTCCAACCCAAAACCCAGGAATGCTCCTTTTTGTTAATGTCTGATATCACCTTTTGGAGAAGATAATTGATTGTGGCAGGGAGTCCCAAGAGTATTTTCAGTCCTTGGAGCTGTGTTTGAGAACCTAGCTGGAAGCCACATGTATTCACTGATGTTCACACAACAATAAATGAAGTGACCATGATGACTTTATTAAAACTGTAAGTACCTCATGATCACTAGAAGAAATGAGAGAATTTGCTTCATTCCTTCTAATTTGTAATGGTTTAGAGAAGAAAGTTCTTATACTGACTTACTGTAGAGAGCCAGTTCTTGCCGCACATGAAACTGGTAGCTGAATCTGACTAAATGCATGTCTGTCTTTATTCATGAGGCTGATAATATCCAGCTCTGTTTCCATCACATCAAATATGAATAGCCCCTTAATAGGAATATCATTGTGTCAGGAGTAATCTGGGCAAGTCACTGAGGCATAACACAGACAGGCCCAAGATTCAGGGCAGCCAGAAGAGGTCATTATTTCCACCACTTGTACAATTGCCAAAACTACAAGTGTACCTTAGTGTGGATCCATGGCAATATTTTTATCCAGAGATATTCCACAAACGTATTTCTAAGACCCTACAAACATAATTCGGATCTTACACTGGCATTACAGGATTATAACCATTTTGCTTTCAGTAGAGTTATTCCAGATTTATCTGGAATCCCAGTTATTTTAAGAAGCGTTGTGTATTTGCAAAATAGTTTGAATACCTCAGGTTTGTTTCTAGTAAGCTTTGACTCTTGCAACCAATGCCTTGCACTGGATTTTGTGAGAGAAACTACATTTGCTTTAACAGTTAAGTTTTTATAGCTGGAAGCAATTTTCTTTAGTGTAACATTTCAGAAGCCCTTTATGGCTAGCAATATTTCATTGAATGCCTGAAGATTGAGACCTACTGCATGACTTTATCATGTATAAAGCTTATTAACTGACATAATTTGGTGCATAGCAGGCTTATTTATTTAAAAGGTCACACAATCATATTTCACCACTGGTAATGGTATTTTTATCCATTTAATAGGTTTATCCTAAAGCATATTTATTCCTAATGCATTTTATTCTGAAGCCAGTTAATAACTTTAACTCTTCAGGGTCTTAGCAGAATAAAGAAGCCAGCATTTTGGAAGAAGAATTTGGCCTGTTGGGCTTAACCAGGAGGATATAAGGTCTGATACAGTGTTCCATGTGTCATCTCATAATACAACTCGGCACCTTGAAGCATGGGGCCTTAAATAATCTTTTGACCTCCAAGGTAGCTGGTGTGAGACAACAATTGTGGAAAAACCCACTGTGCTATATAGAGCTGCTAAAAGTCTGAAGCTGTCCTGGCCGTTAAACTGCCAGCTATCCTTTGGGTAGTTGCAGGTTCTTGTGGCCAAAATACGTTTTGGTTGCCTTTGGTTTGCATGGCTGTTAAAAGGCAGTCCTCTCACTCAGGGACAGTGCACAGGGACCAATGGCACCTGTAATTAAAGGCTGTTAATTTTCTACACTCTCAGGCTATTTAGGGCCCAGATGCAGGGGGGGTTTGCCTGACTGTGACTGAGCTCTTTTCTCTGGGATTTTTCTTGCAAAATATGCTAGTAATCACAATAAGCTTGTGCTGCTCCAGAGAAGAGAAGCAAGGGTGATACACTAAACCTTGTAGGAGCTGTGAATGACATTTCTGACTTTGTATGCCCTCCATACAACATGCAGAGTTTTCCCAAGATGAGGAGAAGGCATCACTTGCATCGC
Organism: Todiramphus chloris collaris; assembly: GCA_025345505.1. Lineage (NCBI taxonomy): Eukaryota > Metazoa > Chordata > Aves > Coraciiformes > Alcedinidae > Todiramphus > Todiramphus chloris. The sequence goes on from JANVCC010000019.1 coordinate 9,382,721, forward strand.
TGCTCTGCTCAGGACTGAGCTTTGTGTTCATGTTACACTACATCCCTCCAAGGATTAACATAGTTTGCGAAGAGAAAAAGCAAATGGGATTTACGTTTCAGTGGCCCAGAGGGTTCAGAAGGGAAATGGTGGAGCTGAGCTACATGACTTCTGCAGCAATGTTTTTGATTTGCTGGAAGCAATGGTTTTGATCTGGTGACGGCAGTGCCGCCACACTGGGGATATCCTGGCCAGCACCGTGCCAGTGTCACACGATGCCAACATCATTGCTGCCAGCCTGCAGCTTAGATAGCTTCCCAGTGAGCATCAGTGCTTTGAAATAAGATGCTCTGCAGGACACCGTAATATAAGAGAGTTTGCAAAAGGCAGAAGAAAAACCAGTCTTAGAAGGATGTTCATTACAAAAGACACCAGAGGGAGAAGTGCCATTGCCCCTCTAGAGGATCGTGTGGTGGGAAGGGACTGGCAGTTGTCAGAGCAAAAAGCTGCAGTTGTCTGCTGACTGTGTCTTCAGTACAACTGCTGATGTCTTCTTCTCCAAGGCAGTACAATGTGCCATTAGAAATCAACTGTAGTTAAGTCACGGTGTTTTGGTGAAGAAAAAGAGTAGCTCTTTGTGCATCCTTTGCATGATCCATTCTGCTTCTCTCCTAAAAATCATGATTGGCCCAATAAAGCAAGAAATATTCTCATCTTTGTTTCATTAGCTGATGATTTTATTTCTGGATAAACAGATGATGTACCAGCAGGTTAAGTAACTTCTAGCACAAGAAAGGTGGGCAGTGATATTTCTGCCATATACTACAGGTTTGATTAATGGAAAATTAATGCTTTGTGTTTCTGGACTACAGTTCCATGTCCTCACCTTCTATTAAAATCAGCAGGGGCAGCTGAGGCTGGTTGTTACATGTCACTGTTGCATGAATTTATTTCCCATCATTTTGGCCAGCCTAGAAGGACACTTGTGTTACCGCTTTTTGTGAATAAAAGGCACACCTGCAAAAACACTAGGGAAGAGAGAAAAGCAGAAGCGTTACGTGCTTCAGGCCATAAATTGGCAGCTAATTAGCTGAATCGGGAAGAAAGTTACTCTATGGGCAAGTTAGTGTATAACTGTCTATTATGAACTTTATATCTTCCGCCAAGGCTGATACTTGGCACTGGGAGACAGGATGTGAGCGCAGGGGAATGGTTTGTCAGCCAGTTCCTCTGTTTCGGTTATACTTAGCTCTGTGACTGCACCGTGCCTGGTACCTAAGCTAGTTGCATTTGTGTCCTGCAGGCATGCCCTTAACGGGTAGGCTTTAAATGATTCTATATTTAGCTTTTGCTTCTTCCTAAAGCATTCTGCATGCATTCAGCCTATGAAGGGGTGTGATGACAAGCCAAAGACCTCTGTGACCTCCTTATCGAGATTTCTCTTCCACAAGAAAAAAAAAAAAAAAAAAAAAGGAAAGTGCAACTATATGAAGTGTTAGATACATATGTGAAATTGAAATGGAGAATTAGTAGAGCGAGGGTTCAGAAAACACTGTGTAAGGCTTGACCCAAGCTGACTCTAATTGATAGAAAAATTTCCACTGGCTTCCAGAGGCTGAGGTTAGTTAGATGAATGATTCCTATTTATATCTTTTAGCGTAGGAAAGAAGTCACAGTTACAGCCATCATTATAATGGCTTTTAGAGGGCATTATTTAAGCTAGGAACTGAAGGTAGCGAGTAAATCTTTGCTTTAAAGAAGATGGAAATGCAAGGACAGGTTTGGCGTCAGTTGCTTCACCTAAGAGATGTGTACTTGCATGAACTAATTCCACCTGCAGTTGTGGAGCACAGATTCTTGAGGAAAGACATATTAACGAGGGTTTCAGAAGGATCTTGTCAAACAGACTGACCAGACAGAAACACAGTGACAGAGTATTTTATACAGGGGAAAATAACTTGCATTATTTGTAAACCATTGTAAGCTGTAAAATAACCAGAGAAGAGAAGTTGGACTCACTATAGATCTGTCTAAATGTCAGTGGTATTCTGGGCATCAGTCAAAAGGCAAATAGGAGGTTAAGAAGTTTTTTTTTACTGGGGTGATAAGGAACAAGGAAACAGAAAACATCGTGAGCTGTTGGGGCATGAAAAAATGCTTGTCACTCTTCATGTAAATAGTTTTTTTTTTCTCTTTGCAAAGTACATGTTTGAGCATCAAATTAATACTGTTGTAATGTGCCAGGCACTGGAGAAATCTGACTCATCCAAAGGCAGCCAAATGCCTGCTGATGGGAACTCCTGCGTTCCTGGCTGGTGTGTAGATGTTTACTGGGATTAGGAGGGCCTCTCCACAGGGGCAGAAAGGTGCAGGCATTCTGTCCTGACCTGAGCAACCACCAGCATTTCAGGCTGGACAAAAAAGAGTCATTGGCCTCCACATAACTCAGGTGAGGTGACCAAAGTGCATCCTGTTCCACCGTCCAGATAGAAACTGCACTTAACAGTTAAGTCAGCATTAGTTGGTGCAACAGTGATGTGTTGTCCCCCACCCAGAGGCAGGAGAGTCTGTAACACAGGTGGGAGTCACTCTGCACCTTCTGGAATTTAAACATGCAGCTTTAGCTGCTCCATGTGTGTGGGGTGGGAAAGAAGAAGTGGTGTTTGTGTTCCTTCCCAGGGGTGGGAAGGGGGTTGTAGATGCTTTCTCTCCCACCTTCTGTGCTTTTTCCCTATTTCTGCCCCTTCACATGTCAATGCCTCACTTCAGCCTCTTCCCAGAACCACAAACCTTCTGCAGAGAGCAGCACCCTCCGTAAATGGAGGCTGAAAGATTCAGAGCACTGACCGAACACATGAATTCCCTATTGCTCTTCAGGGGGGTCATCCTAGTGCCCACCTGACCTTTGGGTTGGAGAGGTGTCCCACCACTGTGACTGCCAGCAGTACGCTGCCTCTCCATATTGCCAGGATTTGTTTTACCCTTCATGGAGGGATGAACAATAGGGAGGTAATCACATGTCCTCATGGGTATCAGAGAATAGCCATTGAGCATCACATCTTGAAGTGAATGTTACTTGCAGATCAGCAAGTAACATTACAGCTTTTAGCAGCCAAGCTAAGGTCAAAGAGAAACCTGTCAAGAAGAAGCCCAGGTACCACAACTTGGTCAGCACCCAGAGCCACAGGTTCTTATGCCAGGTGTTTATTTGCGTGGGTTTGGAAGAGGTAGGTAGAATGAGGCCCCAAGAAAAATTTGGCTTCCATATTGCAACCCATTGGCAAAGCATTGTCTTCCCCCAGGTTACAGAGCAGAATAAAAACTTTGATGCTCTGTAAGACAGTTTTCTCCTCCAAACACTGAAGCACCTCTCATGAACTACCATACCTTTGTGCTAACCAGCAGACCTATAGCATAGGAGTGGACAGGGCCATTTCTGAGTCCTTCTCTGTTAGGAACTCCAGGAGGGGAGTTACTCTTTTTGCACCATCCCATAGCTACCCACAGCCAGTTCTACCTGCTGGACCTTCTCAGGAAACAAACTTTTGGGCTTCCTCAGATGTTGTGGCCAAGAATCCTGAGTGGAAGGCTGGGTGGTGTGCCCATTACTTCTTTTGCCATACTTGGTGCCTAAGAAAAGTGCTTGGCTCTTGCAAACCCAGGTGCATGTGGGGAGCCACCTCAGGGAAGGAACCAGAGAGAATGTAGTATGGGAGCATAGGGAGCAGTCCAAGGTCATTAAGGAATACGTTGATCTGAGATATGAGAGAGAAGCAAAATAAGGACATTCTTGAAGATGGGTGGAGGGTGGCTTCAGGGCTGCAAAACGCAGTGCCAGAGGCAAGAGTAGGATGAAACTGCTGTAATGATCCCTGAGAGTCTCAAAAGCAGATAGTAGAAGATACTGGAGGCTGGAATCCCTCTGGGAGGGACAAAGTCCTATGCTGGTGGTAAATAGGGGAGACAGAAATAGGGAGCAGTAGTGTGATGGCCTCTCCCTACAGCATCCTACAAAGCTGTGTACGTTGCCTTTCCCATTTGTCCCGCCAGGCAGGAGCAGCAGCATTTGTCCTTGCCCACAAAGGAAGCGGAGAGGCAGTCCTTCCCTTTATTGGCCCCTCTCAGGAATGGAGTCCATGGACCCGAAAAACCTGGAGCCTCCCTTGAGCACCACAGACTGCCTGCAGGCCAGGTGGACCTTTGGTCTGAGTGCCAGTGCCTGCACACTCATCTCCAAGTGCTTCCACCACCACCTGCAAATTGAAGTGTCCTGCCTTATCCAACAGCAAGAGCTCAAGTTCTGTATTTTTTTTAGCAGTCTCAGTGAACATCTAGAGTTGGTAACTCACGGGTTAGTAAATATTATGCAAGTATCTGCTTTGCTAAAATCCAAAAACAATAAAAAAAATCCTAGAGACAGAATGCATGGACAGATAGGACTTGCTTTGCTGATGTTCCTGATGTTCAGCTTGGGTTCCTAGGAAAGTTCACTTTATAGACCATCTCCTCCTTTGAGCTGGTTGGCCAGTTTCAGCTGTTTGGAGGTTTAATGTGGCAGGATGGGCTAATCTCAAACACAACACTTTTGTGCGGTCCACTTGGAGGAGTGAGACAGAGAGCCAGCCAGGTGCCCTGGGCATGGGAAGAGAGGGTGGGACGTTGTGCCCCATACCTATCCGTGCCCAGGGCAGCCAGCACTGGTTGGCAGCCAGCACTGGTTGGCAGCCAGCTGGGCAGGCACAGGCTGTTTGAGAGAGCCAGGGGGCAATGTGGCAAGTCTTAGGAAACACAGTTCGGAGTTGGTGTGAGGAGGACACGAACCTTTTGCTGTAAGAAACAGGGTCGGGGGTGGAGGGCCTGGAGAAGGTGGAGGCTGTTGCTGGTGGACCAAGAGGAAATCTGGATGCCTCCCGGGCGCTTGGCCACAGGCAGAAAAACAGGAAAACTCATTCATTTACCTTATTGCAGAAGCGAGGAAGCTCGCCCAAACTGACCTGTTTACCTCATTCGAGAAGAGAGGAAACTTACCCAAATTAGGAGGCGGTGAACTACATTTAGCTGTGTTTAGCCTCCGCTTGTTAACCTCATGTAACCCCACAGCATCCCTCTCAGTCTGGAGGTCAAAGGACACTGCAAAGTGACGCATCTCCCTCCCGGGGGCCGAGTAAGGACAGAGCTTCATTTTGGGCTCTGCGTTCAGTTAATGGAGACCCTTTTCCCCCTCCTTATTGTTGTGTCGGTGGGTTTTCTTTCGCGGGTCCCCTTCTGGGAGCGGGAGATGTGGGAGGGTGCGGCCCCCCGGCGAGGACATCCCTGCTTTACCGCCCAGGTGCAGCAGGTCCTCTGGGAGTGCGCCTCTCCCGCACTGGGGGGGCAGGAGAGCGGGGCAGGCTGTGCCCGGAGACCTAAGCGCATTGACCGAGCCCGAGGCGGTTGGTGTGCGCACGCCAGCCAAGGGCTCTCCCCGATCCCGGCAAGGAGAAGACAAGCAGCTGACAGGGGACGGAGCACCCGCACTCCGGCCCGTCAGCTGTTCTCGCCGTGAGAGGAGAGAGACAATTAGCTGCGGCGATCAGAGCAGTGGCATTTCCTGCCGGGGCTCGGCGGCGGAGCAGCCCGCGGGCGGACGGTGACACCGCCGCCCGTCACCGTGCCCCGCGGCGCCGCGGGAGCGGGCGCATACTTGCGCTGCAGCCGCGGTGGGCGAGCGCCGCGCCGACTGCAGCAGCGGCGGCGGGTCCCGGCCCACGGAGGCGGCTTCAGCGGGACTCCCCCGCGGCGGCGCCCGGCGAGGGGCGAGGGGGCGACGCCGCGGCGGGGG
>JANVCC010000019.1:9393520-9582687 GCA_025345505.1 Todiramphus chloris collaris
GGGGGGGGGCCCCGAGGTTAACGGGCGGCCGTCGGTGCGGGAAAGGCGGGGGGGACGCGAGGCCCACACGCGCGCGGCCGTGTGCGGTGGCGGGGCCGCCCGCGCGCCCCGCACGTGGACCGGCCCGGTGAAGCGGGGGCGGCGTTGTGTAACGGGGAGGGGGCGGCCGGGGGCCGGGCAGGGCCCTCGCAGCCCGGCTCCGCGTGACGGCGGGGAGCGCCGCGGCCCCGGCTGTGCGGTGCGGTGCGGTGCGGTGGGCAGGGCGATCCCGCGGCCGCTGCCAGCTCCCTCTCCTGCTTTGTTACAGAGGGTGCCGGCCGGGGACCCCCTGCCGCAGCCGCGTCCTCGGGGCCGGGCGAAGCGGTTAATGCCGTAACCAGTTGGTCGCCTCCTTCGCGCCTCTGCGTCACTACAACTTTCCAGATCGCGGTGTAAATAAAACATCTTCGCACCGCAGGGCAACACCCCCCCTCCCCCTCCCGCCTGTTGGTATTTTCGGTGTATCCCCGACAGGTAGGACCTGGAGATCCTCCTCACTGCCACGCGCCTCAGCGTCCCCAGAAGGACGCGCTTTACCGTCCTCCGCCGGGTTCCCTGAGCAAAGCCCCCCCGGTGTATAGCCCCAGGGCTGCACCGGGGGGTTGGGTTCCCTGAGCAAAGCCCCCCCGGTGTATAGCCCCAGAGGCCCTGTCGCGGGGTACCAGAGAGCGTGTGCGTGCACGGGGATGGCCGTGTCTCTGCTCTTTGTCTTGAGTTGTCACCCAGGGCTGTGTATGAGATTCCACTTTGAACTGCTGATCAAACAAAAATAGGGCTCGTAGGGAAATGTAACTTTGAAAATAACAAAAATATTAGGAATCTTGACTGTGACACAGACAACACTGCCAGGCTGTCTAGGGTACAAGAACAGCCCAGCTCTTTGGGGCTCCTCAGGCTTTCAAAGGACAAGGGGTGACACCGCCCCCCCCCCCCCCCCCCCCCAAACCATACCCTTTCCATGCTCCCCTGTGACGCTGGTATTATCTTTGAGAGAAAAGAGCATCTCTTTTTGTAAGGCGGGGTTTAAAGATAGCGGGGCGAGGTGGCAGTGTGGAGAAACGTGGACCATGTTTTGCGTGTTCTGCTCTTCCCCTTGCAGATAAGGAAGGCGCCTGCTGAGAAACTGGGTGCCTCCCTTGGACCTGGTGGACTGTGAGCTTTGACCTGGCACCTGGCAGGGGCACGTGCAGCGCCAGGAGACAGCAGGACCTTTGTCAAATAGGTGGCATCTTACACTGGCGCAGCTGTTTGACAGTGTCTTTTTCTCATGCTGTTGCTGGATGTGTGTCACCCTTGCAGTCCTCCCGTCTCCAAAAACCAGATCCCAGATGCGTGTGGACGACTGCTTTAAAAATCTGTGCAGGAGTGCCCACTGTGGTGGGATGGGCATAGGGGCACCGGTGCCCAGGGACGTGAGCATCGGTCTCTGTGTAGCGCATGTGTCACACGACCACTGGTCTGACTTCTGCACCATGGTGGCTCAGGGTGTTGGTGACCGTTTCCTTGGTAGAAAAAATTAAATGTTAAAGATGAAACGGGCCAGTAAAGCTGCCTCAGAAATGCTAACAGGACTGTTATTGCTGGTGAAAGTAACAAAAATTGTGAAGTGGGAATTTCTGTGTGGAAGCAGTGGCATCTCCAGGGTTGTATAACACCCCTGCCTGATAGGTGTAACAGCCTTTATCTGTGAGGAGTCGGTGGCTGATGTAAGGGGCTACAGCCCCGACCTGCTGTGCCGACTCAGTTGATCAAGGATCTACTGACATCAGTGCTTGTTTTTCCTCCAGAGGAAGCCAGTGCGTGGCTGTTGTAAAGTTTTTTACTGGTGTGTGGAGTTCCTTCCTGCAGTGTCCTGAGTTGTGTGTGAAGAGATTTTACAGAGCAATACGGACATAAAGCGGAGAAGGTGCAGAGGGTAGATTATTTAAACAGTTGTGTGGCTTTTGCCCTTGAATTTTTTGTGTGAAATATAAAATGTTTTTATATTGACTTTTGCAATGCTCAGTTTTGGGAACTCAGATGGTGAAAACAATTTCTCTCGCTTACAAGCAAGAAAAAGCAGCCTGTGAAAAGCCAGAACTTCTCACAGGTCTGCCTGAGGACAAAAACCTATTTCATCTGAGGGATTCTCAAGCGTGTCAGACTGCAAGACGCGGCGGGACAGAGACTGTTTGCAAAGAGCAGCCTGGCAGACCGAGTTTAGCTGCTGCTAGAAACATGACAGAGGCTTGCAGTCGGACAAATGGTGTGCAGTGGGCTAACCAGGCTGCAGTGCTGTTCCTTTCTCTTGCCCCTTTCCTTTCTGCATCATGAGCACCTCCCAGCCCTTCCTTTCTGTGTCTCTGGCACGTAGCCTGCATGAAGTCTTTCTGTCTGCCCTATTTCTGTCCCTAACCTAGCTTGTTTGCATTCAGGCTCCACAGCGCTCTAAGATCCTGTCTTTGCTGTGACTCCAGATGAGCTCTGCTTAGAGGGTGGACAGGGAAACCCATTCTGGTCAGCCTCGTGGCCTCTCCCCACTTCCCTGTGGCTCTGTGTTTTGGTTCTGCTGTTTCATGTTGACTTGGATCAGAGGAGTTTGATAAGACGGAAGAAGGGGATGGGGCAGATTGGGAGGTCAGCCATTGAGAGAAGCAAGCTTGAGGGTGGGAGGGAGGGAAAGGAGTGCGCCCAGGAACACGTGATGGCTGGGTCTGGTGGTGCTGGGTCACGGCGTGGCTCACATGGCTGCGGTGCATGTCTGCTTGTTATGTCACTACATGCCGCCTTTTTTTCTTGCCTTAGGGGGTGTGATAGCTTACATCAGCTCTTCAAGCTCGGCATCTAGCCCAGCCTCATGTCACAGTGAGAGCTCAGACAGCGGTTTCCAGTCGTCCTCTTCGCCTGTACCATCTTCTCCAAACAGCTCCTCCTCAGAAAGTGGCTGCAACGGCCGGAGCAGCGAGGGCTCTGACGGGGCACCGAAGAGCGATCGGCTGGAGGAGACTATTAAATCAAACCAGTCGAGTATTGCTGGTTTGACAAAAGGCCATAATGGAGTCACAAGTATGTTTGGTGCTGGTTCCTAAAACCACAGTTTTCCTCTTACACATTACAACCCTGTATGTTATGACCAGGACCTCCGTGTGACCCGCTGTGAAGGGACATAGATAGCAAAGCTTCCATTTTTAGCTTTTTGCGTTATATATATGGTAATACAAACAGTATTGCCATGCACGTGTTAATAGATGGAGATGCTGCTGCTGCTAACTTCAGGCAGTCCAGAAACACAGTCCAGCTTTACTTTAGATTTTCACTAGTGAAAACTGATCTTAATAAAATTCAAACACTTGATTAAAAAGATGCAGTGAAGTACAGGTCATAGTAATCAGAACCTGGCTTCAGGAGTGCTTATGGAGCTGTCTTGCAAATGGAGTTTCACTGTTTTTTCATACTCCCCTGCCTCTTGACCTCAGATTTCTTTAAGGAAAAAATAAATAAATTACCAAAACATTAGTTTATATTTACATAGCTGTATCTGGAAGCTTTATCTTTTTTATTCCAAGCCTTAATTTGTGGGTGTGAAAAACAAGGTACTCACAGCTGGATCTAATGAATAGCCTTCTAAAAAGTGTTCAACATCTAGCTCCAGCTAATTGTTTCACACTGTTTTTGCTCATCAGAGAAGATCGACGATCAAGAACTACATTGGAACAGTTTTGGAAGGGCGGGAATCAAACTGAGTACCAGAGTGAGGGTTTCAACAAACACTCAGATGAAATTTAGACTAGCCTTTTGAAGGCTGTATTATTCTTTTATTAGCAGAATTGTTTTATCATTTTGAATTGTTATGAAGCTACAAAAAGTATCTAATAGTTCTACCTTAGACATCTTTTTTTTTCCAAGTGTTTCCACCCTAAGTTCTTTAGTAAGAAACTTTACTTCCTCTTAAAAATTTGCTGGCAGCTAGGTTTTTGGTATCAGGGTAGAGGTTCCTGAAGATGAAACCTGTTGTAAATTGTTCAGATAGATAAATAGATAAGAATTTTTTTTTTTTTTAGCTCAATACTAGCTCTGTTTCAAAAAAAACCCCCAGAACAAACCAAAAAAGTTTTGTGGTTTGGTTCTTTTTCAAAACCTTAAAAAGTTTTTGTTTCTCTTTACAAATGAAAGCTAAATAAATAAATAACTTTTGATGTAGAACATGGTTCTGTGGGAGTATTTCCATGTGTTTCTGTTGCTTGCTGTTAAGGTAACTGTGATTACCAAGGTCACTGATAAAATTCCCATTGACTTCAGTGAAACCAGCGCTAGGCCAGCACTGAGGACTTGCAAAAAGTCTTTATTGGCAAGCTGAAACGAAACAGGTGGGGAAAAGGTTCAAATCCAAACCATGGGCATATTTACAGGGCCAGGAAGGTATTTTCAAGTGCAAGTGTGCAAGCATACCATTCTGGATAGGCACTCAAATGAATAGACATTGCATATGTAGATGTGGCTGAGTTATCAGTCCTAAATTGTTATCAAATAGGTAGAGCGTATGGCTTGTCTATGATATATAATAAAATAAAGTGTCCTTTAATATTTCTATATTTAAGAAAAGATGTTTATTCTTTGTTGGGGAAACTATAGCCTATATAGGGGCCTACTTGTCCAGATGGAAAACCAGATTGAGCCCAAACTTTAGTAGCCTAGTTAAGTAAATGGTCCTTTTAAAAGTGCCTAAATATAAGCACTTTTTTTTTTTTACAGTTGAGTACAGCGCTACTGTGACTGAAAGTTCAGTGACTATGTGCTTTCTCCCTATTCTGTTGAGGGCTTTGTGTTTGTCTTCCCCCCGCCCCCCCCCACCCTGCGCTGGTAGTTTCTGAACTGATCAGGGTTTTTGTACGTTCTTGTTGTCTATTCCTCTGCTGTGGTTTGTTTTGGGGGTTTTTTTGGTTTGTTGGGTTTTTTTTTTTTTTTTTTGTATGTTGAGCTGACCTGACATACTTTGGTTTTAGTCCAGGTTTTAAAAGCTGGAAGCACGTTCCTGCAGTTGTGATTGGTTTTCTCTATCTGTGACTTTTCTGTTCTGATTCTAGAATTTAATGGCATGGTTCTTCTTTGCAAAGTCTGTGGAGATGTCGCTTCAGGATTTCATTATGGTGTTCATGCCTGTGAGGGCTGCAAGGTGAGCTATATTTCTGCTCGCCTTTCTGCTGGTGAAGTGCTCAAGTCCTCCCCATAGGGGAAAAGGGGTGATACTTCCGAAAAAATGCTGGTATGCTTCTGTGTTAAATCTGAGAAATTTTGGATAGTATACAAGTTGCAGGAAAAGGCAAATCACTTAGCAATACACAGCATTTTCCAAACTCTGCAGTACTTTCTGTTCTTGGCCCTCGTCCAATCATGGCTGACCTGGAGTGCATGGCACAGAACCAGAACTGGAGACAGCGGTGGTAAGGACCGTGTCATGCAAGACACGTGAGTGTTAATTGCATTAAGAGATAATGGGTGTGAGTTGTCACCTGGCCTGGGACACAGAACAAAACAGCTTTAGAAAAGGAATTCTCTCTCTACAGTGGGTAAAGCCAGAACTGGGTGATTGCATGTTCACGCATCAGTAGATCTGTATTTTTTGATACTATAATACTGCAAATTCTGTGTTCTCTGAATGAGTTTAGCAGAATTAGTTTAGAGGGGGTTTATGGGAAAGAACCACCTTTGAAGGTCATACGGTGCAACAGGATGGTTTTGTTGCCAAACTGTGGAGATTGAAGTCAAATGATCGTATTTTGACTTTGATCTTTGCATTTGATGTCATGGTGATACAGGGAACACCCCAGTGTCTTCTGTAGTTAGAAATCCTAACTCGTTTGTGTTATACACAGATCACACACAAAGGGGAAGTAAATAATGAGGACCAGCAAGTTCTTTAAAATCACTTGGGGCTGATGGCTCTGAAGCAGCTGATGAGACACAGTGAGGTTTTCTGTGCTTGCAGAGAGGTGAATCTTGACGGGAGGATTTGATACGTGCTGTAATAATAGTTCTGGGTTTGTTTTTTTTGTTTGTTTACAGGGTTTTTTCAGAAGAAGCATTCAGCAAAACATCCAGTATAAGAAGTGCTTGAAGAATAACAACTGCTCTATAATGAGAATGAATAGGAACAGATGCCAGCAGTGTCGTTTCAAAAAATGCTTGTCTGTTGGGATGTCAAGAGATGGTACGTTCCTCTACTGAGCAGCGATCCTCTGAGAGGGAAACTGCTGCCCACCTCAAAACCAATTGCTAAGGGTCCTAATGACAGAAAACAAAGCCATCTGTATTGTCAGGGACAGGTTCCCTGTCCAGGAGCATTTCGATCAGCTTCCCTTCTTGCTGTGTGACTCTCCTGAGCTGGTAACATAGTGCTGGCCACAGAGCTGTCCTCCTGGCTCTGGGGGCTGATGCAGTGCAGTGTGCTGCAGTGGTCTCTTAGGGGGATGGTTTTAGCAAGAGTCTCAATTTTGTTTTAATGAGTTAATATTTATAGCTGTATCCTGCCTGAGTCTCTGAATCTGAACAAGACTCTTCTCTTTTTTTCTTTTTTTTTTTTTTTTCTTGTTTGGTTTGGTTTTGTTACTGCTGATTTTTCAATGTAAGGGAATTCTGCCCAAGCTGACAGCTTTAGAGTAATCACTCTAGAGCCTAAAGAGTTAGGTTTGGGTGCATGGGGTGAGCATGTATCTGCTCCTTTTCTTTTTCTTTTTTTTTATTTGTATTTTGTTGAAAGGAGGGGGAAGGCACGGAGGAAGGAGTAATGTTGAGCTGTGTCGCTGACCACTGCACTGGATATCCACTCCTTGTGACTTTTCAAAAAATATAATGCTGAAAGTGTGCTTCATTAGTCTGCTGCAACTTACAGTCATGAACCAGAACTCCTCCTCCTGTTTCACTTTTTAATTTTCTCCGGGTGTTTATTTCACAAGAACTAGGAATCCTGGGCTGTTAATAATTTAGTGGGTGGAGTGTTAAAATTTACTTTAAATAATTGTTCCAACTTCTTGTTGTGCATAGGAGTTATTTCATCCCCTAGGCGCTTGTTTGCACATAAGGTTGCACCTGCTTTAATGAAAGAGATTTAGTTACATTAATGACGGACTAATGCATGATGAGCATAATTACATCAGTCGAAACTGGTTATAAACCCTTGTGAGGCTATGGTTGCACAGGATGGTAGAGGCAGTTGTAGATTCCCTAGGACAGGGTCAAAAGGGCTGCAGCCACAATGATGCCCATCCCCTTGACAGCAGAAAATATTCTTGTCAAGGCAAAGTTATCAGGAAAAATTGCCAAGGTAAGCTTCATTCAGCATTGATTCTCGTAATTGTTTTGGCATGTTATATAATTGGTCTATGAGGAGCTGTCTTTCAGGACTTGTATTCAGATATGATATGAACTGTGTTTAAATTCAGCTAATTGTCGGCTCCCAAAGTTGTACTGATTTAATTGATCCAGCCTTAAAGCCTGACACCTAATTGACTAACGCTGCTGTGCGTATAGTCCTTAGCCAGGTTTGCAGCAAAAGGGGAAAAGGCTTTAGAGATTGTGTGCTTTAGAGCTGCCTTCTCTTTGTGTGTAAGCAGCAGCGTGTAATTTGTATCTCGTGCCTGTCCTATGCCCAGGAAGTTCCTCAGCTTCAGTGGCAGTACTTCTGCTGTAGTACTGGTGGGAGCAGTTAAACTCTTCCCTTGAAAGGCAAGATTATTGGTTGGGGTGTGTATTTTGTGTGTGTGTGTGTGTGTGTGTGTGTGTCCTAGTTTTTCACCATGGTTTGATGCCTGTATCTGCTGCTAATACTTTCAGGATTGACTTTTGGTTTTTTTTCCACTTTTCGTTTCTTCCCCTTGATAGCTGTTCGATTTGGCCGTATTCCCAAACGTGAAAAACAGAGGATGCTGATTGAAATGCAGAGTGCCATGAAAACCATGATGAACAGTCAGTTCAGCGGTCACTTGCCCAGTGAACCCTTAACAGAACATCAAGATCAAGCACCTCAAGAAGACCTCTCCTCCAAGCCAAAAGAAGAGCGGGAAACCATCAAAAGCCCTTCTACCCCTCCTAGTGCTGACATGGCTAAGGAAGAAGTGATTGGTATGGTCACTAGGGCCCACAAAGACACTTTCATGTACAACCAAGAACAGTCCCAAAGCCCAGCAGAGATGATGCAGTCCCAGAGCGGGGAGAGAGCGTCAAAGAACACCGAGCAGTACATCCTGAGCAGTGAGCACTGTGTTAGTGGGCTCGGCGGCCCTCAGTACCCTGAAAGTGAGCAGCACCTCGGTGGACAGTACAAAGGGAGAAGTGCAATGCATTATCCAAGTGGGCACGCCATGTGTTTCCCAAATGGCCACTGTATGAACTTCACCAGTGGTTATACTCAGCGACTGTGTGATAGGATCCCAGAAGACGGCTTTTCTCTGAACAGGAATACCACTTACTCTTGCAGCACTGGAGGAAGAATGCATCTGGTATATTGATATTGATTGCTTGATTTGACTTAGCAAAGGCTTTAGTGATGGGTGCAATGCAGCTGTGCCTCTTCAGTCAGTGGAGCTGCACACTTGGCACAACTGCTGAAACTTAACCTAGTGACACAAGTTTGATAGTGAAAATTGTGATGAAGGAGAGTAATGGCTTGAGTTGTGTGGAGGATTAAAAATCCTACAAGTGATGGGGTTTCTTGGCTTTTTTTTTTTTTTTTTTTTTTGTAGCACGCCGAAAGTAGACTAATGTGAAAGAGAGACTGAAGAAAACTCATGGCTTTTTTGTTTTTTTTAAACTGGCTTGACTTAAACTCATAACTGTTTTCATTTTGATAAATTCCCCTCACTCAATCCTCTTGAAAACTTCACTTTAAAATAACCTACACAGTCAGATATGCTGTATTTTCCTTAGAGGTATTCTAAGGAAATCTCTGGGGTGAAACCTCAGAGCTGGGATTTTAAGCCAGTCTGTTTGCATGCCTTGCTAGTGTGTTCTAAAGTCTCTCTTGCTGGGGGGGAGGAGTGTGTGTTTTGTTGTAATGGGGTTAAGCTGATTCTGTTACAAGCAGTGTAAAACACAGGCTCAGTGGGACCCATGGGCTAAGTGACCTTCTCCCCTAGAACATACTCAGATCTGAACAGAGGCAGGAGGAAGATGCACAGCTAAACTGCTTGGGAGAAGTTCAGGATCTTTTCTGTAGTACTTACATAAGTGAGATTCTGAACACACTTTGGGATACCTTAGATGACTTTTCTAGTACATTTTCTCACTTAACAAGGATGTTAACAATTTATAACAAGGATGCTTCCTGTTTTCTTGCTGGCTTGGTTGTTGGTGGTTTTTTTTTTTCTTAACAGATCCCTCCTGTTTGCTTTGCACTTGCTGTTTCTCTACCATTCAGGCAACCAGTTCTGTAAGCCCCTTAAAATAGATTGTCCTTCTCTTTATCACTGGAACCACCTGGAATGAGAGAACATAACATCCTTGTTCTCATTCTGTGGTCCTGTCGAGAAGTGCAAACGCCTGACCTTTCTGAAGTACTTGAGCTGCCAGTGTTTTTCTTCCTTACTCTTTGTAAAGAGTCTTCAGAGGTTCTTGAAGGCCCCTAGAAGTCTCCATACAGTGAAGGCTGTTTGGTTTTGGTTTTGTGGTTTGTTGGGTTTTTTGTTTGTTTGTTTTTTTATTTTTAGTGTTTGTTTTGTTTTTTTTGTGTTGTTTTGATTATGGTTTGGGATTCTTTTTGTTGATGTTTTGTTTTTTGTTTTTTTCTTTTCATTTTGTTTTTTGGTGGTTTGTTTTGTTCAGCTACGACACACATGGGCCACGCCGTCCTTAGCAGGCTGCAACCTTAATTGCAGACTTCAGGCACTACACCATGGCAAATAATAGTCATTCCCAGCCTTTCTTCCTTGTAGGGAAAGTCCATGGAGTCACTACAGCAGCATTCTTGGCACTCTTGAGCAGCAGAGGTTAAACCTGTCAGCATGGGCAGGCAGGGAGTGGCACTGCCTGCAGAGGCCCAACCAGTTGGTTTGACCTGTGCATAGCAGCTGCAGGGAGGTTTAGTTTAACACCACTGACAGTGAGGAAACAAAACCAAATCCAGCAGAGCACTTCAAGCCCCCCCTCCATCCCTGACAGGAATGAGGGTTTTGGCAGAGAACTCAGAGCAGGATTTGACCCAAATGAGTCAGTAACAGCGTAATTAGGCTCTGAACCAGTACAGACACACGTGTTCAGGAGTTTGGTTTTTTTACTCAATAGCCCCACAATCAGAAAAGCAGAACAGGTTGTTCCTGAAGAGGTTCCTCTGAAGAGAGCTAGTGACTGCACAAGGAGCATTGGGATGACGTTCTTAGGCATATGGTTTAGTTTTAGGTATTCCTGCAAGGAGCAGGGAGTTGAACTTTAATAATCACAGAATGTTACGTCTTGGAAAGGGACCTCAAAAGATAATCTAGTCCAACCCCCCCGCCAGAGCACCTAGATTAGGTCACACAGGAACACGTCCTGATGGGCTTTGAATGACTCCAGAGAAGGAGACTCCACAGCCTCCCTGGGCAGCCCATTCCAGTGTTCCATCACCCTGACCATGAAACTGTTTTTCCTTATGTTCACATGGGACTGAGGGTTAGGGCAAACTGTTTCTAAGATGAGAATTTGAGGTGCTTTTTGTGTCCAATTCAGAGCGGGGTGCTGAATCGGAGATACCGTATTTCAGAGTACTCTATTTTTAACAATACCTATGTGACCCTCATGGACAGAGCAGTGGTTAGTGTCTGCCATGCTTCTGGTTGTATGCCTAGGCCTTTCCTTTTGCTAAAATATCTCGTGATTTTCAGTTTATGGAAAAGGTCCTCCTCTACCACAGAAGTAATCATTTGGGTTTGGGCGTTGTCCCCAGACACACAGTTGATGTGATTCTCAGCTGAACCAATAAATCTGCAATTCTGTTCCTTGTCTTTTGGGGAGAGTTTTCTGTGTATTAACTGCCCAGTTAGTAACTGATATTTGCGGGGAAAAAAACCCCAATCAACCAACCAAAACAGCAATGTATATCTATGTATTTTGGTCTTGTTTTCCTTAGCTGTTGCCAAATACATACACACATGCTCATGTATATATTTGTTGAATATGTTCTTGTAGTAGATCTTGGTAATGGGTCTTGGGACCTTCCACTCAAAGAATTGCTTGACAATTGTCAGATTTAGGATGTCCTACAAAAGGTCTGAGGAATTACTGATCTATTTCACTGCTTTCTATTTGCTTTGCTGCCATTATGTAGGATTACGTACACTGTTTAGTATACTTGTGAGGAATACTTGAATTCTTGTCCTTGATGATGACAGGTGAAATGAATATTAAAAGGTTTAAACTTCATTAAAAGATGTAAATTTTAGAAAGCAGAATTGAAAGTACCTCAGAGCATCTGGTTGGGTTTTACAGAGGGAATTTTTTGGCAGTCAGCCTTGACTGATGCGTCTGATCTCATTGTAATGGATTCAGACTTTCCTACAAAATGTTGCTGTATGTTTGTACAGAAGAAAGAGCCTTTTGTGACTGAGCAAAACTGGAATACCAGTTCCTCGGTCCTCCATCAGCAATAGAATATGTAGGAGAGGAAGATTGTTCTGGTAATGAGGGTGTAAACCTCTGACTCGGGAAGCCAAGACTCCATTCCTTGTTCTGGTATTGACACCTTTGTCACCTTGACTGAATCACTTTAGTTGCTTGCAAATCAGGAAAGATAAATGAGAATGAATGTAGTAGTGACTGTGAGATTACAATTGATTGTGAAATCGTGATTAATTGTGAGATTACGGGGATAATACAAGTAAGAGGAATCCATTTGTCAGGCGTGAGTGACATCAGAGTGGAATAACCTGGGTTCTCTCAAGTCCTTTGCTATAAACAATGTTGGCGTTTCCAAGGTCAGCAAATTTAGGAACAGACTGCTAATGAACTGCCATGGGTTTTTAATTATTTATTTAAAGGGAGGAGGAGAAACCCAGTTGCTTTGGGAGCTGCCTGAGGAATACTGATGTTTTTTTCTCTGCATCATTATTGCGAAGTTTTCTTGAAGAACAAGCCTGCTTCTTTCAAGTATGTCAGTATTTGGAATTGTATCTTTAAGAGTTATTTTCTGCTTGTGTTTTGTAAACATCAGGTCTGCCCAATGAGTAAGACTCCCCACGTGGACCCAAACAAGTCTGGCCATGAAGTCTGGGAAGAGTTTTCCCTGAGTTTCACCCCTGCAGTGAAGGAAGTGGTGGAATTTGCCAAGCGCATCCCAGGTTTCCGAGATCTCTCTCAACACGACCAGGTTAATCTTCTGAAAGCTGGGACCTTTGAGGTGAGACCACTGTGTGCATAATGCAGACCTGACAAGCTGTACATCAGCCTGAACCCCTTAAGAAAAAAAAAAAAAAGGAACTGGGTTATATCGGGCAAAACCAGCTTGTTTTGTGGATGCTGGCTCAGAGCTTTTCTTAAGCTGATGGTGTCCAGTGCTTCTGTTTGGTCAAATCTTGGTGAGCTGTCTGTCCTCCCAAGTGGCTCAAAAGTGCTCAGCCCTTTCACCCTTTCCTGTTCCCTGGGTGGTAATTAATGACCAGTGAGTTTCTTGAATTTTGTATAGCAGCAGTTCCTTTGATAGCTGCTTTGCATAGCCTGGAGAGAAGCAGACTGCAGCTGGAAGGGTGGAAAGTTTGGAAAGCTATTTGTTGACTTACAAGTTTTGTAGGGAATGTTTATCACTCTGGGTGCCCTTCCTTCTGACACTGCGCTCCCTGCCAAAGCCAGAGCATCCATCCCGACCAATCACCACTAGCCTTTGGTGGCAACTGGGCTTTCCCGAAGCTTCCACCTGCAAAGCAGTAACACTAATAACTAGCTGTACTGCTGCAGCTTTTCAGATAACCCTGTACCAGCTGCAGCCCAACTTACTTTAGACTAATCCCACCAGGTTCTTGTGGTTATTTTCACCCACTTGCAAGTGTGACGTATATGTGAATTAGTGGTGTTAAATTTGGAATGATACCAGGGTTTTATAATTAGTGACCTTCACCAGGGCACCTTTACTTAAGATTTTAGTTGCTCTTCCAGACTCTTGTGTCTGTTGGAGACCATGCTCATTTTATCAGTATTCACATGTGAAGTTTAAACATAGAGGAGCTAAGTCCCAAGTATTCAATGTGACGTGCTTTTCTGGGGAGGGCAGGGTTGGTGATGCTTTTGCTCTTGCTTACTTCATTTATTCTTTCAAAGAGGGATGCTGGATTTCATATTTACCGGAACTGAAGACATACCTCATGTAATGTGTTGGGTCTTCTATCTGCATTTTTACAGACAGGTTCTAGAATGGGTAATTGCTGGGTTGGAAGGTACAGGTTATACTGGAAGACTTGGTGCCTGAAACATGTCAGTTTCTCTGTTTCTTCCATTTTGCTCTCATGTATTTTTGCCATTATAGTTACTCTTGACCTTTTAATACTCGTGCAACTCCTGTAGCTAAGGGCTGTACTTTTCACTTCTTCAGCTACAGCCTCTTAGATTGCTTCACATTACACAAAAAATGTTTGTTCCCTCCTCTGCAAAGTGGTGTACTTCCCAGTGCCCTCAAGGAAGGTGTAAAATCAGGCTTGAACTCTTCCTATAGTTTAAAGCTAAACCTTCATGTTTTGCAAGTAAAATGAGAGCGGTAGGAAAAATACCCCAACAAAACAGAACTAAAGAAGCCATGACTGTAGAGGCAAAAGTGTCTTGAAAGCCTTGTGTGTACAAGGTCATTTCTGTCTTCTGGGTAACTAAACTAGGACATCCCAACATCTGCATGTTCATAGAAGAACCTGCGTGAAAGTAACTGCCTTTGAGCCTGTTTTGGTTCCCCTGAGCACCAGTGGCTGGCTGTCCTGGCACTGTGCTTACCAACAGCTCGTATTCAAGAAGTGTTCATTTGGGGGTAAGAGGACACACGGAGGCAGTGTTGGTGCAGGAGCAGCATAGCTATGTATTCACACACATGTAAGCTTAAAAGCCTTCTTAGAACAGGGAGTACTGAGGAGCTCAGTGTATTGTAGAGGCATTTGCATGGCTTTTCATGGGAACCAGCTCAGAAACACTGGTGAGCATAAAATAAGGAGCTCAGTTGGATTTGAGCAGGTCCTCCCCCACCTCTACAAGCTCACGCTCCAGATTTAGTTGATGGTAGAGCTACCAAACCCCTTGGATCCATTGAGACAGTGACTCAGTTTCTCCACAGACTCACAAATTTGGTGCTTTGGCTGCTGGTGGTGGGAAAGCGAGCAAGCACTTGCCTGTGTGGAAGTCTTTGTGTGCTTATATTGCTATGGTCAGGTGGTAGGGTTGTTCAGGTATATCCTCAGCATGCACAAATAGGATTCTGTCTTGAAGTGAAATGGGATGAATCAATTGTGTGCTTTACCACAGTCTAAACTGTTCTTCCTTGGGTTAGAATGGTGACACTGAAATCTGTAGGCTAGGTCTTTGCTTTGGTATAAAGTCAACATAACTTCATGGGCTTCAGTTTTGGATACCAGCATTGATGCTGGTTGCTCTGTATATAAACTTCATGTTTCTAAAGGCCA
This sequence comes from Todiramphus chloris collaris, assembly GCA_025345505.1. Taxonomy (NCBI): domain Eukaryota; kingdom Metazoa; phylum Chordata; class Aves; order Coraciiformes; family Alcedinidae; genus Todiramphus; species Todiramphus chloris. The sequence continues at coordinate 9,408,157 of JANVCC010000019.1, forward strand.
GCTCTGTAAGGGGAGTACAGTTTTGAACAGAAAAGATGTTGAATACGAGTTCAATTTTGTCTGTCTGCCCTTTGTCTCCTTTTGTTGCGTTTTGCGGGCTTTTGCACTTAGGTTTCTGCACACTGTAGTTAGTGTCAGCAAAGGACATACAACTTAGCCCTCAAAGGTGAATAATACATAGTACTCGTGCATCCATCAAGATTGCTGCATATCATTTGGCTGTTAAAATTTAGGAGCAGGTCATGTAATATGTGTGAATGGTGTTTGAATTCTCATTTTCCTTTTTGTTTTTTTTTTTGAACCCTCCTTTGGTAAGCTTATCAAAGGCACTAGTCTTTTGCTGAAAACCTGGTTATCTCATCTGTAGTAAAGATGTAAATCAATGCAGTTATGTAGGGTGAGAAGAGACAACTGTCACACCAAGAGATGACAGCAAATCTGAAGTTTTAACCAGTGCCAGTTGGTTCATTTTCTCCAAATAAGAAGGCTGTTCTGTGCAACTTAAACCTTGAAAATGTAAATAAGGTTGTTGAACATGAGCAAGTGAAACTTTACAAGCCATTCCAGTGGGAAACATTTCACAGTACGACTGAGAAACCACAAGAGAAATTTCAGCCCAGAGGGGTAAGTTCAGCACATGTCAACTGCTCCAGCCCAGGTGCTTATACCAAAGGGATATTCCCAGCTGCAGCTACAGACCAGGTGCCGTTTCAAGCCCTGCTTCTCTAGCCTTTTGAAGGCTGTACATATGGCTCCTTCCTACCAGAGCTCATTAACATGCCTGTGGGTACAGCGCATGGTACTTTCCCAGAGAATGCCTACTGGGCCAGACCATCAGGTGGTATAAAATGGCATTATTCTATTGGAGCTGCTCCAGTTTATGCCAAGCGAGAATCTCGTTCAAGACCTTCATTTTGCTCCTTGTGTAGCCAAGAAAATGTTTCTTTTAATGCTCTGTATGCCTTTGGCTGCTTGGTGGCTTAAGCAAGTTGTCCTACTGGCGTATTTATGAATGGCATTGTCTTTGTGGCTCAGGCTGTCTGAGGCTTCAGTTTTAATTTTCCTCCCTTCCGTGTGCTGTAGCCCCTTCCCCTGCATCCACTTGCTAAATTTTTCATTTATATGTTCCTCTCCAGACTACTGGGCCAGAGCTTGCACTGTTTTTTACAGCTCAATAGCATGCTGACGGTTTCTGTATAGAATATGCTTGTACAGCCGTTAATGAGACAGTGGGAATGATGTGAAAAGGTTTAATATTTTTCTTGGGCTTTTCTGGAAATCCACCTATACTTATCTGGTTTTGTTGTTCTTTTTTTCTTTCACCAGGTTTTAATGGTACGGTTTGCATCTTTGTTTGATGCAAAGGAACGTACCGTCACCTTCCTGAGTGGAAAGAAGTACAGTGTGGATGACTTGCATTCAATGGGAGCTGGTGATCTCCTCAACTCAATGTTTGAATTTAGTGAGAAACTAAATGCCCTGCAACTCAGTGATGAGGAAATGAGTTTGTTTACAGCGGTTGTCCTGGTATCTGCTGGTAAGGAGAGAAAGTTAACTTGCACCTTTGCCAAATTTTGAATATTGCTCTCTATTAAAAGATTTCTGTAAAATGTAAACTCAGTGCAGTTGAGTAGGGTTTAAGCTACTAGGAACCTGTAATGGACTTTTTTACATACCTGTGCCTTCTAATAGTGCCTTTTGGAGGAATGTGACAGTGGGCTTGTATTTCTACTTTCTGTAGAATGCAAAATACACATAGCTGCCCAGTAGCCATTAGGAAGCTATGTGTCTGACTCATCTAAGTTTCACAGGACGGCACCGGTAAGATTACTGCTGACATGCACAGCCTAAGTCTTGGGATAAGGTGGTATTTTCACTTCCAAGTATTGTCACTGAAGTCTATTGCGTATCTTACTTAAGTCTAAATCCTACAGTTTGATCTTTGCCTATGTCAGCAAGAAAGCCTTCCTCATCTGCATCGTGACTTCTTACCGTCAAAGGTCTGCCAATCCACTAACAGCTTCACTGGCCTCATATCTTATTTCAGTCCCTGGATATACAGAACACCCTGGCCCAGATTCAAAGAAGGATTAAGCACCTACTTCTGTAGTATTACCTAAAGCTTCAAATTAGGCACATTACCTCTGCATATAATGCTGGGAATACAAGATGCAGAATCGCTGCTTGTTGGGTAAGGTGCTCTAGAGGAATGGTGGCAGTGCCCGCTTACACAACAAGCCAGCTCTTGGGGGCCACACACTTCTTGAATGAGCGCACCTCAGCCACACGAGTGGTTTAGACCCACACCTTTCTTGTCAGGGAGAGTCACTCCAGGTGCAGGCACCTGAGGCCTCTGTAAACATGGTAGAGCAGTGCAGTCTAATAGCTTTGTGCATGGCCTGAGCTGAACTGTGATAGCGCAAGGATGGGGCGGCTGTAACCTCTTCAGTTGGTAAGTGGTGGTAATGGCAGAAGGTGCTGCAGTGTTTGAAAACTTCAAAAGCCATAAACAATGGCAGCATGAAGGAAGTGTGGCAGTGTAGTCTGTTGGTGAAAATGATCAGGTACCAGAGAGAAACCTGGGGGCTTAGTTGCTTTTCAGATGCAGATTTACATATTTTATCTTCTAAAACCTAAACTGACAAGAACTGGAGACAGCCTTTAGAATAAGGACTGAGAACCAGGCCTCTTCCCTCCTTGTACAATGTCGTAGCTAGGCTACAGACGCTCCTCATGCTTGCTCAGCTGTTGGGCCCTAGAATATCACAATCTCCGTGCCATGTGTTCTGAATGTAAGTGGCCTGTATCTGCTCTGTTAAATGTGTTTCTAGCACAGAGCCAGCCCCCTCCAGTCTTTTAAACACTGCTCCATGCTGTTGCTAGCTCCCAGTAGGGCTGATCTTGGGGATAGTGCACAGCATGTAATGTCAGAGCTGTGCAACAGGACAAAGGGGTCTTTGATATTTGGGTTTCTTTCAGCTGCTGAGTATTTTTCGGATCGTAGCTTTGGACATCATTGCTACCTGTCTTGGCTACCTTTTCTGTTCTGCAGTCTGATCACATCCTTACTGGACATCTTGACAAAAGACTTCTATCATTTTTTTTAAGTACAGCTTCATTAGTCTTTTAATGTTTGAGCCCAAACTTGCATTTGTGCCATACTCTGGACACAATAGTAACAGTGATGGTCACTGAGAGTACGGCAACTTCCAGATGAATTTCACTCTGTAGCTTGCAACTGAATTTAAATGATGCAGTTGTTACTTGCACATGTGAGTTAAGTGAGCAAGCTTCATGCCTGAACAGGTACCTAAGAAGAACAGAGGTGCCCCAAACAGAGCTCCTGAGGAAGATGCTTGCAGTGCAAGGGCTTGCCAGAAGGAGAAGGTGACTGTAGAACTGAAGGATTGTGGGCATCTGTTGATGAAGCAGATCTTGAAAGACAGATCCCCTGCATGCTGCTTCTTGAGGGGTGTGACCCAGAGAGTCATTTCCCGTAAGGTGGAGGTGGAGATCCATTTGAGAAAGAGGAAGAGTTGAGGAACAGCATCACAGAGGATGACATGGAGATGCAAGCAAAAGCAAAAGATGTTATAAATGAAATAAGAAATGAAGGTGGAAGAATAAAGGCATAAAGACTTCTTCATTGCTGAATGAAAGTTACCGAAGAAGATTGAAAGGAAGATAGTAGAATAGTCAAGGTGTACATCAGTTCCAGAAGCAGACAGGAATGTGTGACTGTTGAATCCTGATGAAGTCATCCATTGATCCACTAGTGCTGCATTTTTTTGAAAGGCTTTAAATTGTTTGAATTTTTTTTTTAAATGCCAGTGGAAAAAAAAAGAAGTTCCTACATCTCTAAATAGTGCTAGTGGGGAGAACACTTGTCAGAAGCATCTCCACATAACGCTGGCTGAGTAACCACTCTTGGGAGGGAAATTTAGGAAAAATAAGCAGGAGTAGTAGCCAGGATTGTGTATAACTGTACATTTGCTTCTTTTGGTGTCATCTGTCAAAGAAAGAAAAAGCAGGGCCATGAAGTGAGGATGTGGGAGTGTTTCTGGTGGTGCTGAGGAATTATCTTGGTATCATTCCAAAACTAAAAGGAACACTTCATCTCTGGCTTTACTTAGCTGGATGTGTTGAAGATGGAGGGGAGATAGCAAAGTGGATCACGGTCACGGAAGAAGGAAGAAGCAAGGTGGAACCGATGCTGAAAGAATGTGGTTCATGCAGGTCTAAAGACCAGATAATCTCTTAACTGAGGGTCATGCCTTGTGGTAGAAGAATATCAAATACACACCCTGTATTAGTCTGTCTTAGTGGGATAATACTAACATAAACGTCTCTGGCCACTGGAAGCTACTGGAAGTAGACTAAGAGGGAGAAGAAAGATGTGGACTAACTGAAGAGAGGAGGCCACAGTAGCTCACCTGAAGTGACCAGGAAAGACTGGAGTGCGTGCTGTGTTCAGAGGCAAGGCAGTGCTGCTGTCACTGCAGAGCTCTTGAGAAACCTCACCTGGCACGTTCTGTGCAAATGCCATCACCCACGCTCAGGATAGAGCAAACCTAAAGGTTTTGCAAAGCTGGGGGCAAGTGGGATAGGTAGTTTAACAAATAAAGACAGAGAGGCATCTCTTTACTCCTGCTGTCTTGGAGATAATAGACAATCTTCTCAGAAGAATGGAGTATGTGCTAATGAACATTGCTTGATATTAATCCAAGCTCCTGATTGTTAGAGTAGAACATTCTGGAACAGTCTTCCTAAAGGAACAGAACACATTAACTCCTTCAAGATGGATTCTGAAGTGGGTTATATAAAAAAAAAAAACCTTCCCATAGCAGTAGGGAACTGCACTCAAGAGTCCAGGAGGACTTCCTAGACTGTTCACCTGAGAAGCCCGATTGGATTGACACTGACAGCATAAGGAAGGGTTTCCCTGCTCTGACTGTGTGATCTGACTCAGTGCTGTTCCAGAAAGCTGTTGTCATTCTGTGTCCCAGTTCTGCAAAATGCTTAAGTGCATGTACACATCAAAGCACGTTTCTGTTCGTGTCTGTCACTCGTGTACCTGTGTGCTCTGCTGAATTTACATAGCACAGAGAGGCTGCAGCTTGCATAGAACAGCTACTGTGCATGGTTATTAGGTGAGATGTTTTTCTTAAAAGTTCATCCTTTGAAGCTGCTTACTTAGATTCCACCTAAGGGAACAGGCATGTTCTTAAATACATCTCTCTTGAAAGAGATGGCTTGGGCATGGGGTGAGGGCAGGAGGCGAAAACAGAATTTTTTTATTGATGTTGAAATTCTTCTTTTCTTCCTCAGTTGGGAATTTTTGGGTGTGTTGTGTTTCATTTTGTAGGTGCTTCAGAACACAGAAATAGTTCTTGGTTATGCCAAGGCTTGTACTCCCTTTGTCCCTGGGGATCCCATTGTAGAGATATGAGTGTGGCTTGTCCTGAGTGGTGTTTCCCCCTCAAACATGAACCTCCAGTCTAAGTTCAGGGTTCTGTGTCCAGCCTTGAGAAGAAATGTTTTGAAATATTTACATCCATGTGGCCTGTGTCCTTCCTTGCACTGAAAGTTGTGGTTCAGCAGAATATTTAAGCATGTGCTTCAAGCTGTCCTTTTCTGGCAACATGGGTAAGTGATGACAGAAAAGATGACTGAAAGCTGCCAGTTCAGCATGAGCTTAATACTTTACAAAGTTGATGCTAAGTAATGTTTGAAAGGCTTCTGGTAGATGGGTTTGAAACTTCTGACATAAGTATGTAATTCTTCTTGTGCTTGTTAATTTAGTGAGTGATTTTTGCAGTGGCTTTATGTTGCAAGCTGCATCTGTTCAGCATTTTTTTTTTTTTCTCCCCTACATTTTTAATTCCCTTCCCCCCCCCTTTTCTTTTCTCTCTCTCTCTCCCCTTTGCCCCTCCCCTCCCTCTTCAGATCGCTCTGGAATAGAAAATGTCAATTCTGTGGAGGCACTTCAGGAAACACTAATCCGTGCATTAAGGACCTTAATCATGAAAAATCACCCAAATGAAGCCTCTATTTTCACAAAACTTCTTTTGAAATTACCCGACTTGCGTTCCTTAAACAACATGCACTCTGAAGAACTCTTGGCCTTTAAAGTTCACCCATAGGCCTTTAGGTCTCATTTGTACTTGGACTTGCCTCGTGTTTAAACTGTTTTGTGCTAAAATATGTATTTATACAGTTGTACCACTTGTTGGAAAGAGAGTTCACAGACTGTGAACAATTGCTAGCTGCCCCATAGCCATGCAATAACGCTTCAGCAGGTGCTTTCAGCTAACGGCCGCGCAGCAGAGTCCTTCAAGACATCCAGACCCAGCTGTGCCACACTTCTGCAGAAGAGGTTGCGATGAACCCAAGTAAATGTGGACTGTTCCTTCGTTTAGACAAAAGAACCACCACTGCCCTCTTATGTGGACTGAATGCAAACTAGCCGTGTATGTGCATAAGGAGCGTGGAATGGGGTGGGAACAATCCTGCGCTAATAGGAAAATGGAAGAGCTGATTTAATTGGTCTTTCACTTATCTAATAGATGTATGTCTGTGTCTCTTGGTAACTCACTCATGGTTTCACTGTTGTTATTCCATTAAACCCGATGGAATGATTTCAGCCTGCACCAAACTCCTCACCGAGCGTGTGTTCATGCCATGTGTATATAATATAAATAGTTAAGTAATGGGTGTTTATGGCTATATAAAGTACAGAGTTGTGTGTATATATGTGTATGTATATAAATAGTTCTATACATAAAGTATACATATAATTTCTTCACAATATTTTAAACTGTGAAGGAATTTAAACTTACAACAGAAGGTGATCTATGGGAAGAACCAAATAGATGCACTTTGCATATTGCTGAACTAATTATCTGAGCATTTCTAATTTTTAGAAAACATCAAATTTGCATTAATATGCTGTGTTTGTTAATTTAAAAAACAACAACAAAAAAACACAACAAAAGAGTGGCACCAAAGGGGCAGAGTCAGGATTGACTTCTGGAAGGGGTTCTAGAGAATCTCAGGTGGAGATGGTTGCTTGTGGCACTAAGGAGATTGATTGTCCATTGCCACTGAGGTTCTTATGTTCTGATAAAGGTTTAAGAAGCACCAGATGCTCTTCAAAAGCTTCAGCACAGCCAGAAAGAAACTAGCAGATGAATAATAGCATCTATCAAAAAAAAAAAGAAAAAAAAAAAAAGGGAAAAGTGTTTCCACGGTTGTGTTTGGATGTATGTGTGTTCTGTGACTGTTTATTTCTTGCAATACATCATTTTGCTGCTTCATTGCTAAATGAGAATTGAAAACTAAAATGTGAGATTCCCCTTGTCTTTTCACAATCTGGGCTTTGTGGTTCCCATGCCTGTTCTTCTGGAGCTCTCCATGGGTGTGTGTGTGTGAGTGTGTGTGTATGTGCAGAGAAGGTGCACGAGATCGTCTGGATTTTTTTCTTAAAAAAACACCACAAAAACCAACTAAACAAATGGGACTTTATTTGTTGTTTATGCCAGTAGCAAATTACAAAGCAGATTCTCAAGGCTTAAGATTCTGCTGCTTTTCCATCTAGGAAAGCGGCTCTCTGTGGGTTTTTTCCATTTGTAGCAGGACCTGGCACCAGAAAAGAGAGATGGAAAAAAAACTCAAAGCAGTTGTGTTAGTTATGTTTATGTTTTGCTAATGTGGGAAGAAGACGCTCCATTACCCTTGTGTTTAGTTAACTTTCCTTCGAGGTGGCCCTCTGGGTCCTAGCGTTTGCTAACACTTCTACCCTACGGGGGCAGAGACCTCTCCGCTTGTTCCTGCGTTTAGATGTCTGTGGTAGTTGAGGCCAGGAGCTGGAAAGCCTCCAGACTGCAGAGATCTTCCTTGCCATGCAGGAGCAGCTCTTGCCCGGCAGTGTGTCGAGGCGGTGGGAGCCCCGCTGCCGAGCTGGAGCAGGGGCAGAGATCTGCCCACCTCTGAGCAGCAGGAGCCAGGCAGAGGAGGGAAGGCTTGCACCCTGACATAGGTCCGGGCACCTTTGGGCTGGGGGTAGCCCCTCGGCAAGTGGTATGGAGTGCTGGCCCTGGGGCTGGGAGCTGGAGGGGGCAGCTGCTTGACGGGGAAATTCCTCTTTAGCCTTGGCTAAGGGGCAGAAGACCTTCCTTTTTCCCTCCTCTGCAGCAACTGCAGGGAGACCTGTCCTGCTTCAAGCTACTTCAACCACTGGATAACAGCCCTTAATACATACAGTTTCGCTATCCAAATGTGCTATTGGGGCATATTGTCCTAATTTCTTTAACAGCCTGCATCCTACCAGTATTATTTGTTTGAGAGCTTCACTGAATTACGCATTGAGCCATTCAGACTTCAGAAAGGACACAAGTCACTTGTTTGTATGATTTTAGGAGCCGAAATGACTTCTTTGCAGAGCCCATTTCAAATGTGGAAAGTACAGTTAACCCTTGGTTGTTTTGGGAGGGAAGGAGGCTTCTTACAGAGATTGCCACCCTACAACTGTGTTTTGTTGTCTTTTTTTTTTTTTTTTTCCTTATTAAAACTGTATTACTAAGCCTTTAGGAATGTATAACCAGGACTGAGTAATTACTGCTTATTAAATTTTTAGTTAGGTTGACCATGTATGCCTATAGATAGATAACTCTTAACTTGTGCAATTTCATTTGAAATAATCTTCCTGTACATAATGGAAAAACTCATGTAACAGAAAAAAAAAAAAGCCCCAAATGGATTGACTGAACAGGCAAGTTGATTCAAGTACGATGCAAAAGTGACCCACGTATCGCAAACCATAGCTGGACTCTTAGAAGAAAATCTAAACTCATCGTGTTAGCTGTGTATTGTGAGCTCTTCTTTTACTGTGTCACTGGTTATACACTTGTTAAACGCTGAGACAATAGACTTCATGCCAGGTATTGAGTACTGTAGACTGGGTCATTGCTGAAAGATAAATGTACTGTATGACTTAAATGAAATTTTTATTCTTGATTTTATTCTTGATTTTGTTCTTGTTTTAAAAGATTAAATATGGGCATTATGTCAGCAAGCTATAAACTGTGTTTCCGTGTTCTTTCTGTTTTTCTGTGTGAAATGTGGAGGGGAGGAGAGCAGGCTGAGATGAACAAAGCAGCAGCAATGGATGAGAACATCGGCTGCTGTAAGGCCACGGGGGGGGCTGCACTGGTGAGGTGCCTGGGAGCCCCCATCTCGGTCCACCTGTGATACCACTCTGTTGTGCCAGGTGGTTGGACTGGGTTTTCTGGTGCACTTTGTTTACTACAGATAATGAATTTTTTTGGGTAGTGTCATTAATTATTTTAAGCACCTTCATTACTTTCAGGAATATAACTTTGTAACTGAAAAAAGGATACAGTTTAGTTTTGGTAAAGCCAGTCTTAAATCTGGGTTGTTAGAGAGGTAGATGGATAGATAGATCTTCAATGTGAAGGGCAAAAGTCTCATTTTTTTACAGCTTGATTTCCTAGTTTGAAGTGTTTACTTTTTAGGAAGTAAGAGAAGCTTCTCTGGGAAATGTTGTAGCTATTGGTGTTTTAAAAAAAAACAAAGTTAAAACTAAAAATTATTGCTGCTGGCACTAGAAAAAAATTACAGAACTAAAGTGCTTTCTTTTTTTCTCTGGTGGCAGGTTTGGCAATAACTTGCCTTGTTGGCACCAAGTCTGAGCCCCTGTGAGGGGAGGCATGAGCCACGGAGGTTCCAGGGCCTGGGAGGTCCTTGAGCAGAGCTCTTTCCAGCTTTTGCTGGGATGCTCCATATGGACCCCAAGTAATTTTCCCTGGTTTGGCTTCAAGAACCTTACCACAGCAAATGGAGGGGACAGGAGGGATGTTTCTCAGTAAAAACATGGTTCCGTCCCCCCCCTCTCCCACCCTCCGAGTTTGGCGAGATGCTCAGGGGATGTGGACGTGAGCTGTTTATGCTTGTTCACGGGAAACTTGCTGAGCTTCAAGCCGGCAGCACTGACTCAAGTGTGAACGTGCCCCCAGCAGCCTGCCCCTTTCAGTCCTCGCTCCAGGAGGAAATGGTGAATGGTGCAAAGCAAACAAAGGGATGAGTGGTGCTGTGTGGAGGTACAAAGTGGCGAGGGTGTGGGCAGCCAGCTGCCGCCTGCTCAGGATCATGAGCCAGGGGCCGTGTGTGGAATTCAGCGCTCGCAACTCAACTGCAGAGTGCTTTAATCACAGAAACAGTTTGCACGAGGAATTAATTAGCATTTCCTTTTCTTTGATGAGTACAGCAAAGAGCTGCCAGAGCCTTCATCAGCAAACACTTTTTTTCCCCTTTGTAATTTTTTTTTTTTCCCTTGAATTTTGGAGTGGGGAGGTAAGGAACATCCAGGTATGAGGAGGGCCTGGAAGCACCCACCCCTGACAGCTAACCGAGCTGCAATGAGCAGTGCAAGAGCAAACCATTGTGGAGGCTGTGCTCTCTGGGCAGGAAAGTTGGTCAGGGACACAGCCACTTCGCCAGTGAGAGAGTGGAGCCGGGCAGATGTGCGTGGAGGCTGCGAGGCCTCACATTCCTGGTTTTCAGGAGCAAACGGGTCCATCCACATCAGCACACTTTCCCTCCGTGCTGACAGTACTCTGCAGAACCAGGCCCCGTAGCAGAGCAGTTTGCCCTTGCCGTAAATGCGGCCTGCAGCATTCCTGTGTGAAGGCAGAGCCGCCATGGCGGGGCTGAACTCGCTGCCTCCCACAGCGCTGGAAACAGAGGGCATCCGCATGGCCTGAGTCCTCACGGCAGACTGCAAGGTGATCCATGGCGGTTGATCCCTGCGTTGGTCTCTGGGAGAGCCTTTGCCTTTGCTGGAGAAGGACCCTTGGGGTTACTTTAAGGCACATGCTTAAGACTTGGGAGAGCATCTTCTCAAAGGGCCCTTCTCTGCCACACCCCCCCCACACCAGCTTCAGAAGACTGTCGCTCAAATTATTTCATGCAACAGCACCAAGTGCTGTTTGTGGTGTGGTACAAATACAGAGGCAAATACAACGTGTTAAAAGCCCATCTGTCCCAGAGGTTGCAGCTCAAAGTGAAGCACACCTAGAGAAGCCTGCTGGATTACCGCTGTACAACAGCTCTTCTCCACTGTGGGTGATGCTCCACAGACCTCCTGCAGACAGCCCTGGCTTAGCTGCAAGGCTAGATAATTGCTGCCTTGGTTTTCAGTTGCTTAATGCAGACACTCCAAGCTGCGTGATGCACAAGCATCAGTGATGGTTTAGAAAATGAAGCTGACACTTAATGCCCCTTTTTATGCCACTTTGGCAGGTTCAGTTGCCAACATGCATCTGAAGATTGCCTCTGACCTAGGCTGGAGACTGAGTTAGTTCCTGCATAGTCCCAGAATATGAGAGGATCTTGAGGAGAGCCTCAGGTACCCTTTGGTCTCCTTCCTTCTGCTCCTTTGGCCCAAGTGGGGGGTGTAGAAGCCTCAAGAACCAACCCAGATCTGTGCATAGATGTGACATCCTGATAGCTGACTTCGCTTTTGCACAACACTCCCGTAGAGCGAAAACACATGGATAAATGGCCATGTAACATGTGCGTGGGTCCCCAGTGGCAGATGACACAAATTATTTAACAACGCTGCATTTCCACAATGTCTAAACTAATCCCACTTAGGCTGGCTTATGGTGCAGTGATCAGTCCATGCTGCATGGAGGATTTTTTTTTTTTTCTTTCCACCTTTTTATCCTTTCCTGGTAGGAACCTCTGTGGCCTCCTCCCGTACTGCTTAATGGTGTGTGTGGCTTGGCAGCCCTATTTCCTACTGTGCAGTGTGCATTTCCCCTCTGCATGCCCATGCACAGGCTTCCCCTTGTTGCTGGCTTGGCATGGGGCCAAACTGACTCCCCTGACATCTGCAGGGGAGCATCTGTCCTGGTAGTCTCTTTATAAGAATATAAGCAAAACTGCTGGGGTAATGCATCAGAAAACAAATGCTGGTTCTTACATTTCACAAGGGGAGGATTTAGTCATAATTATTTACAGTCATTTGCCGTGTGCCTCACAGAGGACCTGTGCTAAAATAATGACATATCAGGAAACCCATTTCTGTCAGTCAAAGACTGCTTTCTTTTCATTTATTTACACACAGCAAATGCTGTGACACATCTAAGCATTACAGTACCATTTTTCTCATAGGTGCTTCACCGCAGAAGAGGTTTCTGCATTGCTTTCTAAGACAAAGTGGGGTGTCACATTTTATCTTACTGTGAACAAAACTTTCTGGGTAGCTAACTTGATGTAAGCTCTGCGTGGGGTTGTTCTTGCACAGGAACCTTGTGTGAATATGGGTGGGCTGAATTAAAGCACTTTTGTGAACAGCCAGGAGGATCGATCGCCTGCCAGCAATACCAGGAATTACCTGGCACGTGCAGCTAAAAATTCCTTGGCATAAACAAGCAGGCTGCAAGCTCAGCCTTTGCTCCTGTGCTGGAGAGGCATCAGACTCCCCTGTCAGCCCCCCCTGGCTCCACAGCTCCTGGGCCATGCTTAGGCCCTACATCTGGCCCTGGAATGCCTCCTAATGCACTGAAGCCAGGACAAGAGAGCGTCACATTCAGAGACTTGGAGGAGAAGAAAAACATGGGATGGGTGGGGATAATAAGGCTAGGTGACTGCATGCACATCTAGTAATTATTTTCAAATCATGGGGAAGGTCCCTGTGTTTGCTCCTTCTCACCTGCCAAGTTTCTGCAGGTCCATAACCAGGTCAGGATCTTTAAAAATAATTCTGGAGCTGAAGAGCAAAGTGCTCACAGGCTCTGATGTCCACACTATACTTTTCTGCAGTGTGGCTCTCCAGTCACACCCCGGCCTTCAAAGGTGCTGAGCACAAACCCTTGGATGACTGCTGCGGTAAACATTTGCTTTGCCTCTTTACCCATCTTACCCTCAAAATGGCCAAAAATAATGCTGTTGGAGTTACAACGGTGCTAAGTTTGCCTTAGTGCCACAACTGCTCCCTCGGTTAGTCCTGGCATTTCATTAGAAATAAAATAAATAAAGCTACAAGACCTCCAGAAGCAGAGCACAGCTTTGCCTGCCTGTTCACATATGTTTGGAGACATGCACATGTACCCTGGCTATCAAGTAGTTACTGATAGCAATGACTACCTCTTGGCTTTCGCTGGTGTAGTTTAGGCTGAGTTGCTAGTTCAAACGGGTTAGTTCAACCCAGTGGCATAACCACGGCACTTCACACTTTACAAACCAGCTGCTGAGGTTGACATGGAGCAGAGATCAGCTTTAGCCTCGTCTCACTAGGGTGCAGCCATGTTTCCGTGCTGGTGTTCCCCCAGCTCAGCATGGGTTCACTGGTGCACATTCAGGCTCAGCTGTGTGCCTGGCTTGGGGATGGGGAGGTGCCCTCAGGACCACGCGTCACCACCTGAGGTGGTGGCATCAGCACCTTGAAGCCTGCGGTGTTTGTCGGGGTCTCTCTGGAAAGACCTGAACTAGGCCAATCAGGTGGCCATGGGTCACATTCCCAGTGTCGCAGCTATGGCCAAAGATGATAAACTGGTCTGGTTAAGTTGAAGCCTAGAGAGGAAAAGCTGGGGCTTAGTCTCTAGTCTGTCCTTTACTCACTGTGTGCTCTTGGACATGTCACGTACCCTTGGTGTGCCTCAGTGTCCCTTGCTGTGTGACAGTGCTTACCACATGTGAATACCATGGGCTTTCATCCAGCAATGTTGGCTGACTGCTTAAAGAGCCATGTCAGGAGCTTTGTGTTTCGCAAAGTGCTGAAGAGCTGCTGCATATTAGCAAGGACCATCCTGTGCTGGAACTTAAATGAGTAGCTACTAGGGTGGGTTTTGTTTACGATGGAGGGTGTTAAAAGTTATGAGAGAGCAAAACTCCAGTGGCTTAACTCATTAATGCCCTAGGACTTTGTTAAAGTCTAAAAGGAGTACCTTGGAGGAAAATGGTGTTTCTCATATATGAATTAAATCTAATAACTGTAAGAAAACATTTTAAAAGAATTCATAGAATCATACAATGCCCTGAGGTGGAAGGGACCTTTAAAGGTCATCTAGTCCAACCCCCCTTCAGTAAGCAGGGACATCCTCAACTACATGAGGTTGCTCAGAGCCTCATCAAGCCTGACATTGAATTTCTCCAGGGATGGGGCCTCCTCCGCCTCCCTGGGCAACCTGTTCCAGTGCTGCACTACCCTCATAGTAAAGAACTTCTTTTCCTAACACCTGTCTGTAGTTTTAAAACCATTGCCTCTCATCCTATCTGTACATGCCATTGTAAACAGTCCTGTCCCCACCCCAGCTTTCTTGTAGGCCCCCTTCAGGTACTGGAAGGCCACTATAAGGTTTCCCTGGAACCTTCTCTTCTCCAGGCTGAACAATCCCAACTCCCTCAGCCTGTCTTTGTAGGAGAGGTGCTCCAGCCTTCTGATCTTTTTCGTGGCCCTTCTCTGGACCTGCTCCATCCATTGCATAATGTTAACTTCACCTTAAACCTAGTGCTACAGTTACGAATGAACCGCGTGGGTTCCTATCTCCCTCTAATGAGTCATGGACAGTGTATTTCTGTCAGGTTTCCACTTGATACAGGTATGACCGCAGCTGCCTGTGTGCTGAGCATAGTTTTAATGCGAGGGTTTGGTTTAGTGTCCATGTTCTAACTTTGAATGGCCAAATGTCTCCAACGCAAGCACTTTAGAAAGGACTGTATACACAGGGCTGCTGGAGTGAATTCACACATCAGACCACAGCTTAAGGTCTTAGTCATTTTGCTGCTACAGAAACCAAACTGTTTGTGAGGACCTTGCTTTTGTGGTAGTAAAAAGGTAAGCACTACTCAGCCTCAAAAAAGGCAAGTTGAAAGAGTATCATACTCCTCTGTCCCCCTCATCTCTCCATCCAACACCTACACATCCTACGTCTCCCTCGGACGCTGCTGCCCTTGCAGCAGAGACACTGGGCTCCAGCACCTGGCTGCATCCCACCGCTTCTGCACAAAGGCCAACGACTCACCAGAAACTCATCTTCATTGACCCCTTTAAGCTGAGCTGCCAGATGTTGCTCCACAGCAGCTGAAGGTGAGGCCTGTGAGCCGCTCTGCTTGTGCCACCCTGTTGACAGTGCCAGAAAAACCATTGCCTCCACAGGCAGGTGGACCGGCTGGCTTGGGGCAGTCTTTAACCACAGGGTAAGATTCATCAGTGCCTGCCAAAGCCCAGAGTCTTGACCAACAGAAACTAGGTGCTCGGGGTGGAATCAGCTATTGCCCAGGGCAGAAGAGCTTTCCTGCAGGAGTCCCACCTCCCCAGGCGCTGCCCGAGGGCACAGAGGGAGAGCCCATTGCCCAGCCCACTGCCCATGACAGCGCCCGGCTTGCTGCCCAGCGTAGCCCCACGCTGTGACATTTTAGCTGGCAGGGTCAGAAAGCGAGTGTGGCAGAGGGAAGTGCAAGCACCTCAGGGAGAGAGGGAAGCGCGAATCCCAGAAGATAAAGGGCAGTCCCTCAACCGGCAACTCTGGTCCGCAACACTTACACATCATTTGCACTAGCATCCTTTGGGCTGCTGTCACCTAAGAACCTGGCCAGTAATTTCTGGGCAGACACTGAGCTGGAGAGTCCTGCTGGGTTTTCTTCCCAGCAAGGGAAGGAGCCGTGTTATTCCGCCGTGCTCCTGGCAGGGGTCACTCTGGCACCGGGACTGCAGCGCAGCCCGCTGCCGGCTGCGGAACGGCTGCTCCCTGCCGCTCCGCGCTCCTTAAGAAAAAATAAACAGTTTATATCCTGATTTGAGACAGAGGTGTTAGAAGAGAAGGATAAACTGCAGTTCTAGGGACACAGATAATGCTGCAGTGAATTTATTGAAACGCCAGGGCAAATGGGAATGACATAACCAAATAATCAAAAGCAGAAAAGAAAAGAAAGTAACTGAGATGTTAAAAAATTTAAATGGCAAACCTAGCACGGCAAGAAGCAATCACTCCAAGCTGGAAGTGAAGAGAATGTACAGCACAGAGATATGCAGGGAGTAGTGGTAGAGCACGGCTCAAAATGAAAACAATAAAACAAAAATATAATTAAGAGCAATTCAGGCCACCCAGATGCACTCATAGTTCATCCTGGATGCCAAATACAGTTAATAACTGCTTCCAGATGCTCAGCGATGCACAGCCACTTCTCACTGCAGTCCCTGTGCTGGAGCTGGGGAGAGCGTAGCCCCACAAACAGGCTTGAGGCACAGCCCCTGGAAGGGGACAAGGCAGCAGGAGGGACTTGAAAGGCAGGAAAAGCCCTAAATCTCTGCTGAGCATAATCAGGACTACAATACAGTCTACTGAACCCCTCTTGGTGCTGGGCACTTAAAGCAAGGGGGTTCAGGGGGAGGGGAATGCTGCAGCTTTAGAGCCTGTGTATCAAAGTGATTCCTCTGTATGGTCTGTTTTCCCCTGTCATTCCTGCCCCACATCTCCCCTTGTGTCTACAGCTTCTTCTAGTGGGAGAAAGATGAGGGCATGAGCCTTAAGAGCAAACAGCCCTTTACAGACTGGGGCTCAGCGTCAGCCTCTATAGCTCCTTTCAACCTGGGGCCTGAAAATAATGATAACAGATACCTTTAATTTTCTTCCTTTGTTTTTATTGTTGATTTTTTTTTTAATCCATGTATTAGGATCCACCTTTTTCTGAGTTTCTCTCTCTTCTTTTTTTGGTTTTTTGTTTTTTTTTTTTTTTTTTTGCCTTCACAAAGCCAGAGGGCTCACAACTTGACTTTTTCATGTTCAAAGACAGAGATTCCCCCTGCCCAGACACTGTATGAAAGCACACACACACACGGTTCCATCACCTGGGACTTGGTGAAGGCCATGAACTGCAGGCATGCCAGCATGAACTTGCAGTGCTAGCTACTCCTATGTTTCCCAGGGGATGATGTTTGTCCTGTAAGACAAAACAATCCTCGTATAATCAAATAACCATTGTATCATTGCGAGAGACAGGGCAAGAAGACTGTCAGCAAGAGAGTGAGAACAAGCAAAGGCAGAGAATAGGCACAGGGGGGAGCTGAATATCTTTTTTTTCCTCTCCATCCTCTTTTTTAATTATGGCAAGTCTGTGATGGTAGAAATGGCCTGTGTTTGTTAATCACCACCCATTTGGTTGTGTAGAAAGATATAAACAGTTTCTTCTGTGACTGATGGGAGCTGCGGAGCCAGGGCCTGGGGTTATTTTCACTGCTTCCATGAACAGCAGCTCTTAATGTGTTTATGCCAGGCCCTAAGTCCGGAGGGTGCTGCTGGACTTGTCTGTGGTTGGGCTTTAACTGAGAGAAAAGGCTCCAGCCATGCTGTGCCTGTTCTCAGTCCCTGCTATGTAGTCCCACCTCCCATCCTTGCCGGACGAGGTAGCTATGTTTGCATTGTGTCTTCTACAGCTAGTACTTTGTTCCTGATCTACCCACTTACTGGTCAAAGAGCAGAGACCTCTGCTCTGATCTTCTAACATCTCTAGTCATATATCCACTCTTTCCCTGAGCAGTTCCACACAGTCCCCTCCTCACCTGCCTGCCAAAATCCTCTATTAGCCAGCTGGCAGGCACGCAACCAGCTTCAGACCCCCTTCCCACCCCCCCATCTCATTGTGTCCTGCCTGTCCGGCTGCCAAAAGAACCAGGAGATGAATTGTCATAAGACCAAGAAAAACTTTGTGCCAAGAACTGAACAGTATATGACTGACAGCTCTGTAATGCCATAGACCCAGCTGTTTCAGCTACAGCTTTTAAGCTGTTTGCACTTAGGCAACCATTTGAAGTACCTTGGTTTCTTTACCTATTGACTCAATATCAGGCTGCTGCACTAGAGATCTCGGAGATTATGTGTTCAGGTGGGAAGACAAGAACACAGTTTTGCTCCGTGTAACTCATGCCAAGACAGCAGTTCTGAATGATGGCAATCTCTTAAAGAAAGTTTGTAAATGGATCTTCAGGACCAGTCTTGCATTTAAAATCTTCAGGCTAGACTGATCTTTTGCTGCTGGGGAAATCCAGTTTACTTTCTTCCTTGTTCACCTATAATGGTGATTCAGCTTTGAGGACAATAGCAGCAGATAGGGAAGTCTGTCCTTCAGCCACCTTGTGACTCCAATATTGCCCCTTGGCACTGATCTGAAATTCAGAAATGGCTCTCATGGCGTGATGCTTTGTGGCTGTCACAGGGCTGTGCTGGTGCTGGTACTGGTACTGCTGGATAACCACAGCCTTTTCCTTTAGCTGAAAAATAAAGTAAGCCAAGAGAAGCATTCAAAGCAAATGTCTCTGAGACCTTGACATACTTTTTGTCCACCTTTACATCACATACAAGGACCTGCTGCCATCTTCCCCTTCTTCTGTCTTTCTGTGATCTGTGACACATCTCCTGTATCTCTTGGCCACTCAAAGATTTTTGGTGTGTGTATCACAAGGTCAAGAAGATTGATCCCCAACCTTCCCACCCTTGGATATTCAGAGGGCAATTTCTGGCTGCATATGAAGATGATTCAAAAACTCCAAGAGGATTTGCAAAGATTGAAAAGTTAACACTTACCTAGTTTGGTCTAAATTGCCATAATCACCCCACAACCCTGCAATAGGCGGTTTATCCAGGAGCTGTCAGAAGCATCTTATTCTTAGGAGAACAACTACATGTCCCTGCTAAGCCAGTATGAAATCTCCAGCTGTGCTGTAGTGATTCAGAGCATCATATCCTAATTCTGTGCCTGAC
This sequence comes from Todiramphus chloris collaris, assembly GCA_025345505.1. NCBI lineage: Eukaryota > Metazoa > Chordata > Aves > Coraciiformes > Alcedinidae > Todiramphus > Todiramphus chloris. The sequence goes on from JANVCC010000019.1 coordinate 9,426,939, forward strand.
AGAGATTTTACATCATCAGGAAGAGTTTTTTCTTCATTATGCAAAAACTATTGTGGACTACCTCAGACATTTCAACGCCCTCAGTGACAGATGGACAAGTCAAGGAGATGGTGCTCAGATATTTAGTAAAGTGTATATGTGGCAATATAGTTGTACAAGGCTAAGAATTTCTGCCATGTACTTTTTATTGGTGTAATAGAAAGATCAACTCCATCATGACTAATAGTGATTATACATCTCATTTTTTTTCATCCAAAACAATGTCAAGGACAAGATCTTCAAGAGCTCTTGACTATGGCAAGAAGTACTAGCTCCTTTTCTTTTTATGACTGCTAATCTCATTAATTAACAAGATTTGTGCTTCCATTGTGAAAAAAAGCACAAAATATAAAAATTAACAGTAAAGTGAGATCAAACCAGAAGATGCTGTCTGAGACATGGCTGTTTTTCCACAATGTCACTTCATTGTATTCCTTTCATTAGCTGGCTTTTCTCTAAGGAGATCATAAATCCCTCAGAGAAGAGTAAGCCTTACTGTTGAGGCTGCTAATGTGAATAGAGATTGCTGAATCATCCCCCTGGCTTTCTTAATGATCTACAGAATATCTAAAACACTGTAAGGGATGGGGTAAATTATGAAAAAAATACACCTGCCAGTTTGGTTTTAAATCTCTTCAAAGGTAAACTGTTTCTCTGAACTTTCTGAAACCACAAAACTGTGCAGGGATAATCTTCAGGCACAGTTCAAAAGCATCCAAATCTCTCTTCAGACTCCAAAGTCTAGCTCTTGGATGCCACACATCCCTCAAAATCACTACACAGCTGCACAAGCCCATAGATCACATGCCCCTTAGCATACCTCACAGATAGATAGTTTGAACCTTTAGAGGTGCAGTTCATCCACGAAGCCCTCTTTTTCTAAACTTTCCTGGCAGTCCTTATAACACTGAGGTGTGGCGCCTGTAAGTAATGTAAACAATTCTCATCACCCTTATCAAGAAAGAACGTAAATAATAAATTTTATATGAGGCCTAAAATCTTAAAATAACTTGTTAACCTCCTTTTGCACTTCTCATTCTTTTGCCCATCCAGAAGCTTACACCTTAATCTTTTAAGTCCAACAGCCTTAGAACTAAATAAAAATAAAATGTACATACATTTTATTGGACCTTATTAATTGCTGCTAAAGAATATAGTTCATGTTTGATATTGGAATTGATCATGTGCTGCAAGAAGTGTGGAGCATATTGATAATAATTAGATGTGTTTTCATGTAATCTTTAACTGAAGCACTTACACAATCTGGGCCTTCATCCACTTTCTCCCTTTTTCTCTCCCTCCCACATGGAAGCCTTTCTGTTGAATAAGCACTAAGCTCATCATTTACCTTAGTAAGGGGAACAGGGCCTCTCCTTCACCTTGAGGCACTCTTGACAGGCACTCTTGAGATCTCTGTTCCTCTTGATAACACCAAGAGTGAAAACTTATTGATGAGAGGGAAGGGTAAAATCAACAGAGATACACAAAAACAGAGAGACAGAGAAAGAAAGCATGATTGCAGGCATCTTAAGAAACTGGCATTTAAAATAGAGCAGCTTTTAGTTCCTGTGTGTTTCATTTTCATTCATCATTCATTCATGATGCCTATGCCTCCTTCACCTTCCTGACACTCGCAGGGCAGAATTAATTTTGCTGTCCTGTGGAGGACACCAGTAGAGACCAGAGGACAACTCCATGCTGCCACGCGTTCAATTCCTATCAAAGCACACCCCCTAGTATTTTTGCGTTCCTCAGACTCCACGAAATGAGAGAATTCCTGAGATGGAACTACTGACAACAATTTATCCAAGCTCCTGAATGGCAGTATAATAAACTCATTCTGACACTGTAGACCTTATCCTCCCAGCACTGTTGGACATCAATTTCTATAATGAGAAGAATATCCTGAACCTATAACTAATACTATAAGCATTTCTTCCACAGCTTTAATACATGCCCATTAATGCAACAGCCCAAGAAATCACAGGTGAACTATTGGTGGAATTTATGTTACTTGACCTGTGAAAGAAAAACACCAGGAGTGGCAGAGGCGGGACCAAACTTTCTGTTCCACAGGGCTCATACCTGTCAGTAAGACATGGCAGCAAAACTGGAGCATATTGAGAAGGGTGAGCTGGAGGGACTCAAGACACTTCTATCTGCTGCAGACATGACAGAGAGGTTGGAGAACAAGGACCAGACCATTCTGTACCTGGAATTCATTGGCATTTTTTCCTTCATTGCTGCTGTTCCTCTATCAGAACAGAACACCTCACTTGCAAAATACCTGTGTTTGTCAGAAGGAAAGGTCTTGCCCTCCCTGAGATTCCTTTCACTCTGTTCAATTAATTTTATTAACACCCTACAGACTCAGTCCTCAGGTCTTATGGTGAAAATGTTTCAACATTACAACTGTTTCACAAGAAGAGCCACGCAAGACCTACTGGTGCTTTGTGTGTGCTGCTATTAATTACCCTGTCAGAAAGGCCAGGGAAGACTGATAAAATGACCTGTATTTAATGCACCATCCAGAGGAATTAATTCAAACAAGCAAAGCTGACTCAGGCAATTGCAAGGAGTTTTGTGCACGGTGTTGTATCCACAGGGTGACGTATAATGTAATTCGCATGGAAGAAACCAGGTTATTTTACAAAGCTCTTAAAGGTGTAAATATGAATCCCATTATTGTGTTGTTTCTATATCATTAGTGTTCCAGGAAGGCAAGGATATGTTACTTCTATTTTGCAGACAGTTTAGCTTAAAACCCATGCCCAAGATCACACAAGAAATCCATGGCTAAGGTGGGAATGTACTTTTGACCTCCTGAATTCCAGTTTCCAACATCATCAATCCCTTTATCTCAGTTAATGCTGAACAGGATTTATCCCCAAATGGCATCCATAGTGTATTGCATAAAGCAGTCCAGAACTCAAAAGGAAACAAGGGACATGTGGGTAAAAGTTGGTGCAGAATTCACCTCCCAAAGTGCCTCAAGAACTGCAGGCAAAAAAGCTGGAGCTCTGGGAGCAGAATTCACTTGGGGTGGTGGAGGCCCAGGAACAGAATGAGAAACATGTGAAGAAACCCCTACTCAGGGAGCAGAATTGCAGAATCACAGAATCACAGAATCACATAATCACAGAATGGTAGGGGTTGGAAGGGACCTCTGGAGATTGTCTAATCCAGACCACTGCTAAAGCAGGGTCACCTAGGGCACTCTGCTCCAGATCGTGTCCAGGAGGGTTTTGACACTCTCTAGAGAAGGAGACTCCACAACCTCTCTGAGCAGCCTGTTCCAGTCCTCTGTCACCCTCATAGTAAAGAAGTTTCTCCCCATTTTATGTTTAGGTGAAACTTCCTGTGTTCCAGTTTGTGTTCATTGCCCTTTCTCCTGTCACTGGGCACCACTGAAAAGAGACTGGCCCCATCCTCTTGACACTTGCCTTTTAGATATTTATGAACATTGATAAGATTGCCTCTGAGTCTTCTCTTCTCCAGGCTAAACAGACCCAGGTTTACCAGCCTTTCCTTGTAAGAGAGATGCTCCCATCTCCTAATCATCTCTGTAGTCCTTCGATGGACTCTCTCAGGTACCTCCCTGTCTCCCTTGAACCAGGGAGCCCAGAACTGGACACACTACTCCAGATGTGGCCTCACTAGGGCAGAGCAGAGGAGGAAGAGAACCTCCCTTGTTCTTCTGGTCACACTCTTCTTAATGCTTCCCAAGGATACCATTGGCCTTTTTGGCTACAAGGGCACAATGCTGGCTCATGGCTAACTTCATGTCCACCAGGACTCTCAGATCCTCCTCCACAGAGCTGCTTTCCAGCAGGTCAGCCCCTGAGTACCCCCAGTACTCATGCATGGGGTTATTCCTCCCCAGGTGCAGGACCATATACTTTCCCTTGTTGAACTTCATTACGTTCCCCTCTCCAGCCTGTCCAGATGTCTCTGGATGGCAGCACAGCCTCTGGTGTTTCCGCCAGTCCTCCCAGTTTTGTATCAACTGCAAACTTGCTGAGGGTACACTCTCCTTTCATCCAGGTCAAGGATGAATATGTCGAACAAGACTGGACGCAGTACTGGCCCCTGGGAAACACCACTACTAACAGGCTTCCAACTAGAGTCTGCACAGCTGATCACAACCCTCTGAACTCTGGCATTCATCCAGTTGTCAATCCACCTCACTGTCCACTCATCTAACCCATGCTTACTAAGCTTGCCTATGGGGCTGTGATGGGACACAATGTCAAAAGCCTTCATTGAACGTCTCACTGAACTACACTCCTAGATTCCCATTTACAAACAACATATTTGAGACAGGACACCCCCATCCATCCTCTTCAATTCTCATTTTGTGACAAGAATGTAAGCGAGGCAATGAATAAGCTCAGCTCTCCAGCCATGGAGTTCTGTAAGGAGAATGCATGATGCAGGGTGCAGTAATGAACACTTATCAAAGCATGACCAAAGTGCTCAGATGAAGTTCAGAAACTTTGTAATGTAGGACTTTGAATTTTTTTATAGCTCTCTAGTACTTTTTATTACTGGCTTGGGACAAACTTCTCTATTTAATCCAGGAAAACCTATGAAATTGAAAGATTACTGAGAGCAAGCAGAAGGTTAAATGTGTGCAGGTAATTTCTAAATCTTGTTCATCACATAGTCTGGGAATCTCCTTGTCCTGGGGTCTGATATAATTTAGATTAATTGGAGTCATGAAGATCCAAAGGAAACAACATAAAAACTATCCAAGCCCCTCAGTGCATTTCTGTGCCTGAAGTCCTTGAAGGGACAACTGCAGGCTTCATCCTATAGACCCTGCCTGGAGAATGCTGTCTTCATTGTATGTTGGCTAAGTAACAAGAAACTTTCCAAGATGAGTCAGTAAAACACATGCAGCATTTTTGAAGCAGAGCAATCAACCTGTTATGACGTATGTCATCAACAGTCGTATCGTGAATACTGATGTTAGGCTGATAGAGAGATGCTGATACCATCAGGCCTGGAATGCATACCAACATTACAATGCTGGAATGCGTAATTTGAACATCCTGATTGTTCTCATGCTGGTAACTAAATGCACCCTGGGCTTCCTGACTGGAAAGAAATATGGTATGGTCAGAACAACAGGTTTGACTAATTGTCCTGCTCCAGGTTGGAGTGATAGAGGGCAGGTACCCATGGACATGTGTGATTATGTCATTTTACATCTGTTAACTCTTTTCCCATGTTTCAATCCTCCTTTCTCCACCCTGGTCTCCTCCCAAATAAACAAGCCACTCCTAATTTATTTTTTCCTCTGAATCCAGACTTGTTTTGGATACCAAATTCTGTACTTCTGATAAAGATTCCACTTCCCAGAAGGTCCCCAAGTCTCCCTTGCAGTTTTCTGTGAGGTCTGGCTATTCCTCACATAATTTGCTTTCAACCATCTGTGAAATCCATCCATTCCTCATGGCACTATATGTAACTTTTGTTGGCTTCTCACACTGGTAGTTGTCATGTCTGGCAATTGCTTATGTCATGCCCAGTGGTTTCTTATGTCCTGTTCAGTCAGCTCAAAGGCAGGTCAGGGCATAGTCATTTGCCTGCAGCCTTAAAAAATAATATATGATTTTCAAGCAGCCCACGATGTCCACACCAACTGTGTGCTGCAAGAACCATGGAGTGGTATGAGAAAATCTGGACAGAATTGGATTAAAATCATGCTGGACCTTACAAAAATCTCTGACAGGAACCCTGGTGCATCAGAACTCACAGCCAGACAGGGGAAGTTTAGATTATAAATGGTTCCCTGCATTGATATATTGGTATGTCTGTCACAAAAGCTATTGTTTATGCTACACAGGCGCACAACCAACATTCATAGCATAGTGAACCAGCCATTTCATTTGAGAGGAACACGTTGAACAATGGAGGTGTAAATGCTCTGCCCCACAGCTGCCATGGTCTGGTCAACGACCCAGCTTCCTGGTCACGAATCACAGCTTTGTGTCAGGTGAAGAGGCAGGCTTCAGGAACATCCACACCTTTGCTTCCTTTGGGGCTTTGTAAAGGCAACAGACAAACTTTACTTGTCTGATGAAGACCATACACTTTTATGAGTGCAGTACTTTTTAAGTACGGATGTTTTCCACTTGGTGGAGAGCACTGACATACAGGCAGAAGAGTCCCTTCTCTTAAAAAACCTTGGCACCTAATCCTCAATCCAAACACGGGAGTTAATACCCCTCACTAAGAAATAAAATGCCCAGGAGTCAGAGTATGAATGTGTGGAAGATGTAGGAATGAAGGCTAAATGGTCAGTGCAGGAAAATATCTCCCCCATAGATAAATCTCTGCATAACATGAGCATTAAGCAGGAGGAAGGTGTTTCCTCTACAACAGACACACTATGAAGAGGGGTTCCTCCCTTCCCAAAGCTGTTATAAACCTGAAGAGCTGAGAGGGGGTCACCAGTGGAAGTCAAACACCCTCTAAGTCTCTTCCGAAGCCCAGAAAAAAAGGAAAAAGAAAATGTTTGCTTCCTTAGTAAAATCAGGGGGGTTGGAAAAGTAGAAATGATTCCTGGGCTTGGCTTGCTGTGCTTGGTTGTGTAGAAGAGCAGCTGGCTCATGAAAGTGTTTCTGAAACCTGGTTATTAGCCCAGCCTCTTGTCCTGTCCCAGACACCTATCTTGTCTTGATACTTGCCTGGTTAAAACTCTTATTATCACCTTCTTTTTCCAACATAAAAATAAAAAAATGGGTAAGAGTGTTAACTTTGTTCTAAAGTTGAAAGCACTGTCATCATCCCCAGTTCAGAGGAAAAAATACACGTGTGGGAGTACTGGAGCATGTAGGTGTGTTGAACTGCCTGAAGCCAAGGCTAGAGGCAAATCAGATCTGCACAGCTAGAAATGTGACACGGTATAATTAACATTGGATGATTACTTAACCTCACTATTGACTCTTTAATAGAGCTTTGAATAAAAATGGAATTAGGAGGAATCCTGTGCCTCACACCCCAAGTAATCTGCATGCCCTTTCCACCCTGAGCTCAGAGCAGCAGCCTTTAGGGGCCGCGGTGCCGGTGCTGGAGCGCACCCCTAAAGGCTGCAGGCTCAGTGGGCAGCGCGCCTGACGGATGCTCCAGGCTCGTGGTGACTTCACCGGGGATATTCCCAGCCCAATGTGTTCCCTTGACCTCAGTGTAGGGCAGCCCAGGATTTGAAGCTGTCCTTGGCTCCCAAAGGGAACAGTCAGCCCCAGAAGACCTTTGATTCAAAGGGCAATGAGAAAAGTCTGGGGGACATTAGCTACTGCTGACCAAAACAGTGCTGGATCATTAGCTGCCCACTATGTTCTTCCTCTCTCTGCTCCACTGACCAGCCCAGGCATTGAAAAATCCCAAGCATGGCAGCACGTGCTGATGTCCCTTATCAAAGCAGTACTGAGCAGTAGCAGTGCTCCCTGGGGACACCTGTGCGTTTGCCCTGCACAGCCTCATGGGCAAAGAGTGTTCGGTGAGGGGTACTTGGGTCACTGGGAGGAAATGCCCAGACTTACAGAAAAAAACCACAACCAGGCTTCAGTGGGGCTTAGCAGGGTCATCCAGAGTGTAATGAAGGACTTCACTCTTGGCACTGAAGTGGCAGCATCAGCCCCATTGTGCCTCTCAGTCTGACCATGGGGAGCACGGGCCACTTCCCTCTGCCCTTAAATGCCACCACAGAGCAGTGACTTGCACTTCCAGCACCAACTTTGCCATTTGAAAAACAACTTGGGCGTCACGCAGACAAGAAAGTGACACTTGGCAGTGGTAGCAGAAGCCTCCAGCACACTGTCAGCTGCTGCTTTGCCTGAAAACAGGCTCCTGCAGCTCGGCCAGAGCAGCTCTTGCCCTTGTGGTCAGCAGAGTCAAGGCTGGGACAGGACTGTCCAACTCAGCCCTTCAGACACGATGTACACAACCCATGTGCTGGCTGTAGTCCTCTCCCTGCACTTCTTGCCATCCAGCTCAAGTGCCTTCTTGCTCACACTGATCTCAGGACCCTGCTCTGACAACTTCTGGAAGCCCCTGCAACGGTCCCCACCCTGTTTTTATAAAAACACAGTCCTTACCACTACAAAGAAAGCCTGAGAACATCTCAGACATGCACTGGGGTCTGAAGGAGCACAAGTATTTCTTCACATCAAGTAAACAAGTTGTTATGCAGCAAAGCAACTCCTCTCTCCAGAGCTGGTCCTGGAGAAACTGAGCAGCCACATCATGGATCACTCAGCACAACCTCTCCAGAGGCTTTAACAAGACTTCCTCGCTCAGGTGCCTGCACTGAAGTGCTTGAAGAGATTTAATTTAAGGCAGAGCATGGATTTCATGCTTTCCGTTAAGCTCTTCAGATGGAGCTGCTGTCCTTGAAGGCAGGCCCTATTCCCACAGAGAAGAGAGGGAACGGACCCTTGAGATCAGCACAGCGCTCCCCAGGGACACCAAGCCTGGCCTGGGGAAGGTTCCCCCACTGATGCCAGGCTGAGGGACGACAGGGAGTTCAGCATCTGTTTGAAGGCTCCCGGTGTCTCACATGGAAAGGGAGCAGGACCAAGATCTGTCAGCCAGCCAGTACATGCCTGTGGAAGTCACTGTGAAGCAATGGTCTTAAATAGGTTTCCCATCTGGGGCAGGCCAAGAAATGATTTTGGAGTCAGGCAGGAGGTCTTGCTTTTCTTCCTGTGGGGAAAAAAAGAATTGCAGGAGAACCCAAAAACTGCAAAGGAATATGAGAACAGAGATAACATCTGAACGAGAAGACTTCCTCCATCCTGTAGCAGACAACAACACTTGGCAATGCAGGAAGTCTTTCTACTTGAACTCTTTTGTATTGCTATTTCCCAATCCTTCTGTAAATTTTTAATTAAAAATGTATTTTTCATATTTAAATCTGTCTCTCTCCATGCCTTCATTTAAAGGTAGTTTGATGCGCTTACTTTTCAGTTTCATTTCACTAAGATAGCTTCGTTTCAATATTTGCCTCTTGAGTGCTAGTAGGGGCACAATTCTCATGTCTTCTGGAGCTGCTGGGTCATCATTTTCTGTGGCAATTTTGTGAATCCACAGTGCTGTGATGATGAAGCACTTTTGACACCAGAAACATCAGAACATGGCTCAAATGTTTCTACTATTCAAATAAATAAGGGATATGCTGTATCTTTATGCAGCTAGGATGATTCAGGTAAATATGGATCTTAAAAGACAGTATCTGTGAAAGTGCCTGACAAGAACTACTAGGTATATGCATAGAGACAACTTTCAAGTAAGATTAAGTAAATATTTACACTAATCCTCTTAAGAGCTCTCAATCTGTAATTCCAATTGCTTCATAGAATCATAGAATTGTCAGGTTTGGAAGGGACCTTAAAGATCATCTAGTTCCAACTCCCCTGCCAACGGCAGGGACACCTCCCACTAGAGCAGGTTGCTCAGAGCCCCATCCAGCCTGGTCTTAAAAACTTCTGAGGATGGGGCTTCCACCACCTCTCTGGGCAACTTGTTCCAGTGTCTCACCACCCTCATGGTGAAGGAATTCTTCCTAATGTCTAACCTGAATCGACCTATCTCTAGTTTTACTCCATTCCTTCTAGTCCTATCACTGACCAACAGCCTAAAGAGTCATAGATTCATAGATTGTTAGGGGTTGGAAGGGACCAAGAAAGATCATCTAGTCCAAGCCCCTGCCAGAGCAGGATCACCTATAATAAGTCACACAGGAACGTGCCCATGCGGGTTTTGAACACCTCCAGAGAAGGAGACTCCACAACCCCCCTGGGCAGCCTGTTCCAGTGCTCTGTCACGCTTACCGTAAAAAAATTTTTTCTTATGTTTATCCTAAACCTCTTATTTTCCAACTTGCTCCCATTGCCCCTTGTCCTAACACTGGATGACATTGAGAAGAGTCTGGCTCCATCCTCCCTACACTCGCCCTTTATATATTTATAGACATTAATGAGATCCCCCCTCAGCCTCCTCTTCTCCAGGCTAAAGTGACCCAGCTCTCTCAGCCTCTCCTCATAAGGGAGATGCTCCAATCCCTTAATAATCTTGGTGGCCCTGCGCTGGACTCTCTCCGGTAGCTCAATGAAGTCCCTCACCAGCTTTCTTGTAGGCCCCCCCCTCAGATACTGGAAGGTCACAGTAAGGTCTCCCTGGAGCCTTCTCTTTTGAAAAATGCTGGAATTATATTTCCTACAGTGCAATTCTCTAGACTTTGAAGTCCAATTGCCCCCACATTAGAAAACTCTCTTGTTGAATCAGATGTCTCTGAGTAGTCCAAGTCACATGTGCAAAGTACATCCTGAGTTCTCATCTTTGAATAGTAATGCCCAGCGGACATGATTTTGGTAACATACTGTAAAACAGCCTCTCTCATCATTTGAAAGAAGCATATTCCATCTCTGACACAAGTTTTCATCTTTCCCCAGATGAAAATCTGATGTATGCCTTTCTAATTGAAAAAAAAAAAGAAAGAAAAAAAAAAGAAAGAAAAAAAAAAGAAAGAAAGAAAAAAAAAAGAAAGAAAGAAAAAAAAAAGAAAGAAAAAAAGTTTTTTCCATGTTTGGAATCTGGGAACACCTAGACTGATAGGAATTTTCTAGAAAGACTTGTATGACCCAGTATGAAGTAACCAAAATAATCTTTGTTTAAGACATCTTCCAGAAGGCAACTCATTACCGATTGAGAATTCCTCTAAACTACTGCAGATCAGGAATTTTAGCTGCAGGCCACATCTGCTTTTCTAAATAGGTTTTCTAATCTTTTAGTTAGTAACAGCTGTTGATTACATATATATTAATTGCACCACTGAACAATAGTTGCCTCTATTGAACTGCTCAGTAGATAATAAAAATAGACTGCAGATATAAGAGAGTCCGTCTTGAAGTTCTTTTGTTCTGCTAGGCATAGCCATTCAAAAGATTTATCCTTTGCTGACATTAATGTACTCTTTTTAAGATAAGTGAAAATTACTTCACAGTTACTTCAAAAGCAGTAATTATGTTTTAGAAACAATGCCTAATTTCTACTTAGATTTGTTTACCTTTGTCTGGAGCCATTTTCATTAAGGAAATGGCATTGTCAGACTACTGGCAGACCTCTGAAATAAAATGAGAAGGCTCATTTCCATTACTATCTACCTTCATTTCTCTTCCAAGTATCTCACCATCTCCAGAAGCACATCATGGAAGTCCTTCAAGGAAAAAAGATATAATTTAATGAACAACAATATTTTTAGGACAGCAAACAATTTCTACTGCATTGGGTTCCTTCTCTTTTCCAATTAGAAAAATTAGTGTACTGTATAGAATTTTCAAATATACTTACCTAGAACACAGGAACATGGAATCATAGAATGGTTTAGATCGGAAGGGTCCTTTAAAGATCATCTAGTCCAACCCCCTGCCATGGACATGGACACTCAGAGTGGAAAAACCTTTCATGGATTGAGAATGGAAATGGCAGTCACACTATGTATCGATTTACGTGTATCTACTCCTTGGGAGATTCTGAATGTTTCATTTCTTCAGCTCCAAATTGCTGGCTTTGTCTGCATCACTTTTACAGTGGTGTAAAGCTGTTTATTTTAACTTCTTGATTTACATTGAGAAAGTTGGGATTCACTTTCCTTCTATTAAATATGTTGCCGTGGGAACACATTTCATTATCCGGTGTAAAGATCCCTTTTTGAGATATGAGATGATACCATAAAAAGTTGCAAATTCTTAGGCTTCAAGATGAAAAATGATGAGCAAATTATATAATTAAGGCCTCTGTTTTGATTCTTAATGTCTCAGAAAGCCAAAATACCATTTCAGTTTCTCTTCACTTTCCTCTGCTTATTCTTCCTAGCTCCTACAAACATCTACCAGCCTCCTTCCAAAGAAACCTCAAAAAGCACCCGAGGCCCCACACATTTGGGGGAAATAAAGGCCCTACTGGATGCTAAGCAACAAGTGCTCAACACAGTACTGGTTTTATGATACTGTACAATTATCTTCCCGCTAACACTCCATGAACCTTCCACTCTTTTTACCCCAATAATTACGCATATCACTCTGTGTAACAGTCACTAACATATTTTTGTGTACCCTTGCAAACAGCTGCCTTTAAATGATCAAGTTGATTAATAATTCAATTAGACTAAGCTTTCAAGATTTTCCAGCCAAACAGCAGCTGGTCTAACCAAAATGATACCTTTCCCTGTAAACTTTGCCTTGCTTATGGGTAACACATTTTGCAGTTGTCCAACTGGCAATTAGTGGTTTCTAGCAATGCTGATAAGGCCTTTCAGCCATTAGTCATCCATTTGCTTGGCACAAATACACTGACTAGGATAAAATGAACTGTGTTTGATTGCTTTCTTATTGGCTAGCCAAAGCCACTCCTAGTTACCCACTCCTTTTTCCCAAAGTATGCTTATCAAGAAAAAACAATTTCTCTTCACTTCTTTCTTACTTCTGGTAAGAAGTGGTACTGACAAACTGCTATCAAATTGTGCTCATTTCTAGATGAGCACATACTATAAAACATTAATATTTCTTTATTGATCTATTAGCTAATCTGGAAGCTACCTCTGCATTATTTAGTACTTGTGTAATGAGGCTTCGCAAGTAGCCAATAGTTCTAACTCAAGGGGATCTCTCTGCGAGCAGATTAATGTTTTTTGCTATGAAGATGATGCTGTATCAAGCCTGGATTAGTTTATTAAGGATAAGCGTATTTGTACGGCAAAAGAGTTGTTAAAGAAGTGACTGGAGTTGGTGGAGGAGTAAAAGATACAACCTCATCTCCGGTTTGATCTCACTTTATTAAGTCACATGGATAGAGTTGCATCGTACTGTTACATTAAATTGAAGAAATCAACACTGTGATTCTGGGAGCATTCCAGGCACTTCTCATCAGAGTTTGTAACTGATGATATGTACTATTGTTCAATATGTGCTGCTAGAGGTCAAAATAAAGTGCTTTTTAGTCAGAAAGTTGCTTTTCCCGGCTAAGCCAGAAATCAGATCTGAAATGTCCTAATTAGTTGTTTTGTTTGCTTCCATGACTAAACTCTTCAAATAAGAGAACTTATAACATTTCTGTGGGATGTTTGTAACAGAAATTGTTAATACGGTCCTTGTTAGAAAATTATTTAAAGATTTCTACTAAATTCAGTAACAGAAGTAATTTCAATGGCTTTCTTGGGTCAAATGATTAGACTCACTGTATTTGGCTTTGTAAACTCATTTTGAGTGATGATCATTGATAATGTAGGGAATGACCAGGGCAGAGCAGCCACTGTGCAATGGGTGACTCACAGCAAGCTTTTGTTGATGCAGCAGGGAGGTATCCTCCAGAAACTCAGCTAAGATACCCCTCCCATGACTTCAGCTTCCTCATGCCCTGCGTCAGGCAATGACAATGATGGCATAAAACCATTAGGTAGCTCACCTTAAACAGGATTGTAGGTATGATCCATATGTCACTACTTTTATCAGTGGAAGAGACAGGTTGAAACCTATGATGGATACAACAAGGTGTAAAATGTGAGGATGGAGGAAAAAAGTACACCTAGTACACTGTTATGTGTATTACCAAATGTAATTATACTGCCATGCGTTCTCTGTATTCCTCTCCTTAGTTGAAAGTGCATTGAAAAGTTTCCCACCTCTGGATGGAAGGAGAGACAGGTTAGGACTGTGTTGCCAGTTACCGTTGGAGTTACAGAATATAACTTTAGTTCCTATGGCTGAAATTTTTCTGGATGTTTTTTTTTTACTTCTTACGTTTCTTCTTTCAATGATGTATTTTAGCATATTCACAACTGAAGCAGTGCATACAAAGTAACAGCAAACAAGCATGAGTTAATTTAATATGAGACAGCATATGTCTCATTAAGGTAAAATGCATATGCTCTAAATCATCATAGCCACATTAATTGTATCACTGTCTTTTTGATGTACAGTTTTATTCTAAAATGTTTTCAGTTATTCATCAGTTTAGTGTAAATAAGTAGGTGAAAGATGAATGAACATTTTGATCTATTTATGGAAGAAATTCCAAGGAAGAAAATAAATACAGGAGTTATTATATAACTGAGAGATAGTTTTTTCTTCCACTACAGACAGAATTTAATGTATACTAGTCTAAGTTCAGATAAAATCTAGAATGCCATAGCTATATCCTCATTCCATGGCATTGTTACAAAAATACATATACCAGTTAGTAACATTGATATTGTTAGTAATACAATGGTAACACGTATAATGTTATTATCATAGAATCATAGAATACCAGGTTGGAAGGGACCTCAAGGATCATCTAGACCAACCTTTTAAGGTAAAATATATATATATAGTTTAAATGAGATGGCCCAGCACACTGTCAAGCTGTGTCTTAAAACTATCCAGTGTAGGGGAATCCACCACTTCCCTTGTCAGATTATTTCAATGTCTAATTGTTCACATGGTGAAAAATTTTCTTCTGGAGTCTAATCAGAATCTCCCCAGAAGTAACTTGTAGCCATTATCCTTTGTCTTTTTCATGTGACTCCTGGTAAAAAGGGAGTCTCTGTCTTCTTGGTAGTCACCTTTTATGTACTGTACATGGTAATAAGGTCTGCCCTAAGCCTTCTCTTCTCAAGGCTGAACAAACCCAGTTTTCTCAGCCTTTCTTCATATGGCAGGTCTTCCAGTCCTCTGATCATCCATGTGGCCCTTCTCTGGATCCTTTCCAGCCTGTCCACGTGTTTTTCTATAGCAGGGACCAAAACTGAACACAGTACTCAAGGTGTGGTCTGACCAGCTCTGACTGGAGGGGGATAATGACTTCTTTACCTCTGTTGGTCATGCCCTTGTTAATGCAACCAATATTATTATATATAATGAGCAAATTTGGAAACAGAAGTCAATAAAACATACATTTGCAATTCACTTTTTCTGAATTCCTCCATGGGGCATATATCTTTAAATGAAGCATCAGTTCACTAGACCACTTACTTTCTCCATTACACAACAGTAATAAAACACGCAGCCAGAAGAAAGCAAACACGAACTTCCCAGTACCTTCATCTCAAAGCATGACCCAAGCACCCCCTTGTAAACATACACACACATACTATCCTTGCCGCTACATGACTGAAGCAAGACTTCAGTAAACAAATGGATGAAAGATTTGTATTATTTCTTCCCTCCATCCCCCAGCCATTGCTAGTAATTACCTTCTTTTTTTTTAAATTTATAATGTTTTAAAAATGCTTCTCTAAATTTTATTGTAACAGTTTAAAAACATGTGGCTCTCCACTAATTATTCCCCATTTTTCCTAGTAATTAAGTATTCCAAAGTAGAACAGTGATATAATGAGACAAAGATGTCTCTGATCTGTACAGTGGACACTGATGATTATGAATGCTGACACAAAAGAAAGCAGCTCAAACACAGGTAAAACAGAGTATCCCAGCATAGAGCTGTTGTTGTAGTACCTGTCACAATCTGGGAGCTGAGTATTGTCAATATAATGACCACATGCAGAAACCTGGATGCTGGTGGCACAGAGCAATGCACTGAAGAACAGAAATGTTATTAACAGTGCTTTGTGTACATATTGGCATCACATAAGAAAACCAGCTCTGCTGCTAGATCACAACATCGGATGTTATTTCTTCAACACTCGTTTTTTGGTATAGTCAGGATTTTTAACTCTAGAACTGTTGTCTTGATGAGCCAGCAGAAAGTGATGTTTTTAGTCTTACCGTATCACCAGAGATCCCAAGGATTTCCTTTTCCACTGCCCAGCACTCCACCAGTCTGTAGCACAAACCAAGTAATACCTGATCATGCCAAGGAAAGAATTCTGGACTAAGACTGGGAATGAAACAGAACAAAACCTTCCTGGTTCTTGAAAGGGGCAAAAATATAAGGAAAAAAAGATCATCCTAATTACCATGTCTTAGCGGATGTCACTCCAGCAGACTTAGGGACTTTCTGAGCACCAACAATTTCTGCCTGGCTCTGCCTGGTGAGTGCTTTCCATCTGTCCTGGAGACAGTTTGTGTGCTCTTTCTTCTGGTTCCTCTGACTTTCATCTCTCGAGCATGCTGAGTAATTTCTCCTTCTCTTTCACCTCATGCAGTCTTTGCAAAGGACCATGTAGCTGGGAACACACAGATTATTATTATTATTATCTATGATATCATGCATACATTCTGATGTACTCCACTGTAGCTAGGGATCATGATGGAAAGAGCTATAATACCCAAGATGTTAAATTCATCTGTAACAGCCGATACATCTTTTGAGTGTGTTTCATGTGTGCCTGTGTGCACCCATACAGATCTAGATATGCGTGGGTACACAACAGCTATTTTCAGAGCTAGCACCCATGTCTTTGGTCAGAGCTGCCCATCAGTTTTGTCTCTTTCCCAGTTATTCACTGAAGGAGAACTCTGGACTGAAGAAAAGTGACTTGCTTCAACTCTTCCATATGCTTCCTCACCCAAAAGGATAAAAATCCAAATAATAATGATAGTAAAGAAAATCCTACTGTGTAAAATTTAGAACTGACTAGGAAACAAATGATGTTGAAAAAGCAGCAAATGCCAACATCTGATTGTAACAGTTCCAGGTCTGAGCACATCTACTTTTTCTCACAGTTCTCTATTTGTAAAAGCTAATGTGCAGGGTCCCTGAGTGCATTCATGAACGTGGCTTCCAAAGCAACCTGTTTCTCTGTCTCATGCGTGGTTTGTCCCTGGCCTTCAAGCTCCTCACTAATTTCTTTCAGAATACCTTTTATTTAAAAATGGTTATGCAGAATAGGTATGAGAACATCCTGTCTCATGGCTGTGTGTCAGCAAGTTTCTCCACCTTGTCTGAGCCTGCCAGTGCACTTCAGACCTTTGTATGAAAAAGACCATACAGTATGGTCATTTCCCTGCTCTCCTCACGTTTCGAGAGGCAAGTACCTCACACAGCATCTGCAAGGCTGTGAAATTTATCTGTGGGAAACGGTTTGGTTTTCTACAACACTAGTACCCCACCATGACTTGTTCCATAGGTATTGCAGTGAAATAATCTAAGGGACGTGGATTACTGGACTTGAAAGCTCTCTGATGAAAATTTGCTGTTACTGGCTTATTGCGATAGCTAGTGCCAGATTTGTATTATTTTAGCTGCAGGTGTAGACTAGCAATCACAACAATTGTCACTTGGTGGAGCCAGATTACTCTGCAAATGGAGTATGGCTTATGAGTGGCTTGTGAAAAAGGTCTCAAATTTTTAAATAGCACATTGTAGAAAGCTGGAGACTTAAATCTTTCAAGAAATCAACATTTTTACAAGTTTGCTTTTGTTACTCCGGCACAGGGGTAGTAAAGATCTTGCCAGCTGAGGGAACAGTGGTTACCTTTTGTTGGAGTAAGATAGAAGTACAGGAGAGAAGCGTTTGATAATTTATGTGGAAATGTGTAAGATTCAACCAAGGGCTGTTACTTTCTGGTTTTGCAGAGTTTAAAGCATCTCAGATTGTTGATGCTAAACTGTGCTGCCTTTACGCTGATATGTTTTTTAAAAATATCTGCCATTTTTTCTGTCTCTCTCTTAAATTCTCTTAATACAAGTGAGAAAGGACCTAATGACTTTACAGTGTAAACCACAGAACATCCTCAGAGGAAAAAATGAGAAGGTGCCAAACTATAAACACTTTCTCTATACTATGCTGAGTTTAGCAACTCCTTCCCCGCAGTATATTTTGTTCTTTTCCTGTCTATATGTATGGGGCATTTTAATTAAAGAAGCATTATTAGTAAAAGCTCCTCTGGCTTCTGATTCTGTGTTATAGTTATTGTAATTGCTGTAACAGAGCTCAGGGAACTTACATCACTCTCTTCCATCTTGATCTTCAGTGATCAGAAGTTACTACTGAGAGTATATGTGCTTTCTGGCAGTTTTGTATCTTCTCATTACATAGTTTTTCTTTGCATGAAATTGCTCCAAATCAGCAAGATAAGGCTAGATGACAGGTCTACCTTTGAGGACATGTCCTGACTGGCATATAAACAAAGTCTTACCAGTTCTTTCCATATTTGTATTAGACTGGTTAGATCTCACACATTGAGAACAGACTATAAATTGGCTCCAGCCTACTATTTTTCTTCAAAGTATATTGAGAAAAACGGTAAGAGAGCTCTTGTTTTGTCAGTGACCCCACATGCCAGAAGAGGTTGCTTGGTGTAGTCTGCAGTGTGTTGATGGGTAAATCTTACAAGCGAGACAGAGAACAGGAGAAAAGCCAGAGCACTGGGAGTCTGCAGTTTAGTGCCTGTGCCCTAAGGGGCATGTCCTTCCATGAGACACTGGATCAGATGATGGCTAAGATTTTCATGTTCTTGAGATATGGGCAAGAGTGGCACAGAGTCTGGTTGTAACAGGTGGTGTCCTATCATACAAAAATGTGAGACAGAACAGGAACTTGTTACAGCTTTGAAGATTTAAAGTTTATGTATAAAAGCATATTAAGGACATTTTCAAGTTCTACCTAAGATTTCCTAGATAGCTAATTTACTCAATTATTTCTGCATAAATTCCATGCTTTCAAGGTGGATGAACACACAATGAACACAGCAAACTGTACATGATGAACAATTTAATTTATGACTGCAGACAGCAATGGGACTTTTATGAATAATTAAAATCTATAGTATTATCCCTGTAAAGGAAAGCAAATAGAAGTGAAAGTTATACCTGGATGTATATTACACATCACATTTTATAGAAAAACAGAATGAAGCTAGTGATAAAAATCATCAAAGCTCAAACAGAATAAATGGGAGTACATGAAAGAAAGAAACGGCTTTCCCATGACGAGAAGGACAACATGGTCTCTCTTAGTGCTAGAAGATGGAGTAGGGGCACCGTGAAAATAGATCATTGGTACTGCATACCTGGAATAGCTGAAAATCTGTGTGATGGCACAGGCCAGACAGGAGTAAGTATTTTCAACTAGCAAGTTCATGATTTTGCTCCCTCTTGTGTGGCTGGATTTGGCTTGGGATCTGTGCCCAAGATGGGAAGAACAGCCCTACCAATGGCCATGGATACCATGAAGGCTCATGGAGCTGTAGCTCAGGCTGGAAAGGTTTCCTATTTGTCCTGGGTCAGTTTGGGCTCCCCCATGGTTTTGGGGAATGTGTTTGTGTCTCAGTGGCAATTCCAGATTAGAGTTTGTTAAAGGAGGATTTGATGAACTATGTTTCTGTGTGGTCCCTGAACACACCAGGATGTGGTGCAGGAACTCCAGACTGTCTCAGGTGTAGTGATGGGATGGGGTCAGTGGTGTCAGGCCAGGCAGAGTACTGATCTTGGGGTTCAGGTGGGCTCATCATAGGGCAGGTAAGCTCAGGAATGGTTGTGTGCCCCAGCCTTCAACCTGACTTGAAGTCTTCTAAAACCTAAGAAGGAATGAAGTGTGGCAGCTGCTCCTTTCCCTACCCCTCCTACTACTTCTGCCCATACAAGTATTCTTCTTGGGCCAAGTGTAAACCTTGTTTGCCCCAAGAAGAGCATGAAGATGCTCCTTCTAGTCAATGCAATGCCAGGTCCTTGCCTCCAGGCTGTGCAAGAATTGTGCCCCTTCTCCTGGAAACCAGAGCCCTCTCCCTTACCCATGGACAGGCTCCTGCTGAGTAGCCAGGTGGGCACCAGCCTGGGGCTGAGTCCACTGCTGCCCAGCACAAACACCACCACTCAGATAAGCTCTGATGGATGTCCAGAGAGAAGTCAGCAAGGACTGGAACTGCGACAGCTATTTGAGGTCTGTTCTCATCTCTGGAAGGTCTGTTTGATACTTGGAAGAAAGTAAATGGACCTTTTCTGTCCTTTGTGGCATAGATTTGCCATCTCTTTTCAAGCTTTAGAGGCCATACAAAGCCACTGAATGGAGTTCTTCAGTCTATGAGGTCTTAAAACACTTGGCCCAGTGTTTTTGTGTAGTCATGGAATTTTAGATTTCTCCCCTGGAGGGCAAAACATGCTTTTTTAGTTAGACTACCTCTCTGTTGTCTGGGTTTGTTTTTTTTTTTACCTTTTTCTTTCTTCTTCTTCCCTGTTAGCAGTTTAGAAACCCATGTTTCTACAGCCACCTGATTTCAGCTTTTAGGCCTGAACCCAACCCCTTCATCATCAGTTAGGTCAACTTTTTAACCTAGGCAAACTTTAATATCTCTGTCTACTTGTTGCAGGCTATAGTTTTCATCTGTTAGTTACCATATTCACACTTAAAAATTATTAAAATACTCATGCTCCAATGCAGAAGCAGGATACATTTCTGTATGAGAGAAGGCATTTTACACATAGACTAACACAAAAGAGGGAAATGGAGTTTGTTCTTTTTTTTCAACCTCTCCTTTCAAGAAGGGGAATTATGAAAACAGTTCCAAGTCTTGGGTCTTATTATTAGTCATGTTATTTTGCATTATACAAGAATTATTCCTGGCACCCTACATGAAGTGGGCCTGAAGTGACAGAGATAAAACATGGGAAAATTCAGTACAAACCACTCAGTCTTGGGTTTTGGTAACAATATTCACCCATTTCAGGGACATAATGGAAACAGAGGGAAGGCAACAAGCAGATTTCTTAATACAATAATATTACATCAACTTCTAAAACGAGGGCCAAGCAAATTAAAGCTCAGAATATGCTTTTATGTTCACTGCTAGACTAATTAAATTCTGGTCCAAAAATAATGCAGTCCTGAGCTATCCCACAGCTTGCAACAGCAAAGAGTGAGGTTTTCATAACTGATCCTTAACTCATGCAATAGGAAAAAACTGCTCCTTCTCACAACAAATGTAAGTTTTTTCAGTACTTTTAGAATGATGACAGTTTCTACTCTATGAAGAGCACTGGCCACCACTCAGAATAGCCCTCCTTCTTGCAAGACCTTGGCACCTGACTTCCCATCCAACAGCAGGAGGTGCTACTGCATCCTGAAGAAGAAAATGCCCTGGAATCAGCGTGTACATATATGTGACATGTAGGGGTGAAGGCAAAATGGTCAGTGCCGATGAGTGTTCCCTCTCACTGATCAGCCTCTCTGTTTAAACTACACATTGAGCAGATGAAGTGTTTCATTTGCAGCAGACACAAAATCCCAACAGCTGAGAACAGCACACTTGATCTGCAGAAGTAAAACATCTTAATTCTGAGGAAGTCAGACATCTCCTAAGTATCTTCTGAAGCCCAGAAGAAGGAAAAATAAAATCTTCCTTACTTCCTTGATGAAAATATTCCTGGGATCAGCCTCCTGGAGCTGTGGAGGGATAAAAGTGCAGCAACATAGCTCATGAAAGTGTTTCTGAAACCTGGCTTATTAGCCCAGCCTCTTGTCCTGTCCCAGACACCTATCTTGTCTTGATACTTGCCTGGTTAAAACTCTTATTATCACCTTCTTTCTCCAACATAAAAAAGAAATGAAGACTGTGAGCTTCATTTTGAGGTTGAAAACACTGTCAGGATCCTCAGTTCAGGAAAACACATGTGTGAGAAAGATACTGTGTAGGTGTGTTGAACTGCCTGAAGCCAAGGCTAGAGGCAAATCAGATCTGCACGGCTAGAAATGTGACATGATATAATTAACATTGGATGATTACTTAACCTCACTATTGACTCTTTAATAGAGCTTTAAATAAAAATGGAATTAGGAGGAATCCTGTGCCTCACACCCCGAGTGGTCTGTGTGCCCTTTCCACCCTGAGCTCAGAGCAGCAGCCTTTAGGGGCCGCGGTGCCGGTGCTGGAGCGCACCCCTAAAGGCTGCAGGCTCAGTGGGCAGCGCGCCCGACGGATGCTCCAGGCTCGTGGTGACTTCACCGGGGATATTCCCAGCCCAATGTGTTCCCTTGACCTCAGTGTAGGGCAGCCCAGGATTTGAAACTATCCTTGGCTCCCAAAGGGAACAGTCAGCCCCAGAAGACCTTTGATTCAAAGGGCAGTCAGCACCTCATTTTTAGCATAGGGTTTTGCAGACCCAGTCGGGAAATGGATCAGCCCACTTTGGGGCTTTAGCTCTGTGCTGAGGTCAAAATTGTGCAAACACGCTGTCTGCTTGGAGCTCAAACCCTTCTCCTGGCCAGAACAGCTTCTCCTGCAGCCTGTCATTTCTGTCTTGGGTTTTGGTAACAATATTTACAGCTTGTGAACTCTGGTGACAGGATACTGCTGAGGAGAACAGACCAGTGAATGCCCATTTTTTATAACAACCAGATGCCCATTTTAATACTACAAACTCCTGACAAAGAATACTTTCCTCTTGAGCTTTGCCCACAGGCTTCAGAGGCAGCAGATCTGTTCCTGTTGTCACCACCCTTTTCCTCCAGGCAGACATTTGTGACCATCTCCCTAGCTTTGTAGTTCTAGACCTGGTGAATAGGAGTCTCTTCTGCTGCCCCTCATCCCATCTCTGGTGTCAGCGGGACTTCCAGGGAAGGCTCCTGCCTCTGGGGTACATTCTTCTGCACACATGCTGGATTGAAATGCACAACTGATGTCAGGACCTGCCTTCACAGGGTGTTTTTGGCAGCTGAGGGTCTGTTTGTCCTCCTGCCCTGCAAAGGCTGGGGTAGAGGCAAGGAGCAGGATATACCGGAGAAAAAACAGTCCCTCTGAGAGCTGCAGGCTGCCATGTCTCCTGCAAAGCATCAGAAGGAGCCTGGTGCTGCCATACACACCAGCTTGGTGGGCTCTCCAGGACAACCTGGTAGAGAGTCTATCTGGGTGTCTCTTGTCAGACGCTCTCTCACCATGCTGCAAGGCAGGTGGTGACCTGGCATTGGCAGAGAAATCCTCCCCTCCTGATACAGTTTAACTCTGGAAGAGAACGATGTTTAGAACTGAGATGATCTGCACATGATAGATAAAGCAGATGCTGACTGAATGGGAAAACACCTTGTTCACTGCCCAGGCTGCTGCAAAGATGGGCTTCCCATCTTGACCTAGACAGGTTGGAGAGTAGGGCAGGGAGAAATCGAATGAAATACAAGGGCAAGTGTAGAGTCTTGAATCTGTGAAAGGACAACCCCAAGTACCAGTATAGGTTGAGGACTGACTTGTTAGACAGTAGCATGGGGGAAGAGGACCTGGGGGTCCTGATGAACAGCAGGATGTCCATGAGCCAGCAATGCTCATGGCCTCGTGGCCAAGATGGCCAATGGCATCTTGGGATCTATTAGAAGTGGTCTGGTTAGTAGGTCGAGAGAGGTTCTCCTCCCCCTCTGCTCTGCCCTGGTGAGACCTCATCTGGAATGTTGTGCTCAGTTCTGGGCCCCTCAGTTCAAGAAGGACAGGGAACTGCTTGAAAGGGCAGCCACAGTGCAGAGCCACAGAGATGATTAAGGGAGTGGAGCATCTCCCTTATGAGGAAAGGCTGAGGGAGCTGGGTCTCTTTAGCTTGGAGAAGAGGAGACTGAGAGGTGACCTCATTAATGTTTATAAATACGTAAAAGGTGAGTGTCAGGAGGATGAAGCCAGGCTCTTCTCTGTTATATCCAATGATAGGACAAGGGGCAATGGGTTTAAGCTGAAGCATAAAAGGTTCCATAGAAACATAAGGAAAAACTTTTTCACTGTGAGAGTCACAGAGCTCTGGAACAGGCTGCCCAGCGGGGTTATGGAGTCTCCTTCTCTGGAGACATTTAAAACCTGCTTGGACATGTTCCTGTGTGACCTGATCTAGGTGGTCCTGCTCTGGTAGGGGGGGGTTGGACTAGATGATCTTTTGAGGTTCTTTCCAACCCTTAACATTCTATGATTCTGTGATTGCCCTCTGAGGGACCTGGTTGTGCCAGAGAAGACTGTGTTCAGTTGCTCCATCCCCTGGGGAAGCCTTTGGGCTAGACTCAGGAGTATGGACACAGAGCAAAGAACTCACTTTGGGAAGAAGCAGTGGCCAGCAGCTTTGGGGTGTGCTCTGTGACTCAGGAGACCAAGTTATCTTGCTTGCCCCACCACTTTTTTCCAGTACTAAGACCTAAGTCAGACTCCCTGAGGACAGCCTGAAGTGCTTAACCATGAATCGTCGTTCTCAGCATCCTGGCAAAGCCCATTGCTCATCTCCTTGTGCTCAGTTTCTTCTGAAACCTTTCAGGCTTCTCCACCTCAGGTGTCTAGGAATTTTATCTGTCAGACGCTCCCTTGAGGCTGATGACCCTTTTCCCATTTCTGCTCTTCCAGCAACAGCAGTTTAAACTCCTTTGCTCAGCCACTCCTGCTGCAGCTTGGGATCTCAGCCTTCCTGCCTGGACAAGAGCCAGATGGTCTCTGTCAGCTACCACTGGCATGGCTACTTGGCAAGGTGCAGCACAACAGTCATTAGCTGCCCACTGTGTCTCCCTCTGCTCCGTGTTTGGTCAAGCAGCTTGAGGATGGAATTTCCTTGCCATGGGCATGTCCTGGCTATTTTTGATCCTGCAGCAGAGTCAGGACCTCGATTAGCACGAGTCAGCATCATAGTGCAGTGGCCTGGGCTGTGTTAGTTCATAGCAACCCCCAGACTGCCAGGAGAAGGTTAAAACTTTGGGGCACTGTGGGAGCTTCACTGGCATACCCCTCAGAGAGGCTCACCATCTCTTTAGTACATGCTTTGCGTTGTCAGCTCTTCAAGGCACACACAGAGAAAATGGCCCGATTCGTACCGATTGGCACTGCACAGCCTAAGGCAGGTTGTGTCCTGCTCTTGGGGTCACACTGGAGTATGGCAGCTACATCTGTATGGGCAAGAGCAAAAGGCCAAAGGTATGTGTGGTACCCTGGGAAGCTCAGCAGTGCGTTTGCCCTGCACAGCCTCATAGGCAAAGAGTGTTCGGTGAGGGGTACTTGGGTCACTGGGAGGAAATGCCCAGACTTACAGAAAAAAAACACAACCAGGCTTCAGTGGGGCCTAGCAGGGTCATCCAGAGTGTAATGAAGGACTTCACTCTTGGCACTGAAGTGGCAGCATCAGCCCCATTGTGCCTCTCAGTCTGACCATGGGGAGCACGGGCCACTTCCCTCTGCCCTTAAATGCCACCACAGAGCAGTGACTTGCACTTCCAGCACCAACTTTGCCATTTGAAAAACAACTTGGGCGTCATGCAGACAAGAAAGTGACACTTGGCAGTGGTAGCAGAAGCCTCCAGCACACTGTCAGCTGCTGCTTTGCCTGAAAACAGGCTCCTGCAGCTCGGCCAGAGCAGCTCTTGCCCTTGTGGTCAGCAGAGTCAAGGCTGGGACAGGACTGTCCAACTCAGCCCTTCAGACACGATGTACACAACCCACGTGTTGGCTGTAGTCCTCTCCCTGCACTTCTTGCCATCCAGCTCAAGTGCCTTCTTGCTCACACCGATCTCAGGACCCTGCTCTGACATCTCCTGGTAGCCCCTGCAAAAGCCGCTGCTGTTGTCAGCCAGCAGCCAGGCAAAGCTGCACTGCTGGTTTCTGAGGCAGGAGGAGTGACCCAGCTGGGCCTGCCAGCCTGGAGCAATTTCTCCTCTAAATAGGTCTGAACAGGAAAGTGTGAAGATGGGTGCAAAAAATCTAGCAGAAGGCTGCAGCTTCGGGTCTGCAGGCACCAGTGGTGGGAGTACAGGAGACCTCTGCTGTGAGGTGGAAGAGGTGGCAAAGACTGTTGTGTTAGAGGCAAACTCCATCTGCCCAGCCCAAGGGGGCCTGGGGGACGCAAGAGGGGAGCTCCAAGGCAAAACCCTTTCCTGCTGTGGTTGGCAGAGAGTGAGGAAGAAAGAGGGGAAATGCTGGCAGCTGATGCCTGTCAGACTCCTCTGAGTCTTTGAAGAGGAACAGTTATTTCTGTCCAGGAGAATTAAAGGAACACCTGGCAACACAAGTGTACTGAGTTTGATGTTCCCAGCCCACTCTGACCTGGTTCTCTGGGATGTTCATGGTTTTGCATTTTGCAGGCTCTCCACTGCTCACATTCACCGATTCCGACTTTCTTTGCCAAGATGTGGTTTTTAAACCGTGCATTACATTTTTTGTCATAGTCACCAAACACATTCTTCTGCCTTTTGTAAAAGCAACTGACAGTACCTGTGATCTCTCCTCCACTTCACAGGAATAAGGAACATCTTCACCAAGACCACAGCCTGGCTCTCACCTTTTGTCATTATGTACAACTCTGACTTTGGATTTGGCATCTCAGACAAATTAATAATTTCCAGATTTGTTTTTTAAATTTGTCTACACAGGAACCCAACATCATTCTTCAACAACTAAGGGTCCCAGCTTGAAGGTTGTAATTAAGTACTGTGGAAATAGGAGATGATATCTGACCCTTCATCACCTCTCCATATCTTCCTTACAGTTTTGACAGCACTGCTCCTCAGAGTAAGATTATCTCAGTTGCTCACTCAGTAAACACCAATGCACCTTCTTTCCCTCCTTGCTTGCTTCATTTTGGAATCATTGATGCTATTGGCAATACCACACAGCACACAAGACCATACGACACGCGGCTGTTTAAACTTCTAAATTCAAACTGAGAAGATCCTTCAGGTATGGCTCACTTTTCAAGGGCAGAAAACTCTCACCCACTGTCACTAAGAGGAAGGAAAAACTGCAGCTACACATTAAATAACTGCCTCAGGATGCATGAGGCAGCTCACAACAGACCAAGAACATGCTCCTGCTGGCAGTGCCAGTGCTCAGGGGGGAGAACTAACCATCTTTTATGTCCTTCTCTGCAGTGGTAAATATGCACAGAAGTGAACACATGTGGCTGCAAGAATATTGCTCCTCTCCACAGAACTCACACTATTTTTTCAAAAACACAGTCCTTACCACTACAAAGAAAGGCTGAGAACATCTCAGACATGCACTGGGGTCTGAAGGAGCACAAGTATTTCTTCACATCAAGTAAACAAGTTGTTATGCAGCAAAGCAACTCCTCTCTCCAGAGCTGGTCCTGGAGAAACTGAGCAGCCACATCATGGATCACTCAGCACAACCTCTCCAGAGGCTTTAACAAGACTTCCTCGCTCAGGTGCCTGCACTGAAGTGCTTGAAGAGATTTAATTTAAGGCAGAGCATGGATTTCATGCTTTCCGTTAGGCTCTTCAGATGGAGCTGCTGTCCTTGAAGGCAGGCCCTATTCCCACAGAGAAGAGAGGGAACGGACCCTTGAGGTCAGCACAGCGCTCCCCAGGGACACCAAGCCTGGCCTGGGGAAGGTTCCCCCACTGATGCCAGGCTGAGGGACGACAGGGAGTTCAGCATCTGTTTGAAGACTCCCGGTGTCTCACGTGGAAAGGGAGCAGGACCAGGATCTGTCAGCCAGCCAGTACATGCCTGTGGAAGTCACTGTGAAGCAATGGTCTTAAAAAGGTTTCCCACCTGGGGCAGGCCAAGAAATGATTTTGGAGTCAGATCTTGCTTTTCTTCCTGAGGGGACCAAAAGAATTGCAGAAGAACCCAAAAACTGCAAAGGAATATGTCAATGGAGTGAATATCTAAATAAAAACACTTTCTCCAACAGGTAGAAGACTGAGGTATGGCAAGTGTGAAGAGACAGGGAGCCTACTGCTCCTGTCACACCATCCCTGTCTGGACTGGGAATGAAGCAGGAAAAAAGGGTGTTCCCATAAAACATGGAATTGAGTGAGACATAAGTCAAGAGCCAGTTCACTGGAGTGAATTAATTCTGGCTGTTGTCAATGGTGGGGAAGTGAAAACCTTTGGCCAGGTGCCCAAGGGAGGGGAGGAGAGGAGATAAGATATGAAGTAGGTGATGAAAGGGATGCAGGAGGATAGAAATGTGAACAGGTTAGAGCTGGTACATTGTGCACTGGGTCCTACTTTTCTCATTCCAGCAGCTTGTAAGTATGAAACGGAACTGACAAAAATGCCTGCAACAAAGAGAAGAAGACACCAGAAGCATTTTTCAGTATTAGGCTTTTTGTTTTTTAGAATTCAAGCTTACACAGTTATCTATGCCCACTATATTCATAATTACATTTTAATATCTGCATACAAAAGCTATGTAAAAATTATTTTCTTCCCCGAAATATACAAATTTTCTCTTTAGATAGTTTAAAACATTTGTGATCACAGATTTTTTTTTTTTTTTAATATATTTTAGGCTGAAAAAATATTACCAATCTAGCATAACTCTTAACACTGTTTGCAAAAAAATACATCATCCAAGGTACTTTGTTTTTTACTGTATGGTGTAATGTTTGCCTTACTCTCAGGGCATGAAACCAATATTAAAAAAATAAACCAAATAAGCAAATCCCACAGACCTCAAAGACAAAGTCAGAAGTCCTCCCCACCAACTTCACAAAACCAAATAAACAACCGAAACGAACCTTCTCTTAAAAAAAAAAAAAGAATGACTAATTTGATGTATTTATGAGCAAACTAAAACTGAAGAGTGCTAAGGAAGTAGGAAAAGAGAAAAAGAAATTACAGTATGTCAGCTAGTTCATGCCCTGATACTATCTTTACCAACACTAAATGTGTAATTAAATAAAGTGTCTTTTAATGTTTTACATTGTGCTCAGTAATTTACATAAATTTAATCTACACCCGGGTGCTGATGTAGATTTACATTTGATTGTCTTGTGCATAAACAAGGTTAGCTTTTAAAGAAGGTAAACTGTGCAATGGACAGTCACAAACATCTTATTACCTGCACAATATTGCTTTTTGAAGGCGACATCAGTCAATGTGGATACACACAAATAATGCATACTCTTTGCATTTGCTAACATCTATACGACACACTAAAACTCTGTGATAAGGCCAAACCTTTTTTGTTTTTAATTTTAAAGCAAAAATATACCATAGTAAAAAAATGTGCTCACACCGTTTTGAGTCTTTTAAGTGGAAAATAAATCTCTATCACACTAGAATAAAATTCTCTCTGTAAAATTTAAATATGGATCACTTCATTGCTGTATCAAAAGGAAACGTCTGGCAATCATTTCCAGATGACCACAATAACAAGATGCATCAAGAGGTCCTGTCGCCTCTTCCTTTGTGAAAAGGTAAAAGTTGAACTCTCTCAATTGCTCTCACAGTGAGAGGAGTAAGTTCCTTGGTTGTGGATTTTGATTCTGTCAATGAAAAAGGTTTAGCCTTAGGAATGTTGGCTACATCTCAAAACCATAAGACTGATTTTTATAATTTATGATTCATGCAGCAAGAAGTCAATATGACACATACAGGTTAGAGTTCCATAGCATAAAAATACATCACTAGCAATGACATGCTCTGCTTGTGATCAACAGCCCTGTCTTGGCAGATTTCTGATATAAATGGTCTCTCTGGACAGTTTTTTCCTCTTTCTGATGCCTGCCTCTGAGAAAGCAAGCAGTCTGCTCAAGGATGATTTTGGACCTTGAAGGTCTAACTCTAATGTCTACATTTTGGCAGAATGTAAACAAAAATCATTATCACGCACTATGTATGTCATTATAAATACCACAACTGAGATTACACATGAAATGAATATCTAAATGCAGGTGTTCCTCAGGGCAAAACCATGAACGGTGGACAATCAGGTTTGACAGGAAGAACTTTGTATGTAAGACCCACATGTTGACCACAAAGCAAACATGAGAGTTACGTGGCACCATCAAGAATTAGACTCTGGACTGCACTGGGAAGTGCACATTTGTTATTTCCTTCAGAAGGCCAGTTGCTACAAAGGGTGCTGACTGCAGTACTGATGTCTGCTACTCGGATGGTCAATCCAGTGGCTCAATCCTACAATGGCTTGAGGACCACTGATAGTTAAAAGCAAGTATGTCTTTGTAGAACTAAGGTCAGTATCCACCGGTTAGAGTCTGAAAAGAGGATCCTCATGTGATCTAGTTTTACTCTCATGATCACATAAATCAGGAGTTGTACTGAGCATGCCAATGAAGTCACACAAAGTAAGACTCATAGGACATCAAAAGTTATTAGATGTCAGGACATCAAATGTGTCAAACTAAGAGCTTGGTCTTAGTTTTCAATTGAGGAATACTACTAATCACCCTTAGTTAATCAGTGCCAGGCATCGACTTAATCTAAAGAGCTAGAAAAGTATGTTGACATGTGTCTCTTCTGCTTAAAGCACTGCTGAACCTGTCAAACGTGGCTGCCTGATTTTAGGCACTTCAGTCCATCTGCAATCATCTAAGAGAGAAAGGAGGCCTGATTTTCTGATCCCTGATTAAGCAAAACTCCGAACTTCATCAGCATCTTGGGAAGTCAAGACATTAGCTTAAATGCCTAAATGCAGCTTACATGCCTGAATTCAGACATCCGTTTATGCAGGCAAAAAGACATGCACATTTCTCTTTTCTTTGCAAGCCACTGTGGGTATAGATGCAAGTAATAGATCAGCAGGTTTTTTGCTTTCTCTATATGCTATCAGTTCCCTTTCAAGCCACTTCCAAATCAGCTATCAAGCACTCTTTCCTGATTATGGATGCTGCTCATCTGAGATTCTACGTGAGTATGTGTGAGTTCACCACATTGTCCGGACTCTTGTTCCAAAAAGCTACAAAGTTTCTAACTCCTTGTCCCCAGTACAAGGAATTTGGATAGAGACTGATGCTGTTAACACTTATCCTTTGAGATGGAGACATCACAGGCCACAACAGAGGTTCTTCAACTTCAGCAAACATTTAAGAACAAATTTACGATGGTCTGTCTTCCTTGCTACCCACAAAAAACCAAA
The DNA here is from genome assembly GCA_025345505.1 of Todiramphus chloris collaris. NCBI lineage: Eukaryota > Metazoa > Chordata > Aves > Coraciiformes > Alcedinidae > Todiramphus > Todiramphus chloris. The sequence goes on from JANVCC010000019.1 coordinate 9,457,713, forward strand.
CCCTAAACACACATTGTGTTTTATGTTCTCACAAAACTATGGGTACAAAGTGCTAAGTGATAACATCGGTGCTCACAACTCATCACGGGTGCATATGGTATTGAAGAACAGGGAAAACAAGATTCCATATCCCTGAAAACATAGCTGATAGCACTCCAAATGCTTTATCAATAATGTAGGGAAGGAGGGGTAGAAAGAATTTAACCCTTGACAAACACATGTGGTGTTCCATCTACAATATAAGATTTCCTGAGTATCAATCATGTTTTCATGTGGGGATAAACATGCAACGTATGGGTTTGGATATGGGCCATGAGCTTTGACAGTCAACACATCCACCCTAACAATGCCCACTGACTTGCCAGGCAAATATATCAATAAATAGCAGAGAAAGAAACTGGTAGAAATGAATGCACAACACGAAACAACGTGTGGCATGAGGAAGTGCAAAATACATGAATTAAGTCTCTGTTTCCCAGGAAGAACAGAAGGAGGCTTTTGATGTATCATACAAATTCAGAGAATGGGTTAATATCAAGTTTATAAAACCCAGGGACAACACCCCAGAATGGAGATGGATGACAGAGAGGAACCTCTATATAATGCCCTCATCACCGGCCTCCAAACAGTCCAGGACTGTGAGTACTGACTTGCAGATTTTGGCAGCAGGACATCCTGTCATTGCTCAGTTCGGTTCCTGCTAGTGCAGTTAGTGGAAATAAATTAAAGGAATCAAGAGAGAATCTAGCCAAACAGAACACTGACAGACACCAAGGAGGGAGAACCTAGCTGATCAACACACATAAACGCACGCACACAGAGGAGAGGGTGAGGGAAGGAGAGAGAGAAGATAAAAATATGGAAATATGTTTAAGACATCTGTTGAAGATTTGTAATTATATATATAGGTGCATATAAACTTTATATATATATATATATATAAAACAAAAGATTACTGCCAAGCAACACTATTTGTATTACTGGGATACAGCTGTACAGTCTTGAGTGTTGTCAATAACACAGCTGGTTTCTGTCCCATCTGAAGGTCACCCCGTATGTTTCGTTCTCCTTGTCCTCATTCTGTGAGCATTCATATCCCTGCATAACTCTAAGGAAAGCCTGCTATCATGACAGAGAGTTTTCTCCCTCAGAGTGACAAATTTTCCACACACCTCAGAAAAAGCAGACCTCTCCACTCTCAGGAAAAGCACCTCAGGGGATCAAATTCCCCTTCTTACTCCAACAGACCTTCCAGTGAAGTTACCTGGAGTTCAAAAGTAGTAAGAACTGAAGGATCTTACTTTCTTATACACATGGAAAAAAATGAGTCAGTACCTTCTAACACTCTGCATTATTTTAAGTGCTTGATTTATGGGGCACAGTTAAACAAACCTCAGATAATGATGGTATCGTGATGATGATGAAGATCCTAGATCATAATGGTGACTGTTACAATAGAAACAACCATGAAGACTAGAAATTTCAACTCGTTAATTGGTCACTTGCGCTCTGCAAATTGAGGTAATACTAGACAGAATTGCCAGGGTCAAATTAACAATAGCTGTTTTAACTTGAAGGCCAATTTGTCTTCTGCCACTTCAAATTCTCTCCCATATTTTCCAAGCAATGATGTGTGTGAGCTGGTGACCACGTAAGTGCTGGTGAATGAGATTAGTCTGTTTGTATTTTCACTGTTAAGCTGTCAAAGCATTCACATCAAAGGACCGAAGAACAAATTGCAATAGTCACAAGTACCCGCATTAAAGGGATGTTTTCATCCATGTGTATACAACTGCCCCCCAGCAACCCCAAAAGAAAACCCAAACAAAAACCCGACCCCGCCTCAAGAAACAGAAGAGCACAAAAGAAGAACAAACAGAGGTGAGAAGAGCTGGGCAACAGGATGAAATGACAGCCAGTAGTGCGACAGGGGCGTGGAGAACCACTGCAGTCTCTCTAATCCTCAAACACTTCCAGGAACAACGGAGGGAAGAGTTCTGTGGGGCACTCCACCTTCATGTGCAGGAAGCGGCTGGCATGGCAGGCTCCAATCATTCGCAGGTCTGTCACTTTCATCAGCAGTTTTGGCCAAAAGTGTGCAACATGGTGTTTTCTGTAATTAATGTAGTGTTCAAATGCCAGGAGGAAACCCTCTTGACACTTTTCTATCCTCTCGACGCAAACAAGGCCTGGGCGATCTGTAGATACAAAGAAGCAGAATTATCATTATTGCTTATTTACTTCAATAAATTCCTGATCATGAATCAGGAAAAATAGGATAATTCTGATGTTAGGAAAGAAAGTGGGGAGACTAGGGACATCTGGCTCTGCCACAAGCTACTTCTCTGATCGTGGACACCTCACTTATCAGTACTACTCCTGGTAAAATGAGAAGATAATCCTTCCATTCTTCATCCTTTGCCTGCTTTGCCCATTTAGAGCATAGCTGTTTGGGAAGTGTTTCCTTACAGTGACTAAAGCAACAGATCTCAGCTAAGACTTCTATCTATATCTTTCTTGAAAACAACTAATAAAGAAATGGAAATATTTCCTTGTCAGGTATCTAAATTACAGTTCTTATCTCTTTCTCTATAGTCTGACCACTGCTTTGGTCAAGCTTTGATCCACAGGTGAGCTGCAAAAGAAACTGTTACGGAGCACCAAGGAACAGAAAAGGCAGAAAAATTGTCTCAACCAGCACCCAGATGGGAGCTGGGAAAGCTCCTTTCACAAGTCACTCTTCAGGAGACACTTCTGGGAAAGCAGGTCCTCTGACCTGCCTTTTGAAACCCCTACTCATGTATCATGGTGCAGGGAACTAAAAAGAAATCAAAATGTTTTGACTGAGAAGGTCAAGGGCTGTGTTGTGATTAATGTGGAAAACTTTCTGTCTTGGATGCAGTTAATACTTGCAAATCACTCTTTGTGCATTGTTATTCAGTGTTATTCACTCTTCAAAGTGGTCTCAAAATAAAATCTTCCCAAATCTGCAACTGCCCAAGAATGGAATTTTGTCTTTGGGCTGGCACAGTGAGTGGGAGCATATTTGAAAACATACTTGATTTGAGAAGGTTAGAAACTCTTTGGAAATCATATGAAATGATCTTTGCTGCTTCTGTAGCATGCCAACAAGAGACCAGCTGCAAACTGGTAGGGAAACAGCAGGGCTCTCAAATGCCCATTAGCAAGCAGTGGTGCTGTTAAGTAGGAAAAGAAGTTCTCAGGTCAAACTAAGCATATGAGACTGATGGAAACTTGTACGACCTGTACTTCCCATTCAGTGTGTGACAGTACCTAGGGGAAGAGGGAACTTACTTTAAGCACAGCTGTTGCTAAAGCATCAGGTTTTCATTCAACGCAAATTGTCTCAGAACCAGATCTGATTTCTTTCTGATGATCACCCCTGCCTCCCCTCTATGTACTAAACTGAGCAAGGTATCTTATCAAAGCCACTTTTATGCCCACCTCTCTGAATACCCTACTTTTTTTATCTAGTGCTCACCAAACTAATTCTAAGCTGCATTGGAATGAGAGAAAATTTCTCACACATTACTCTAGTCAGCACTAGAAGATCTAATATGCCCTGTTTCTTTTAAAAAGAGGCTTGTAACAAAGATTAAAGAGTTTCAAAATGGTTGGGGTCCCAATATATTTCTGTTCTCACCTGATGACATGAGCAGAACAGCCTGAAGAAGAGCAACCTCGGTGTCATCCAGGTTAAATGAAGAAAGAGACATGCCCAGGTCAAAAATGGCATCAGACACTACGCCAAGACCCCCATTTTTCAACTGGCCCCTTGTCACTGCCATCTCCCCATTTAGTGTTAAAGTCTCACTCTCGGGGTCATAGCGAACTGCTGCTCGGAGGGACATTATCTCCATACAGCAGCCTTTCAGAAGGATGATCTGGTCTTCACATGGCAGCTGCAGAAATTATAAACGTAAAGAAAAAGGTACGTTTTTCAAACTGAGTTGGTCTTACAACTACAATAAATCCATGAACATGAAGTTGCAGTTCACATGCCAGAACACTACCTCGCATAGTGCAGCCACCCTCCAAACACGCTGCTCACAAACCTCCAAGACTTGCAATCCTGCTTTCAGAAACTGCCAGCAAGTTGACATCTCCACACACCCTTAGGATGTCATCTAGTGATGTCACAGCTGTAGGCAAGTGGTCTTGGGCAATATACTCAAAGCAAATCAAGATGGTTCCGATGCTGAGTTGAAGTGACCCAACTTGAAGAAGTGCTGCTCTCTGTGGGACCGCTCAGTTTGTGAAAGCATCCCAAAATTATATCCAGTAAACCTTAAAAATGTAGCTTTCCACTTTGCAGAATGTTTCACAAAGAGTGAAAGGTGAAGCAGACCTGTCAGGTGCCAGGCAGCTGGTAACATATACTATTGGTTTTGTCTCCCATCAGGGGTGCATCTAACAGAGATGGCTAAAGTGGTCACTGTTCTCAGCTGTTATCTCTCTTCCACTTCTGAGCTCCCTCAGCTTACAACTTAGCGTAACAGAATAAGCTATCACCGGGCTGGTACAGACCCCAGCCATCCCAGTTAAACTCACTGCCAGCCAAGCTTACTTCTTATCTGAGCAGATGAAAAGAAAGACAATTGTGAGGGTCTGTAAACGTGGACAAATTTTTAAGGAAAAGGAATGAAATACATTTTTGTATCTAGAACAGATACCTTAATCAGTAGGACATGTACTGTTAATTTTTACTGCTGATTTAAATAACAGAGAACTTACTAAATCTAGTAAGGCTGATCTCCTACATTATCACTGGACAGACAGGAAATCTATAGCTCCAGCTTTTATGATGGTGCATAAGACATGATTGTCCAGGTATGTGGCTAGACATTGAAAAAGGTAAGCTGCCCAAAGTGGTAGAGATAGGTTCTGTATTTATAAAGTATATCCAGGATGCTGACACATTAGGAGGGTGTGTTCTGTAAAGCATGTCCTTATGTTTTCATAGGTAATTCACAGATGGTAATTCACAGAACTAACGAAGAATATTTTGAGACTATCACCAAATGAACAGCAAAGGTCACATATACGAAAAAGCAACTCCTTTCTGCTTGGCTTGAAAGGATGCACAAATCCATCAATTTCTGATTCACATAAAGTTATTATATTTACCTGATTTGCATTTAGAAAAAAAACCACCAATGACAGGTTTAGGTGGCAACTGTGCACTCGCAAAGCAAGTATCAATATGATGCAGAGTGGATGCCTGTTACCTAACTCAAGTGCAAAGCAGTTCCTTGTTAAGAGTTTTAAGCACAAAGCCAGCCACAGGAAGAAAAAAGAGTTGAATCATGCGGCTATTTTTCCAGCAATGCCAACTTCAGGTGTGAAGTGTTTGAGACACAAGAAAAATGACTCATCCTGTTCAGGGCAAATCACTTTTTCTGCAGATGACACTCAGCTCAGCAGCAGTGTGGGGAAGGCTGCACAGGCACCGTGGCTGTCTTGCTATGCAACAATAATGCCACTGTTTGCTTGCTGAGATTGAAATAGGGTTAGAAACAGAAAGAAAAAAAAGAGGAGAGGAGAGGAGAGGAGAGGAGAGGAGAGGAGAGGAGAGGAGAGGAGAGGAGAGGAGAGGAGAGGAGAGGAGAGGAGAGGAGAGGAGAGGAGAGGAGAGGAGAGGAGAGGAGAGGAAAGGAGAGGAAAGAAAAGAAAAGAAAAAAGAAAAGAAAAAAAAGTAAAGAGAAAAGAGAAAGAAAAGAAAAAAAGAAGAGATAGTGGAATAGGTAGCCTATACAGCCTCAGGTCTTATCACGGAATGACAGAATGGTAGGGGTTGGAAGGGACCTCTGGAGATTGTCTAGTCCAGACCCCTGCTATAGCAGGGTCACCTAGGGCAGGCTGTTCCAGATCATGTCTAGGAGGGTTTCGACACTCTCTAGAGAAGGAGACTCCACAACCTCTCTGAGCAGCCTGTTCCAGTCCTCCATCACCCTCACAGTAAAGAAGTTTCTCCCCATTTTATGTTTAGGTGAAACTTCCTGTGTTCCAGTTTGTGTTCATTGCCCTTTCTCCTGTCACTGGGCACCACTGAAAAGAGACTGGCCCCATCCTCTTGACACTTGCCTTTTAGATATTTATGAACATTGATAAGATTGCCTCTGAGTCTTCTCTTCTCCAGGCTAAACAGACCCAGGTCTATCAGCCTTTCCTTGTAAGAGAGATGCTCCCATCTCCTAATCATCTTTAAGCCCTTCGCTTGACTCTCTCAGGTGTCTCCCTTGAACCAGGGAGCCCAGAACTGGACACACTATTCCAGATGTGGCCTCGCTAGGCAGAGCAGATGGGGAGGACAACTTCCCTTGATCTTCTGGTCACACTCTTCTTAATGCTTCCCAAGGATACCATTGGCCTTTTTGGCTACAAGGGCACAATGCTGGCTCATGGCTAACTTGTTGTGCAACAGATCTTCCATGTCCTCCTCCACAGAGCTGCTTTCCAGCAGGAACCCCTAATTTGTACTGATACATGGGGTTATTCCTCCCCAGGTGCAGGACCTTATACTTGCCTTTTTTGAACTTCATTATGTTCCCTCTGCCCAACTCTCCAGCCTGTCCAGGTGTCTCTGGATGGCAGCACAGCCTCTGGGTGTGTCCGCCAGTCCTCCCAGTTTAGTATCATTGTCAAACTTGCTGAGGGTATACTCTGTCCCTTCATCCAGGTCAAGGATGAATATGTTTAACAAGACTGGACCCAGTATTGACACCTGGGGAACACCACTAGCTACAGGCCTCCAGCGAGACTCTGCACCGCTGACTCTTGCCTGCCAGCAGCAGCAGTTATCAAGAGAGGGGCCTGATTGTCAGTTCTGTTCCCGCCTACACTAGTTTCAATGCTACCTGCACCCATCACTTAAGTATTGCTACCAGAGAACCTTCCAGGAGTGGGGTCAACAAATGTGACCGATAATCTGCCACATGTTGTCCTTTCCTCCTTTTTCTGCAGGGAGAAAAAGCAAGAGGCTGGAACCTGAGGTGCTCAGCTCAGCTGGACATATTGGCAGCCAGTACACATGTAGTGCAGCACCATGGAACTGAGCTGATCTACCTAGAAGGGTATTTACACAGCTTCACCCAACATGGAACCACTGATGCCTGTGACACTTACATCAAACTGATTAAATGTTCATCTATCTTTATCTTCTAAGCAGAAGGAAATGCAAGAAGGAAACAACAGCAGAAATGCTGAGAAGTAAATGAAGTTTTCCTTATACTTCAGTTACTTGGGGATTAGATTCTTGCTTTGAGGCATGGGCCAATGGATGCACACAAACTAAGACGGGCACTCACAGTGCATTGCTGGCTTGTGCAGGTGTCCAAACAAGGGAGAAAGAAGGAAAAGTGTCTTTGAATACGTAAGTGGCCATGGATCTTCCTCTCTATGCCCCTCCTTCATGGAGATTTACTACACTCTCAACCTAAGCCTCTGTGGACATTGAGAACTGAGATAATGTTTCAATGCTCTGCAGGTCCCACAGAAGAAAGGAGGGGTTTTTCTCATAAAAAAAATAATCCACAGCCCACACAGTGTTGCTTTTAAGAAAAAGATAGGGGTTAAAAACTGTACCTGAAATTAACAGGACTATGCCCCTTCAAAAAGGAGCAAACATTTCTTGTTTTCTTATGCTACGGCAGGAGCTATATGACAGCTTAGAGGACAGCTGTCCTGCTCCTTTGTGTTCATGAGGAGCTGTCCCTCACTCTGCCATCAGAACTTGCTATATACAGGTGTCAGATTTACAAAGTGGCTCATCTGTAAAAACTGCCTGTCCTAGCTGAGCTGCATAACCTACAGAGGTCATGCCGAAGGATTTCTTGACTTCTTCATTCATGCTTCCTGCCCGGCTCTGACACAAGTGGGCCCACGGTAGCCAGGAGGGGTAGGAGATGTCAGATGGGCGCTGCAGTCTGTGTGTGACTGGCAAAGATTTCTAAATTAAAAAGACTACCTTGGTATGTCACTGCAACTTCCCACCAACAAACAGCGAATTGGAGGAGACAGATTCCCTCAGACACTGAATGCTGCAGGGGCCTCTTGATCTATGGACACACTCCTTGTATTTTAAAATCTTCATGCTTGGCCACTACTTCATGCTTTCTTGGCTGATGGAGCTGAGGTTAGCCAGGGCGAGCTATTTACACTATGCCAACTATTGCTATTTACCTCTTCTTGTTCTGTAGGTGCCAGAGGACATAAATAGCTCTCCTTGACTGACCTTAAAGAAAATCTGCCAGCCACAGAAAAGTAAAATGCTATGGCTGCCTTAAACTTCCTTCTTGACTGATACTTAGTTACTAGGAAGAAACATTGATTCTGAGTTAGGGAGCCCAATCAACTCACTGACCATGGTCACTCCTATTTTGAATGTCATTCACTTGGCATTTCACCAGCAGAGTCAAGTGTTGCTCTGCAGTGTGTGCGAGCAGGCAAGCATCCTTCCATGGCTGGATTCAGGATATTTCCATGTTAAAACTCCAATGGCTGTGGATCCTAAAAGACTCACAAGACTTAAAATTATTAAGACTGAAATATTATTTCAGGCTGCAGTTCTGACAACATTTTTTAAATTAGTAAAAAAATATCATCAGCCATTGCATCTGGTCCTTCAATAAAAATGATACCTTGGTATAAGCAAGATCAGCCTAGGGTCTCTGTACTCCCAAGGTGCAACTCCATCTACTGGAGTCCATTTATTGTATATTTTGCATGTGAGTATCTACTGGAATGACAATCCATTACTTTTATAGACTCCTTTACGCACAACCCCTCCATTCAGGGAAGCACACCTAGGGAACACAATGAGGCAAGTGCCGTTCCTGGATAGGGATGCTTTCCTGAATTTGAAGAATTTGCTACTGTGTAGACTCACCTCCAGAAAACTGTACCTTCCAAGGAGCCAGAAAGCACAGGGGGAACTGTGTGATGGAATATCTGATTAAATGTATGCTGCTTTATGTATGCTGCTAAATGTATGATGCTTTAGACAATCTTTGTTCATTTGCTTTGTTCAAGGCCACCTCTAAAGACATATTGGAGTCCCTAAAGAACCATGATGACTTCTAGATGAACAAATTTAAAATGTCAGTAATAACAGGAAAAAGAAAACTTATAAAAATCCAGATGATTCCAGTCCTGTCTACTTTGAGTCTCTTTTTCTCATTTTAAACATAGTGAATTCTTTAGTTCCGTGCCAGAAGTATTCTGAATAGTTTTTAACAACAGGCATATAAATGAGGAGTGCAAGGAAATCTTCTTACCTCACAAAACATAGGCAATTTTTTGGCAAAATCCACCACTCTTGTAATCGCTGGTGTGATAATTTTTGTAAACTGGCTGAAGGCTTCTAAATCCACTTTCCCACCTTCTGGGGCATTTACTATTGGTGCCTGCCCAATATCTTCTGGCTAAGGATATAAACAAAGATATTTAAAAGAACAATCAATCTTAGAGAATGTCTGGTATATTCTAAAAAGTCCTTCTTGGTGACGGAAGACATGAGATCACTATTCACTTTGTAAGTAACACCCATTATGCCACAGAACACAAATTGGTTTGTAAGGCATTTCTGCAAGAGGTGACTGCATGGAGAGGTGGGTGAGTGATGTGCTGCTACCCATCCTGTGTGGGCAGCTGCATTTTTGTGCACATGCAGTTTCTTTCTTGTGCCTGTATGAGTATTTTGTGGGTATAATGTATGCATTTTTTTGCTTAAAAACATAATCATGTTCCTGTTTCTTCCAAGTGCTGAGAACCCTCAAGCTTCTCTAATAGTGAAGGGGCCTTAGGTGACTTGTTACCTGTGAGAATATGTCGAGAGCTTTGTAGAATTGGGCTCTTTCACCTACTTGAAGTTCTGAAATCATCCCTAGAAATAGACTGGCTGGTATCACAGAGCTCCAGGCAACTGCCAAGGACTATTTCCAAAACTAGGCTAAACCTGCTGATGACTAAGAATGGGCTAACACAAAGCTAGTCTGGATGAAGTGACTAGAATGTGAGCTCATCTGGGTAAAATTTTGTTTGAAAATCACCTTCTGCATGACTTCAGCCCAAGGATTCTCCAAAAGAGAAAATAAAAATATTTTGAGGATTTCAACAGGGATATAGAATGAAAGAGTTTCAAGCAGAATATGCCATGTTTTTTTATTCCAACTGCGCTTCAATTTGTTCACCTGATTTTATGACAGCTCATCAATGTTACTGTGTATTTTAGAAACGGCCATATCAAAACTGTTCTGTTTGCTAAGTGGAGCTTTGTGCTTGTAAAAGACCTGCCAGCCACCATGTAAAGGTTCCACTTGTTGACATCAGAGAGTCAAAAAATGGATAAAACCCAGACAAGAAGGCCTTGAAGTCTGGTGGACTTCATGACATTTATATAAGGGCACTTTAACAGGGAAGGTGCTGAAATTGCTGTCTATAATAAAAATTTGTGTTTGGCAGTTTTTTTAAAGCAACACATCATAAAAGATCCTTCCACAGCTCTGTCACCAATCTGAATCCAAATCTAACATCTTTCAAGAAAAAACTCAGCAACGCGTTAATAAAGCAAGCACCAATTGTAAAGGAACAATGAAGAGGACTGGGCTCAATTATCAGATGGTTCCTACTAAAAAAAACCCCACTCAAATAATCCCAGTTCTAGGCTCCCTCCCTTCCTAAATCTTGGGAAACTAAACCCCATTGTCTGTGTGCTCATGATAAACAACCTTCATCACTTCCAAGCAAGAAGACCAAACGCTTAAAACCACACATTACATTGTTAGGGAGGAAAAGAATGAACACAGCCTTTTCTTGGAAAAGGAAGCAGAAATCAGAATTGCTGGCTAAAGCTAACACACTCCAGAAGGGCATACAACTGGAGGTCCCCTGCCACCTAACTCACCTCAATAGGAAAAGAGATCCACACCTTAAAGGAGCTCCTGCTGTTGAAGAACCAGCCTCAGCTGCCTAAGGACAGACCCACAGCTCCCGGGGCATGTGGTCAGCTCTTCTCGCTCTTCAACAGCTTATTTCAGGGGGTTTCAAACCCTCCACCTGGGGTTAGCATGCTATCCTGGACTGTCCCTTCTGTGTTCACTGCAAGGTGTTAGTGAGCTTCCTATGCTTGCCCTGAAACCCCTGGGCTTCAGCAGTGAGCACTGTGAAGAACCAGGAGGCCCTGTAGCAAGGGCTTCACTGGGAGCAATTTAGTTTGACGTAGGAACTAACTGTGGAAGTCACAGCTGGTTTCTGAACTGCCCATTACAGCTGCCACCCCTGCCACTGCCCCATCCATCCCCTCTCCCAACAGCCCTGCCATTAGGTCACCTCATGCTTCTGCTTCTGGGCACCCTTTGCTGGAGGCTCCCCCTCCACTCTGACTGTCTCCAGAGCCTGAAGTGCCTCAGTGACCACATTTCATGTGGCCCAGTCCCCACCAGCTTTCTGCCCATGTCCTCATTCCCAGCCCGAACCTCAAGCTGCCCTTGCTTTATCCCACACCAGGAGAGACTGAAAGAACAGCACTCCTGCCTAAGGAACCAAACGCACTCCTACAGCTGCTGTGCAGCCTGCAACACCCAGCGCCGCTAACCTTGCTGTGCTGCACCACTGGGAAGTGTCCTTCTGCTTCTTGACAGCCATCACTGGCTGTGGTTTCCTGACTGCACGCTACTAAACACGCAGCCATTCATACAGGAATTTAGACAGTTCCACTGGAATTAACAGAACATTATAAAAGGGATCAGCTTGTCTGAATATATAATTTCTCTTAGAATTTAACAGTGGGTTGAGATTCCCATGGTGAATTAGGCAGCAGGAACCCAGTTATAGGCTGAAAACTTAAGCTGTCCTGTAGTCTACAATCACAACACTATAGTGCACCTATCATCCTGCTTTCACTGAAATTCATTTTTCTTTGCCAAATTTATTTTAATTCATGTGTTCACTTTGGAACAAGGAAGCAAAAAACATGATATTAACAAAAAATACCATCTTTCACCTAAAATTTTATATTGTTTTAACACTTACAATATGTTGCATGCTAGTCCCTAATAAAGACAAGTATCCCTAGATAGTGCTTTAAAAAAACTGCTAGATGTAATATATAAAAAAAGATATGGTATACTTTATAGACTACTACAGTCGTTAGGAGTGAAACAGTTTTTCTACTTTTTCTTGTCACAGCACATTAAAAGTATACACTTGGGTAAGCCTGAACTTAGCAATGCACTGTTTATCTTTTGAACTCCATGGTCTGATCAAACACTGATCTTCAGGCAAGAATAAGTAAGCAGTAACTGTAACAATCATCCATTCTTCATAAATGTCAATACAGTGCAGATACGCCCTCTTTGGGGTTCCAATATTGGGAAGGGACTTCAGAAGAAAAACAGGAACCTGTCTCCAAGAGCAGTGTAGAAGGCTACAGTCCTTACCAGAAATTTCCTTTTCTGCTTCCAGTGGCTTCCCTGTGCATTGGTGGCCACATGTGCTTCAGTAACAATTTTGATGAGCTCCCATTCCTCATCTGTTGGCTCTGGTTTGTGTCCAATGGTTTTCTGCAGCTCTTCCCGACGTCTCTTCTCTCGATTTTCTTCTATCAGCTTCCTCTTCGCCAACCGCTTGCTGTCATCCAAAACCACTAGGAGGGGAAAAAGCATACAGAAATGGCTGGAAGCTCTCAAGACTGCCTGAACTTTGGTCTTCTCAAGGCCTGAAGCACTAATCGATTACAAACACCTCAACCAGCCAGTAAAGAAATACTTTGGTAACACCCACAGTTGACACAATTCTCTTACTTCTCCCTCCAAATGTCATTTTCTCAGAAGCTTGAATAGCAAAGAACGACCTCCCCTCCTGGTAACATTTTGTATACTGCCATTGCACTCAAGTGGCTTACTCCATCAACAAAAGTAATATGTAAAAGCTTTGTGAGGACTCTGACAGAGTGCTCCTATAATGGACTTGCAGTAATTCATGTTGGGAAAAGATGCACTTCTGCTTGCTTTGAAGTAGTGTTGGCAAGCTCTCTGCTCTGAATTGTGTAGAACATGTCCTTGTAAGCCAGCAGAAGGTAATATGGATTTGAGAAAGTGATCAGGAGGCTCAACTACCTGTTGCATGACACAGTGAGAAACAATCTGCCTTTGGCTCTCTTTTTAAGCTCTACAAGTGGTGGTGTTCTAGAGCCCCACTACTTACAGAGGTGCCAGCCACACAGGCCCCAGGACCACACATTTCTTGACAACCAAGGAAGGTTTTATCCCATTTTCCATGCAAATGTGAAGAGGCCATTGAAATAGACTGGGCTGCTTTAGTAGAGGAGGACTGTCCTGATCCACAAGTGGTGGCAGACAGGCAGGAGCATTGAGAGCCCTGCTTACATGCTTCTGTTCACACATGTTAACTCAAAGGTGGCAGAAACCCTTCCTAGAGCTGGGGGAGAGCTGGCCCGTCTGCTGTGCTCAGTGACAGCTCCTTTGGCACATAGGCAGCTGCAGCCCACAGAGGCCATAGCAGCTCCACGGCAGTGGCACCTGCTAGTCAGAACCAGACTCAGAGGAACTTCTCCGACTGTCCAGCTGCTGCGTGGCTGACGCCCACCACTGTGTCCTGAGTCAAGCCGGTCTGGAAACGAACTCGTGACCCAGGGTTATCCAGCCCTTCTCCTGAAGGCCTACCTGGCTAACATGAAATTGAGTCTGTTTCCCTCTAGATGGAAGGCACTGTTGTACATTACAGTAACAATAAAAACACTAAGTTTGAATATTTTTCTGTTGTTTATTTGGCCTGTTTTCCTGTCAGTTCTTCTTCAGAGGATTACACCATCAACAGCCATTAACATTAATTCACAGGGGGATTTACGTGACTTCTTCCCGTTTGCACTAATTGAAGTTATCTGTGTAAATCTGTGCAACAGCAGGAAAAGAAGACCTTTAAGGGTTAATCTTACAGCCATATTTTCTAGTTCTTTGGAATGAGAGTTGAATTCTTTGCAGTAGGTAACTTCTTCAGGGCTAAAAATAAAACAAACAACTGCAGGATGACTCATACGACGACGTTCCATTTCACATCCTCCAGAATTTTCTAAACAAGATGTTTTTGGGTTTTTTTATCTAGCAAAGTGTCCATCCAGATGCATTTCTCCTCCCTCTCCTCTGAAGAGTGAACATTCCTACTGTTACTTGGCCTGGTAAGGCCAGGAGAAGGTGCAGTCTGGTGAAGGATAAACAAAAAATTACAGCCTTATGGAAGTGCTTTGACACAATGAGCATAATTCCCTGGTACAAGTTACTAAAATGAAGAAAGTGCTGGCAGTTCTGTTCTACTTTAACAACCTTCACCAATCAACATACTTTAAGTAAACACACACATTAAAAAAAAAAAAAAAGAGAGAGAGCAAAGAAAGAAAACCAGAAAAATATACTTACAATCTGTTGCCATGCCAACAAAGATACATTTTTTGAAGCGACATTCCTGGCACTGATTTCTTGTTACTTTGTCTATCACACATTTTCCTTCATATTTACAGGAATAGGTTGGATGTAGGTTTTTCTGAATGGTTCTTCTAAAAAAACCCTAAGTGCAATAAATAAATACATTGGAAGGCATTAGCATTGTGCAATTTGTTCAAATTGAGAGCCACTCTGGTTTGGTAGGAAGGTACCTAAATATGCAAGATAACACACTTCATAGCATGAAATTGTCAAAGGGGAAAAGAATAAACCAGTTTTGTAGCATATGTAATTTCTTTTCTGAGTTTCATGAAACATTTCCTCCCTAAAAACTAAAAACATTTAGACATCTTGGATAAGTAAAGGCATAGGTAATGCTGTCTTGAGGGACAAATACTGTTTAAATATTTTCTTGAAGTCTTATGTTTCTATGTGTTGTTTTGGGATTTGAACTAGAGAGTTTATTCTGAAACCTTTCCTAAATTACTTTATCATTTTGAGAGATCACAGAATCATAGAATCGTAGAATGGCTTGAGTTGGAAGGGACCTTAAAGACCATGTAGTTCCAACCCCCCTGCCATGGGAAGGAACACCTCCCACTAGACCAGGTTGCTCAAAGCCTCATCCACACTGGTCTTAAGCTCTTTCAGGGTTGAGACACAAGATACATATATATGCCCTTTTAATTAAAGAGAAGCTTTTGCCAATAGTAAGAATGGTGGCATGCATGTGATACTAAAGGATTAAGAACAAATAGTTCTCCTTTCATTTCATCAAAGCCAAATAACCAAACAACCAACCAACCAACCAAATAAATCTGAACAAGACAAAGAGTTTTGCAAACACAATTTACACAATTTTTGAGTTTGGATCTAAATAATAGATCCATAATTTTTAAATTATCTGTATTTCTGAGAAGAGGATTTGGTTTGTATTTACCACAGACCTCTGTATTCAAAACAAACATCACCAATAAAAATCCCTCTCTCTATAAATCCATTCCATCTATCTATCTGCCTATTTACCAATCTATCAATCTTAATATAGATCTGTACTGCCAATTGCAACATAGATATGAGGTCATATCCCAAGCTCATGCAAACTAAGATAGCTCCACCAAATTCACTGATTTATACACCCTACAGACCCTGACCTTAGATAAAGAAATCAGAACAAACAACTCTGAACGTTACAGAACTAGTCCTGGTACTAAACTGAACATGACTTTTCTCACAGAGTTCTGCAAGAGCTGGATAAACTTCCCAAGACTTCAAGGTATGGACAAGATAGGTTGCAAAGCAAGAAACTTAGACTTCACTACTTCATCGTGGCTTGAGACTGTCTACATTCAGCAATGCAGCCTGGGACCACCTTGGCATGGGGACCCTGGTCCTGTTTGACTGAGGCCACAGAGAATGGCTTTGGTTTCAGTGAAAACAACTGAAATTCAAGTGAGATTTTACCTAATGCATAGACTCTTTTATCTAATTAACAGTCTCTTCACTTCGCTAGGTGAAAGGCCTGTTTCTAATCATGTTAAATAACACTCAGTAAAATCTTATAGCAGTGTGTAATTTTTTTTAACACAGAATGCTGAATTAAGACATACAGGTTAAGTCTGCATTTCATCTTGAGCTCCTAACTACAGTGAAGACAATAAAGAGCCTTGTCCTCATTAGAGTTTTATTGTTGAAGATCCAGCTCAAGCTAACAGTACAACTCTTCTTCCTAAACATCAACCCCTGAAAGATCAACTGAGTGTGAGCCTTTGCAAGATTGGGACCTGTTGGGTTGAGACAAAATCCAGGAAATCACAGGCAAGGTGTCTTAATGCAGCATTTGGAGCAGGTCTCATCATGACTCACATCTACCCAACAACTGGACTGGGATCCACTCTCAACCCTGTGATGAATTTCTAGATATAGGACCTTCCCCTCTCCTCTTTGAAGAACAAAGGTGGGTCTGGACAACCAGGGACAAAGGGTAATCTCTAGTTACAACAAGTGACAGAAAAGCCCCTGATGAGTCTCAGGAAGTGGCACTGTGTTGTCCAGGCACTGCATGGGAGTTAATGTAGCTCCAGCTTCACAATGGCAAAGCTCTTCACTGCCTGTGTTGGGACCACTACATTTCACTTTCCCATTCCTTTGTGTTTCTCAGAAACTTTGCAAAAAAACCCTCATCAATTATTTCTAGATATAACATGATAAAAGAAACTGTTCTGTGTCCAAACAATCACAGAAGTGTTATTTTTGTCAACAAAAGAAAGCACAACTGTAAGGGAACTGCTCTTTTCCTATATTCCTTTACTATGCACTTATATAGCAATAGATATAATGGGTACAGTCTGGAGAACCGCTTCAGTGACATGAGAACTCACTGTTGGTTTATTTGTGTTTAAATTCCTTACAATTTACTCTTCAGAAATCATGTGTGAGGATGCTTTGTTCACCAAATCACTTGCCAAAGCAAATTTTGGCTGTCAGCTCTGATTAATGTTGTTACAAAATTAAACTGATTTTGAGTGGAAGCAACTAGTAAATGTCAAATTCATTGAGAACTGATTACATATAACTTTGCTGATAAATCACACAACTCAAAGTGTGTGTGCAGATCCTCCAAAGCATGTGCTGAAATTGTTCACACCAAAAAAAAACCATCTTGTACAATGAATACATTTGCAAGAACAAAAAATCAAAACACAATAAACCAGAACAGTTTGTTTGTAAGCCAACTATAAATAGGAGAAAGAAATGAATTACTTTTTGCAAATTGTTAGCTCAGTTCCTGGTGCACATAAGCATTATTTTAAATTGTACATCAGACAGAAGAACAGTATCTGAAGATAAAAGTAGATTTTGTCTGCTATATCTTTAAAATAGCTGGTAGGTACAAAAAGAAATTCAGTTGGACTAACAAAAACCTTAGTAGGAACGCTTGTGAGAGATACAGCTGTTCAGATGGGAGCAAAAGATATCTCATAATGCCACAGTGTTGCTTATTTCTCACTTTATCTGAATTAAGTAATATTCATACATTTTATGTATTGTTAGCATCTGGTATATGGGATGCAAATGTATAAGAATCAGCTACACAGTTTTTTCAGGTATGTTTTTCATATATATATGTGTGTATATATATATTATGTATGTATGTGTATAAAACCACTATGAATATTACCACAAATCTGCTATACATAGGATATTTGGATCTTTGTGCATTTCATAAATGTAACTTAGGGCAACGCTGTACAACTGAAAGAACTACTTCATCACAAGAGTTTCTGTGTTGTGGGTCTCTAAAGCCAATCCAAACCCAAAATCGCAGATCCAAATATTCCAGACCTTGGGGATGAACAGAATACAACTTTTGTGGCTTAGTCCCATGACATTAGCCCATGACATGTGTGGTCCCATTTGTTTAGAAGAACAATAATTTTTTATTTTCTGCATGGAAGAATAGCTTTCTTACAGGACCTCAAGCTATTCAGGCAAATTTATGTCAGTGAAATCATGTAAGATGTGCCTGATTGTGTTACTCCAATTTTATTTTTTTTATTTACTTGCCCAAAGCAATCTCTTCTTTAATTCTGCATGTGGCTTTGGAAATGCAATTTTGGGCTAAAAGCACATTTCAATATGCTTAAGTTAAAGAAGTCCAAATCTTTTTGAAACTGTTTTAACTGGGTGTCAGTGCTTCCCAAAGGGATGGATGTTACTGTTGTACAAGCATGTGGAGGGGATTTTGATTTTTCCTTCTTCACAGTGATGATGAGAGGCATTGGAACACTGTTAATCAGTACAGACTCTTTGTGGCCATAGGCAGAATCTCAGCTATTGCATAAACAGTTTCACTGGTGTTGCTGGGAGTGTGCTGATGTACACTGTCTGAGAACACGGCCAAAGAAGCATTAAAATTGAAATGTAAAAGCTAACACTTAAACAGCAACTACAAAACCCTAAATTTCTCATTTTCTTTTCAGAAGCAAGCCCTGCAAAAAACAACTATATTCCTTATGAATATGAAGAGCATCAGCATAGCCAGATACAGCTTATCATCAGTACTGGATGTTCTTATTCGCTTCTAATCTGTCCTTGTTTTATTTGACAGCACAGCTCAGGAAGTCTGTATAATGGAGGAGCTGGAGAGCTATTTCTGATTCCCACTTTCCCACTGTGCCATTTACCTTGCAACCTTCGCAAGTGATGCAGCGATAATGATATCCGGTGGCTTTGTCCCCACATACTACACATAGCTCATCCTTGTCTAAGTAACTGGGTATATACCCTGTGAAGAAAAAGAGGCATGTAAACACAATATAAAATCATCTGATCATTCATTTCAGAACAGCTTCACAGTTCTGGTTAGAAAAGTACCAGCAACAGACAACCTAAGCTGTTTGGATTGTACCTGATCTGGCCGTGTTCTGCAGGAACATTTAATATAGCTTGAATTTTGGACAAAATACGTGGGTATTAAAAGATGCATGTGTGTGTGTATGTGCGTATGTTAGGATGACATTTTCTCTTCTGACATGGTTTATCAGACACCGAACAAGTGAAATCAAATACTACTGCTATGAAAAACATTGGCAATGCTTGGTTCTCTTCCCACAATGACATTTGTTTTGATAACATAAACATATTTTCAGTTTGAGAAAAAAACCCAAAACAATTCTGATGGCAACCAAAAAGCAATTCTAAACTAACGAGACTGTTTAAAACAGGGTAAAATACAAACCTTTTAAAATAAACGTTCCCATGACTCATAATTAACGGAGTTAAGGTACATAACTTCTCCTTATGAAAAATCTCTGTAAAGATGTAACACAGAGATCTCAGAATCACTCTTTCAGTCTCTCCTCATAAAAGAGATGCCCCAGTCCCTTTGTCACCTTTGTAGCCCTTTGCTGGACTTGCTCCAGTACATCCATGTCTTTTTTGTATTGGGGAGCCCGGAACTGGACCCAACACTGCAGCTGTGTTTCACCAGAGCTCAGCAGAGGGGAAGGATCACGTCCCTGCTGGTGACAATCTTCCTAATGCAGACCAGGATGCCATTGACCTGCCTTGACTCAAGAACACACTGCTGGTTGATGTTCAGCTTACTGAACACCAGGAACCCCCAAGTACGTCAATGCAAAGTGCTTTCCAGCCGGTTGGGACCCAGCCTCTACTGCTGCATTTATCATTCCTTCCCCAGTGAAGGACTTGGCATTTCCCTTTGACAAACTTCCAAGGGATTCTTCTCACCCCAGTTTTCCAGCTTGCTTAGGTTGCTCTGAATGGCAGCACACCCGTGTGGTGTACCAGGCACTCCTCGCAGCTTTGCATTATCGGCCAGCTAGCTGAGAAACGAGGGAGAGTCCTTTGGATGTAGCCACCTAGAACATTATCCCTGGCCACTGGCTTCCTGAACCTATCTGCAGCAACACGTTAGACTACACTCCAAGCTTGATGTCTTCATGCAACCCTTGTGCCAGTAGGGCTTGGTACAGCTTGGGGACTCAGCACATCACAGTCACATGGAAGGCAACCAGCAACATGACTCAGGGCAGTGAAAGGCTGTTGGAAGTTGCTGCAGGAGGAGTGGCCATCATCTTCCTGTGACTAACACGCCAGAGGGGCGGCTAAGTAACAGAAAGCTTAAATGAAAGTGCTTTCCTGAGGCTACACTTGCCAGGGGTTCTCCAGAAAGAAAAGCCCAAATCATAAAGAAAATACTTTAAATTAACTGATCTTAAAATACTTTAACTTTCTGGGAGCTGGTGAGTGGTTTAGGAGAAAGTAAAGAAGGAAGAAGGCAGGAAGGTTTTGTACGATCTCCTTCGCACGTCTAGTTTGAGCATAATTATGAGAACCTCTAGTTATAGAGGAAAATAGATCCCTCTTCCATAATGCTGGGAAGCAGGAGCACTCTGAAGCCATGTCTGAATATTTGCATCTCAGGTTTGCAAATACTCCTACTGGCATCTGAAAGGGGAGCAGGGGAATGAATACTGATGTATCCTACCAGTCTATAATACAGATTTACATCCAGGTTACATTTCTTCATGAAGAACAAGTTGTGCTTGGATAAAGACTGGTAGACACATGGAGATGGTTCTGTGACCTTGAGGGAAGAGACACAGCAGGGTTTCTACTCTAATTTACATCACTGACTCCTAATGGACATTATGCCAGTGGAGGATTAGCAGAGGCTATTATCTCCATCCTGCCCCCTTTTTGCTCACACCTGCCTCTGCACATGCAACATATACACAACTGGGAGCTGATACAGGAGGCAGCAGAGTCAGCAAAGCGATGCAGAATTTTCCACTAAATTTCTCATAAAGATTAACAGTTTCTTGTTATTGCTGGTTAGTGCAATTCATGAAACGCAGACATAGCTTAGCATAGCCCGTGTCCTCTAAAATTCAGTATCCCTGCTTTGCTTCCTCAAGAATTACTTCTGAATTAAATGTCTTTATATTTCATTAAGTATATAATCTGGTTAGCACTGCTCATGTAATGGCAGCTTTGCTCTATTGGAGGAGCAGGAGACCACTTGTCTAAATCGCTTCCTTAAATACATACAGTAGCTTGCACATGTGACCAGTGGTGTCCATCCACCTCCTTCTTAAAGAGTTTCATGACTTTATCCAACCCAGGAAGCAGTTTCCAATCTAGCAGAAAAGACTAATCTCCTACAGGCACTCCTGTAGGAGATCAGAAATTAAAACCAGCATCCTTACATGCAACCACATTCCCAATTTTGCTGCATTGTAAGTGTTAAGTGACAGCTGTTTTGGCCAGTTAAACATTAAATACTATGTTCACTTTTGCAGGATTGTGCCCATGTCACAAGATGAGCACACACTTTGAACTCTTCTACTGATTCAACAGGAAAGAGAGACAGAAAAATCTTATCCCAAGAAATCATTAGCAATAAAAGTATGCAACAACCATTTTTTTTTCTTTCTATTATAAATCTGGGAGTTTTTGTGCCTCCTTCCAACAACTACTGGGGTCAGAAAGCACCAGAAAGTAGGAAAATTGGACCTTCAGCAATATTTTTAAAAGATATAATTTAGATGAACAGACACCTTGCTAAGAGGAATAAGAGAACTTACATTCAGTTCTTACAAACCGTAACGTCCACTGTAAATAATGCCTAGTAGTTGCAAATATCCAGCTGGACCTCCGTATGAATTCAATGCAATTTCTTTTGTAAAGATGTTCAAATAAGCAGCCTCAGTGCATTTTGCTGCTACTCAGAGATAGAAACAGAATCAGCAGAAAGGAATTCAAGAGTGTTTTTCTAAACTTGGTACCAGCATGGAAGCAATGAACAGTGCAATGGAGGCTCTTGGAGAACAAGTGGATGGTGTTGTCTGTTGGATGGTTTGAGAAAGAAACAGAGCAACAGACTTCTCTCACTCCTTGCACTACTTGGGGAAAAAAGAGGAGGGGAAGACTAATAGGGACTTGTCTCTCACATCAGCAAGTACTTTGGCATCTTATATGTTTAATAACTCTGAACCAAACCCAAAAACTCCTACGTGGAAGAAGCAAATGCTGTCTGGACAAAGCAACCCAGCTGCTCTCTTATGAAAGAAGAATGTCTGGTGACAAATCGCATGGGAACATTGGGTAGGTTCCTACTTCTGGTGTTCATATTTCATCCTTTTTTTCTTGGTCAAAACCTACTAAGTAAATAGCTAAGAGGAACCCTTGAAAAGCAACACCAAGCTCACTTAACTGCACAATAATAACCAATATGATTCATTGGTCTTTCAAGCCTCTGTCTGCTGTATTCTAGCATCCTCCCAGACTATCATTTGGTGCATCCTGTATGATCCTCAAAGTTAACTGTCAAGAATGACTCAACATTGTTCATCCCAATGCCCACCCTGGATCTTTGCTTTGAGTGGAGAACACCAACGAATGACTTTGATCTGCCAATGTCTGTTTTTCTCCTTGCAGCCTATAGTAATTCCTTTGTTCCCCAGACTCCCACCTGCCTGTCTGCCTAATCTTATGGTCTCGGCAAGGCTAAGCACTCAGCAGGACCAGTTGCTCCTGTCTTGACAAACAGGTTGTATAATCCATTATAACCAATCTTGATGGCGATTTACAGTATCTTTTAAATTGTAACAGTAGCTTTGCAGAGGTACGGAAAGAATATTCCCTTCGTTAGGACAATGTGCAATGAGTTTGTCCCAGTAGCTGTAAGGACAGAACAAGATCTGCTAACCTATGCAGTCATCTAAGGTGCTCTGTTTCATTAATACTGTATGCGTACACTCTCCAATTACCATTTGCAGGAATGATACCTTCAAGCAATATATGTGACCCTGCACAGTGTAACAGATTGGAGAGACACAAATGAGACACTTGGTGGCTATTCTTGTCTCCCCCCCAATCACAACAAGGCAAAGAAAAGCTATTTAAAAGGAAACAACCCCTGAAAAATGATACTGTTTTTTCCTCTGTACTGGACAAACATTAGAAGAAAAAAAAACCCAAACCAAAATGAAAACAAAACATGTTTTGAGAAAAGTAAAGAACCAATTTCATCTTTGTTGAAGTACTGTTGCACAGACGTTACATCTTCAGGTCTCTGTCCATACAGACACTGTAATATTTGCTTAGAGATTAAACCACACCTTAAAAAAATTCTAGAACCCAAATCACATTTGACTACCAAACAGGTATATAAGTGACACTGATGCAAACAAATTATATCTGTATACCAGATGTTCCTTCTTAGGTTGTTCCTGATCCACCATAGGCTTACACCCTGCCAGCACAAATAGCCATTTTTTGCTACTGCTCAAGGACACTTCTGTTTTAAGATCATTAGTCAGTATTTTGATTTCCACTGTACCCTGGCAGAGGCATGTATTAAATACATCCCCTGAAATCTTTCTTTCCCCTTTCTGGTATGGTTTATGTGACTAGAGACCACTGACTAAAATGAGGAGTTTAGGATTTATCAGTAAGCTCGTATTCATTTGCAAGGCACTGCGGTATGAAAATGGAAAAGATGAAATTAATTACTACCTTGAGAATCCCCAACTGTATTAGAACTGAAAAGAAAATTCATACTGCTGTTCTACCGACTCCATAGCCACGTTGTAACTCTTTGCAAATTATAAAAAATTGCAAGAACCATCCAGGCATCATCCTTGATACACTTGTGTAGAAAAGCTTAAATAAGTGTTTATCAGAGAAAGCATACAGCTGAGGGAGAAAAAGTATATACTCCAGTTTTGTTTGTGCTATTATCAATATTGATCTGAAAGACTGAGCTGATACACTGATCCTTGTTTCCCACTTCCTTTAAATTACTCCCACTGAGAAAAATTACTTATTTCTCCATTGAGCTTGGAAGCACCACTGAGAATGTCGTTAAACAGATTCACACACTTCTTGTTAGCTAACCGGCTTGCTTGCCTGCAATTTTGATCTCTCCCGACATTCTTTGATTTATGGAATTAGTAAAATTTGGCAAAAGCTTTTGCAAAGACAAAATCTGGAATGGTTTTCATAGCCTCTTTTCCCTCAATGGCTTTTCTATGTACTAACCCTGTTCTGTGGGCTGAGTCAGAAAGCTTATCAGCAGTGGCGCATTTTACACCGATGTGCTGAAAACATTTTAACCCAAACTGTTATCACTTAAACTGCTGTGATTGGTACTGTACTTGCATCTATCACCAACTACAGATACAAAATGCACCACTGTAGAAGTCATACCATGCAATCTTTTCTCCCCAAATGATTTAAATGTTTTTAGAGACCACAGCTTAGTATTGCAATAACTTACTACTTAGAATGCGAAGTCTCACTGAACATCAGATCTACTACTGATGCAAAGGCAAAGTATCATTTAATTCACTTCCCATCCTTCTTTTGGATGTGGAAAGGTCATAGTAAAGGAGCTGAAAACACTTTTTGCAATGACAATTCTGTTAAAAAAGAAAGCATGAAATTCCAAATGCATAATGATTAGCTGAATAAGATGTAATTTCTCTGATCAGTGTTATCTCCTTAGGTGAGTGGTCAAGAACAAAATTAATCATATTTAAGCCCAAAACAATTGTTTGCATACTGAGAGCTGCTCTGCTGCAAAGGTCAAGATCACAAATGCTCAGTGTTTTTGTAAATTGATTATATGCATACATGCACTGATGAGAAGACATTTTGACATAACCTCCATGTTGCATTTTCTTAGCAATTCAGAAAGTACCCTAATGTTCTCACACCGCTGAGAACTCAGTTTGGACTAATTCACTCTGGCAGCCATACAGTACGGATTCTCAGCTGCTTGCAAACTGTCTGAGAAAATATGAGGGGAAATAATAATGACAATTACAATTATAATAATAACAACAATAGTAACTGTCAAAGCCCCATTTTCCCATCATACCAAGAGCCCTTAAACAGATGGCATTAACCTCACCTTGCATCTGGGAAGCAAGGCAAGACGCAGGGCTGAGGAGCCAGCACTGCTACAGCCTGACTCAAGAATTCTTGCCTGCAAATCCCTGGTTTGGGGAGCAGCCTCTCGTTACTTCTGGTGCACCCCCACAGAGCCTGAAGTTAAAGCCGAACTTCACAGACACCTGTGAGCATCTTTTATCGACTTCGTCTGGGAAATGACCATGCAAAGGGAAGTGAAAGCCAACTCTCACCCTGGTTTTAACTCTACAGACCTAGTCCCCACTTTGTCCAAATGTCCAAAACACTGTGCACACACCAAACATGGGGATACTGAGGTTTCCAGACCTCTGTACGTACTTCTTCTGCACCTTCCCGACTGCACTAACTCTAGCCTGTCACCGAGTACTCCTCCTCACTGTATGGGCAGTGTCAGGTGTTCCTGGGACACTTCTGGCTATCTGCTCAGCCTCTGTGCAAGGGTAGGGTGGCACGGGCTCCCCCGGAGCACCAGCCATCCAGCACGCCGTGCTGCAAGCTCACTGTAGCCAGCGGCATCGTAAGAGGGCAAAAATATTCCAAGTTAAGCTCTCTGGGACAGAACTGGGAATAGCACCTCATTCTTACAATGATGAGCCCTGTTCTGCTCATCAGATTTCACAGCCTCACATAGAAAACAAAGAGTATCTGGTTGCCTCTCTCCTATGGTAGGATCAGGTCCAGGGCTTCCTGAATAAAACAGTAAGCACTTGCATGAATGTTGTGCTGCTACCTTGTCACCACGTACACTACACCACAAAAGGTAACAGAGCAACAAGCAGAGGCAAAGCTAAAAACCACACCTCCACCTCTTGATTTTCTGGGGTGGATTTTTTTCTTTTAAATTTCAAGGCTTTCATCAGAATGTGTGACAAATAATCACGAAATAATAATAAGATAAGAAGATAATAATTTTTAAGGTACTGTAATAACTGGAGCAGCTGAAGTGGTTTCTTATATTTTTAAAATAACTGGCTGTACTTTCTAAATAGT
Organism: Todiramphus chloris collaris; assembly: GCA_025345505.1. Taxonomy (NCBI): domain Eukaryota; kingdom Metazoa; phylum Chordata; class Aves; order Coraciiformes; family Alcedinidae; genus Todiramphus; species Todiramphus chloris. The sequence continues at coordinate 9,483,644 of JANVCC010000019.1, forward strand.
TTTTTTTTTTCCCTTTAGTGACACATTGTTGGGGTATTTGCTTCTTGTTTTTCAGTTATTTGCTGAATTTTTTCAAAGACACAAAAAGATAGAGAAGTAATTAAACTCCCCTTCACAAATGGTAATTTTTTTCAGCGTATAAAATGTTCATCTTTTTTCTTCCCAGAGGGAAACGAAAACTTTAACCATTTAACAACTAGCAAAAGTTTTAATAGGAAAAGACTCCATGTGCTACTGTAAAGTACAATCTGATTTGAACAGCATATTATTGAGACTATTAACAGATATACCAACTGCAACAATGAAGACTCCTCATGAACACCTGCTTAGGGACTTAATTTTGCTTTAATGGGCTATTACCAAGGCTTCTCTAACAAACTCCTTCGTCCCCCCCAAATCAATTCTGGATCAATACAGACACACATGCCCTGTGTAGAGCCTTCTGTTCATAGGACAGGATTAAAAGATTCGTTAGTTTTATGATAGCTTGGTTAAAAGAGGGAAATTATTAAAGGGAAAAAAAAAAAAAAAAGAAAAAGAAAAAGAAAGAAAAGAAGATGCACATGTCCCACACAGTTTAGATCTCTTCTGCTTAACAAACTCAGTGTTTGCAAAGGTTCGACAGAAGAGTGGCAACTTTTTATTTATTGTCACAGTAATAAGCCTCTAAAGAATCTCAAAGCATGTTTCTCAGTCTCCATGAATGATCAACTAAAAACCTGCTTGAGAGCTGGCTTCCACCAGAATTCACTGCCATTTCTTAGTGAAGCTGAGGTAGTAGAAAACAAGGGCAGACAAGCAGTTTTTAAAAACAACCTGTATTCTTTCAACCAAACAAGTACAGAAACTTTAAACAGAGCAGATGTCAGGTGTCTGAGTGCTGAAGCAACTTACATAAAGCTCTGATATAGGTGTATCAATTATTATTTATAACCTTTTAACATTATGAAAAATGTATTTCTTCAGTGAGTTTGCAATAGCAAGTCTTTATTTTCTCTGAGTTAATCCCGAGCGCTGTTTTTGCTTAGCCAAAAATAAGACACGGGAAGAGTCTACAAAGAGTTAGACATTCATTAGTTAAAATGTAATAGCAGATAAATAGCCTTAAAAAGCATTTAAAATGTTGCACAATACAAAAACATGCATTATCCACAACTACATTTAGTTCACAATTTGATCATGTTCTTACAGCTTCCTAGAATAGGATTTAAAAAAATTATTTCCTTTATTATGAAATACCATGCTGTACAAAGCATAAAAAGAAGACATTTTTCCAACAAGCATACCAATTTCTTGCATCAAGTGCTAATGTATATTGCCTGCACAAAGGAAAATATTTCAGTTTTCCATGCAGTTAATGAGATTAAACAGTCTACTTTTTACTACAAAGCCACGTTAAAAGTAGAAAATGGTGTGTTCTCTGTCTAAGTAGTCACATCAGATTCATCTGGGTTTTGGATAACTCCACACAGAAAATGTGGTCTTAACAGAAAAAGGACATTATGCTGGTACAACTGACTGCATTTCTATTATTTAATAATGTGATTTTAAAGAAACATGGAGAATGTATAGTCTGTATGCATCAGTTTGCTTGTCTGAGTTCAGAACAAATAACACCGAAAACATTTCCAAGTGTTCCTTGGTATTTTGGACTCTTTTTGAATCTGCTTTGCTTACTTGAAAGCAAAAGAATAACTTCCGAAATCAGGAAATGATTTAACCCTGAGGGAGCAGATATTGCACTCTGATTATCTCTCACAAACAAATTGATTAGATCAACCTTTTGGATGCAGAATAGTCTCACAGATACATTCTTGAATTTTCAGTCTTTTTTGCTTTGCATAATCAGAAACTACATGGGTTTTGCTTAAAAGCAGGCAGCCTATTAAACATAATCATTTTGCCATACGTATTTACAGTTCTATTTTCAAAATATTTTGCCTGAGTTGCTGAGTAAACAGAGTTCACATTTACTGATAACAAGGACTTACACAAATCGTTCGTATATAACCAGAAACACAGCTTTAAGATGCGGAATATATAATGACGACATTTCAGGAGAGAAACTTTCTTATCTATCTCATTGGTGAATAGCAAATGAACTTAACAGCCCCAGAAAGCAGAAAACAAGCAATATATTTGCAAACATCTTTTATAGATTAAGAAAAAGTGCTTGGAAATCCTCACCGCTCACAAAAAACCTTACAATCACCTAGCAACCTATGTTATGCTGCTTTCAGTTTTGAACAGGCAGCCTTCACATTCAAAGATGCATCTGAGCCAAGTGATGCAACTGTAAGTTTAAAGCAAAACAAAAACAAAACCAGATATTTTTTTTTTTGCTGTCGTTATTTAAATAAATTGCCCCTACCTTTCTTCTGAGAGTACGATGGCGACTGCACTTGAGAAAAAGTAGGTTTTTCTTCGGTGAAATATTCAGGTTGGTTGTACTGATTCAGGGCCATGTCCATGTCAGCGTACTCGCTTTTAAACACGTTTCCAGGGTAACTACAGGTATAAGGCTGATTCACCGCCCAGGCCTGTTCCATATATATGTTGTTACTGTGCAGGACCTGAGCATCGCAACTGCTGTAACCCTGATTATCTTCGATATATGTGCAATAATCAGTGGATTGCATGTAGCAGTTGCTACCAGCAGCTGGGTGCACTTCATATATTTCTTGCATACAGTAGTTCATTTTGTTACCCAATCTCAGCTTCTACTTTACGTACACACACACATGCATACACACGCAGGCATGCATACACATGGAACGGGAGAGGAACAATGAATATACACCAACAAAGTCGACTGCAAAACAGCCCGTTTTACTTTGGAGCAGCACCTGATGTGCTAAAATCCTATTTATATTGGGACAGCTTGTGAACTCCCCTGCCAGTCAAACATATTGGGAAGCAGATTTATGACAGTCAAAGGTCTTAATCTGTGACTGTAAGTTAATTCCAAGGGAAGATGGCAGGCAGGTAGCAATGACCACCAGACAAAGAAGCGATGTCCCGACAACCCTCCTGTTCCCCTGTTTGTCTGGAATAATCATTTTATAAACCATTTCCAGCCTTTTCCAATACGATTACAAAATGATTACTAAGGCGAGGACACAGTTATGTCACTGTAGTTGTCAACTTAAGTGTGAAGCATTATAAAGACTGCTTAAGAACTCCCAGAGGGAATACGCTGAAAATCCTAAAATCAATAATCCTGTTTTTCAGCATTAAACCATAGAAAATCCAATAGTGCTGTGCTGATGACCCAAGCAGTAGTCTAGTTTTACAAAATTTAGCAACTTAATCTGTCATCAGCTTTATTGATTTTGTTTTACAGAATTACATGCATGAATCTCCCCAGCCTTCCACACATACACAATCCTCCCCACTGCCCGGTAATGCATTTATGGGAAAGCAGCTTTTCTAAACTTCAGTGATTTGGGGAGGTAATTTCTATTGAGTTCAACAGGTGGGAAACTTCAAAATAATATTATCGGCAAAAAGAACACCGCTTAAATATTATCAATAAGCTGACTGCTTTGCTATTCTGCTTTGTTATCTTTTATGTTTCAGTAATGAAGTACTTTTAAAAGCGTTTTTGACAACAGACCGGGTAGAGTAAGGAGGGGTTTTTGCTCATTTTGGCTCACCTATGAGCTATGAACGTGTCAATGCCACTACAGCAAAAAACGGGATGACCTTATAATTGCTTAATGGATCTCAAACCGCAATGTGGTCAATATACCTTGTTTAATCAGCCATTACTTCTGGTCTAAAAGAAATTAATTTTTAAAAAAACTTGTATTAGCTGCTCTTTGTTTTTTATGAGGCAAAATACGTTTTTTCTTCACATCACAGCTAAAATACGGTACAACTTTTGAAGTCAGTAACAAGACGGTATCCCTCTTTAACGTCTGTTTTTATTATTAGGAGGTAGAACTATTACTAATTTGATAATCAGGTCTTAGTTTTCTTATGTCATTCATTTTAAATAATCTACGGGATTGCCAACATTACCAAGGTCATTCCTTTTTCATCTAGGATCTAAATATACATCTAACAGCCATGAACATACACATAAATGGTCCTCAAAAGTTCAGTGTAAGAATGGGGCATGACATTTACACATTTCTTCCTATCCAACATTGTTTAATATTTCAGTGTAATGCAGAGTCAACAAAAAAATATTCTCCCTTCCAACATACAACTGAAACTAACCCATCTAAATAAGAAGTGCTGCCAATCAGTATTTAATGTGCAGGCTAATAGAGTATGTGATGAATACAGATAAGCAGAATACGGATTGGAGACTCAGAGAAGTTAAAATCTATGCTTGAATTTTTAGATTTTTTTTTTCACAAACTATAAAAGAAGCATCTTTAACACATACTTCTTTTTAACTTGCTCAGAAAATAATAATACGTTTGGTAAGTGTCAAGGTTTAGGTTTTATGTCAAAATGAATTCTATCAATATCAGTTCTACCAAAGTCAGTTAAGTTGCTTCCAAAATGCACTTATTACGCTAAAACTCTGATAATTTAAACTAAGATCTTATTTCATTAAGAGCACTAAGTTACTGAAATCCCAGATGTAAAACACAAACAAACCCTCATTCTCCATACTGTTTTTACCAAAGATCTAACCCAACAAATAGCATTGTGAAATACAATGTGAAAAAGCACACAGTAAGAGTTCCATTTTCATTTTCACTCAGGCCCATCACCTATATTTCACAGTGATTTTCTCTGTTATAAAAAGCCTGTCTTAGGCAAGATGTGATTTTTCAAGAATGGATACTCAGCACTTCATAAAAACATGCCCGTGTTTCCTAAGAAACTCTGCAATAGTTGTTCACACAGAAACCCCCAAACCATACCCACTTATGTGACCTGTTGGTAATACTGTAGCACATACAGACGTAACACATACAACCTGCCCAGCTCATTTCTCCACACTCCCCAAAAAGAAAACATTCCAGGAGTGCAATACGTGGGTTGTTCATTTACCGCAAAATGATCCGTACAGCCAAGAGGAATTCCTGTGAGAACCAGCACAGAGGTGAGGCTCTGTTTTACAGGTTAGCAGAGCAGAATACCCAGATACGTTTACGCCACCCAGAAAAGCTTTGGAGAACTAGGTTTTAAATTCTTAGATAGAATTTTTCCCCATGGGGATTTGTTTTGCAAGATGAGTCCAAAATTCTACAGATTTTTCTCTTGTTCTTTTCCCCACAATTTGATTTAGGTCTGTAACCAAAAAATTTAACAGACTTGAGACCGTGTTCAGACAGAGCTGTCCCAGGCAGGATGACACCTGAGGATATGGTACCTTGACGTGGCACAGCCTGTGACTCACTTTCTGTTCCAAAATAGATCCCTCAAACATTCCTTATTTTCCACTCCTATGTCAATAATGCTGAAATGTGTCATATGTACTATTTTACTCAGAATTACTGTAATACTGTACGGAAATTACATTAGATGAAACTGTGAAGAATGAGGAGAAAAAGAAAAATGGATTAGAGTCTTTTCTGACAAAAAAAGAAGAATGATAAACACTGCCAGAGAATGGGGGTTCCTTGCCTGTAATCTGCTAACATTAAAGAGGTTTACAGCACTGCAGATTGTTGTTCCCTTGGAAACAAAACAGTTCAAAAACACTAGAAAGATTTAACATCCCTATTAAAACCAAAAGATTCCTAAACTACTTTCATTTTTATCTCTTAGGTTCAATCCTGCAGGTCCCTTTTATGTATCACTTTGAATTAAATCGTCTGATAACAGACAGTCAGACAAGGTCTTTATAATAAAGTCTGAAAGTTGAGTAGAAAATAATATTAACAACTTTTTCTTTGTCCTGTGTTCTGATTTAAATACTGGAGTCTTTAAATCTTGTCATGCTGAGCTTTCACTGCCTTCAGCAATGCAGTATCACACTTGGAATTTTATTAGTTCACAAGTGTTTGATTACGTGAACACATGGAAATTAATCACTAGCAGAGCAAAACGTCTGGTGAGAGCAAACAGGCCTGTGATAAAACAGAAACTTTGATACTGCAGCAGAAGAGGATCTGAAGTTTGAACCCCTCCCAACCTGAGGCATCAGTTCATTGCATTAAAAAAGGCAGAAATTGCTTGCTTAACATAAGTCTTGAATGCCCCAAAGGTTTTGAAATACTCACCCCCATGTAAAACAGAGCTAAGTGTAGTGCAGGCAGTGATGTTACACTGGGTGAGCAGAAGTCAGGCTGAGAATACCTGAAAGGAGGTATCTGCAGGAGGAACTGCCTTATGCTAGACCATGCAGCTCTTCATTGACTCCTGTTTTAAATATTCTGACTAACACTTTTACTCAGAAACAACTAAATGTTCTACTAGGCTCCATTTCTCTTGTGACTTAACTCAGCTACAAAACACACCAAAACAAACCCACAGAAACGTTAAGGCAAGGCCGTATTCCTGTGGATGAACCTCCTGATGGTACAAACGAGATCCCCAACCAAACGAGACCCTCCCTGCATAAAAAGAAGTGTCATTCGGCGCTGTGAACCTCTGCTATCTATGTGAATGTGCAGGTGCCACACTACCCACAAAGGTCATATGCATATTCTCCTGGCTGTTTCCAAACTTGGTATCCCTGGTGTCGAGTCCTGGCTATCTCCATGCTGCAGTTAGGGCCCCTACACACCACTACTAAAGGTTTGGCAGTGTCTGTACATGGGAGGTACTGCAGAACATTCCAATTCATTAGGGCAGAGTGCCGCTTCTATAGGACCAAATGGAAGGATCTTGGGTTGTCTGTGCTCACTCTTCACGCTTACAGACGAATAAAAATCCAGTATTTGGTCAAAAAGTTTAGCACATTTGAACACATAGCTGAAATTTTTAAACATACTTTTCTAAATTATTAACAGTTATGTACACTTGTATGTACTTGTATGCTCCTAGTTTTATAATACATGTTTTTACATGTTAAAAAATAGCTCTTATATTTTCTAGTTCTAGATCTTCTTGTTACCTGCATTGTCTCAGCCACCCCTGATGCAGGTTATAAGGAAAAAAAAAAAATTAGATCACTGCTTTTCAAGGAGAACACAAATCTGCACTTTCAGGACTCAATGCCACCTAACATGGGACACATTATATATAGTCCCTATCTTTTCATACCATTAACAAAAAAATACTGAAAACTGTGACAGCTTTTGAGCAGAACTACTAACGTGGCTTTTGCAACACACATCATTTGTGACATACTATCTCCATGCCCATGTGATGATTTACCACTGCTCTTTAATGTGTATATTTGCACTACCTGATTCATTCACTTTATGTACTAAGATCAGAGACTCAAAATGGTCCCTCAAAAACATGACTATGTTATATATATATATATATAAACTTCCTGTTATAGATTATGAAAATCTCAAACATCAGAATCCAAAATAATACCAAGAAGTTACAAGAAGAGAAAATTAACTCTTATCTATTATTTCTTTTATTTTGAAAAATCTGCTTGTGACTAAATCATAAAGTATGTAGAATGATGAAGAACTCTAGTGCCGTATTTGACAGTTCCTGGAGTATGTCTCGCTGGAATTGAAGACATTAAAAATTGTCATTTTGTCTATGCTATTTTTGTTAAAGCAAGTGATACCGCTGCGGGAAAAAGAGATAAAGCTTTCTGGCATAAAATAATTTCTTTAGGTTTACAATAGATGCAGCAAGCTTCAAACTAGCTGCCCCTGGTTTAAACCTCAGGAAGATCTTACCCGACAGCAAACCTCTTTTCTCAACATGTATTAAGTTCTTTCTCTAACACTGCTTCTCTCCCAAAACCTGCCGTACCTTGGTTATGACATGTCACTAAATTTTTATGTGACTCATAAAATGCCAGTGTGATGTACCTTTTATTGAAACACTTCAGACTCATTAGTCTGTTTGGGTAACAAAGAATGTCATAGTTTATATTTAAATGTTCAGATTCACTACAAATCCAGTTCTCCCTGAAAATACTTGACACCTTGAATGAATTTGGTTAAAAGGGAATGGAGTTTGCTCCTTTGCGATCAAGACTCTTCCAGTGTTTATGCTTGCTTCTTCTTGCACTAGCTACTGGTACTATTCACAACACATGTAGGTAGTACATGGTCTTGTCAGAAAACATTGCCTCCTTGAGACATTTGCCAACTAGCTAACAAAATTTTTGAATACTGTTTTACAACTTTTAAGATGGTCTCTGTGCAAATATTGCTAAGAGCAATTATAGACCTCTGACCCAGACAACCCAATTTGTTAAGTCTCCCCATATTGCATAAGTGGAAGACCCTGTTAGCAGACATCAGTTAATTACAAAGCTTATCTCTTGAGAAAGTAACGGCCAATACTTAAAGTATGTACCTTTTCTGAGTCACTCCCTACCCCAACTCCACATGAAAACTTCAAGATAGAAAGTTCCATTTGTTCAAAAATAAAACCAAGCAGAAAGCTAGTTAATGTAGTTTGACACAACATAATTAACAGACTCTTTGCTGGGACTGTCTGGGTTTGGCAGCCTCCTGACAGCCCTTAGTAAGACGTTAAAGCGATCAACACCTGACATCTGTTAGCAAAGAGGCATTCTGAGGTAAAGAGCAACTAAATCTAAAGAAATCAGGTACTTAGACCAGTTTAACTTTTTCATGAGGTGATATCCTGCCTGACACTGTAATCTTTCTTCCTGGAGTGACGCAAGACTTAAGTAAAAGAAAACAACTTGTAGTCCCTCCCTCACAATATGCAGTAATTATTTTCTGTGTGAGGAACAATGAAGAACTATTTATCCCCATTTAAAAAAGAATGAAAATAATTTAAGCACTGAGTTTGTGGTAATATTTAAGTAACTGATTCTTAAGAGGAATTCCTTCAATGCTGCACTGATGCAAAAAGAAAAAAGCTACCTGAAAGAAAACGGTTAATTCTCCTGACTACTGAAGCAAATAATGTTAATAACAAGAAGTTCCATTTATTTGAGCTCTATATGTGCACTTACTGAGGCTTTGGGGTTTGGTTAATAATAAGAAAGAAGAAAAGGCAAACACCACAGTCACAGGTGAGAGGTGAACACCCTGAAAGTACTAAATGAATGTTTTCATTTGCCTTTGCATTTTTAAGGTATCAAAGATATGCTTTATTTAAAAAGGCCACGTTCAGGAAAGAATTCTGATCAGCTTATCAAGACCATAAAGGGAGAGACAATTTTTTAAAGGGCTAAAGGAGTAGATATTGTTTTATATTAGGTATCTTACAGAAAAGCCCAGTTAAGTATTCATCACATTGTCATCAGGTATCTCCACAAAGCTATTAAATTAAATAAAAAGGAATACTAAAAATCATTATTATCCTTGATGAAAAACAATTAACTAAAATTGTAACAGTTGGTATCAAGAAAACACCCCCAACACCCCCCCCCCCCCCCATAATACTTCTACCGATGGCCAAATCCCTGAGTATAAACAAAAACAGAACCTGTTTTTTTGTTTGTTTTTCTTTTAATACAGCAGTTGCTGTGCTCTGCATAATAATGCCAGTTACCTTTACACTTTTTTTCTTCTTTCTGGTATTCCTGGGCACTTGACATGACTTGAAAGTTTGCTTTTGTATGGCCTGGCTGCAAAATTCTGCTAGTCCAAGTCGAAGCATGTTGGCATTGTGAAAGCTGCTGCCCATTCCTCTGGATATCATAATTTTTGGAGTGTCTTTTCCTACACCAACGGTTTTGCGCTATGCCCACTACATTCCATTTCTGATTTCTCTCAGGAAGGTGAATCAGTCTGTCCCACGACAGGAGGCCATGTCCTGGATGTTTGGCAAATACCATAGTGCTACAAACAGTTGGCATCGCCAAAATCTTGCTCAGGTGTGGAGTTTTGGAAAGCAAGTGGTTCCCCGGGTCTCCTGATGCCGTGGTATTCCTGTGCATCTCCACTTGACCGCACCGATACAATGCAGAGCCTTTCAGCCATGCCCATTCAGCCACCATCGTTCCCCTTCGGTACACGAAAATATAAAATATTCCCGTCTGTGAAGCCTGAACGAGCAGGCAGGTCTATGTGGACAGGCTAACACTAGATCTAACTTTCACAACATCACAACTACAACATGGGCCTCGGGGCAAGTTACCACCAATTTATTGCCTTGCTCATATGATCATTTGAGGTCTTGTAGGTCGAGGCTGGTCGTGAACAATTTTCAGATACTTAAAACACAAAACATCAAGGATTCAGCCTTGTTTGACTTTGCTCTTATCGCAGGCTGACCTGAGGGACACTCTGTTACCTAAGTGTGACATTCTTATGTGGGCATGCTTAGCAGTTCCGCTTTTGCTACCTACTGCCTTTCCCTAGCTGTGGTCACAGGGAGTATCAGAGACACTAATTTTATCACAGGAGCATGGACATTTGGGTCCAGTGTAGGTAATGAACAATAATAAAGCTGCGTGATTTGATCTAATCAGTCATGATGATTAAGCAAGTTTATTTAGTCTTTGATATAGAAGAAACTGAGATACCACTGGTTGACAAAAATGTAAAACTAAACAGAGCCCATTTTCTGTTTTTGGGTAGTGAAGCTAAATGCTATAGAAACGACACCTCAGAGATGATATTTCAATTAAAAGAAATAGTTTTATTAAATATTATATACATATAAAAAATTCAAGTATCAAATGGCTTTCTAAATTGCATACAGAAAAGAGCAAATTCCAAACATTTGATGACTGACATCCACTGTGGTCTTAATCATAGTAAGATTCTGCTGTTTTAATGGACCTAAGAGTTAATTTTAGATACCTTTCACTCAGTAAAGTAATTCATATACATACTGATAAATAAGTGCACACATCGTCAGTAATTTCCTGATAAAAATGATGAAAAATAACTTTGGATTTCAGTTAACAGGTCCATTATACTATTGCTGTTCCTGAAAGCTTTGTCTTAAGTGGCACATTGCTAATATAGGACACCTTCAGAAGACTGAATTAAGGTTAGTGTTAAATACTGTTATCCTATTTTAATCCCTGACAGTACAGACAGATTTCCTCAATATCTTATTTAATTTTAAATGTAAATGCATACCTTTTTTTTTTCTGCAGGGGGTGTAAGGTCACCTGATAATTGAAGTTAAATGTCCATTCTTTCTACTCACTGTACTTCAGCTGGTCATCAATAACATGAATTTGTATGAGAAACTATTTAGCATCACAGATTTAAGTGCACAGGGCAGGTAAGTTAACTACAGAATCTGCACTTACCTACTTACTTCTGTCTTTATAGACCCTCTCTTAGTTTAGGCTTGCTTGATTTTCTTAGTAAAATTAAAAACCAACTCTAAATGCAGGTAATATGGCAAGAGACTATCACTTGTAGGAGGGTAATCAGATTTAAAATAGACTAGAGAAAGTAACCCAGAAAATACTAGGCAATTTTTAAAAATTAAAAGAACAGAATATAAAACTTTTTTCATAATTTGAACACTTTTACATCTTCTAGACTTCATAATAAATTTAGGCTCAGAGGGAGGGACTGGATTGTTCTAGTAAGACCCTGTGAAAGCTGCAAAGAACTTCCCTGTAAGATCTGCAGTGAACTTGGCCATTTCTCTCTTCTTGGCACAAAGATGAACTGTGCACTCTAACCACCCTTCCACCTGGCTTTGAGTAACCTCAGGTAATGTGCCCTTAAGCACAAGGCTACTCTCCTCCTCAGCTTCCTTCACATTCTAGTTATCTCCTCACATGGATAATACTGCATCTTTATATAAATGCAAGAGTCAGGCATGTGAAGCATATATATATTTATATATAAAATATATAGGCATTTCTGTAATTCACTCAGGTACTTCTGTGCTTTATCAACCTCTTGAGCAGACCACTGAATGCATGCAATTCTTGACCTCATTTAAAGAAGTCAGATGTATTGTCAGTTACTTAGTTCTTGCTATTAGCCCTGGAAATAAGATCAGTGATTTGTATTCTAGGCTGGTCAAACTTGTTAGGCAAGTTTCCTTGTCTTTTTCCCAAATTTATCTTCAATATTAAAGGTCACCTTTTTGTCTTTTAGCCTACAAGGATTTGCTTTGCCTCTGATTTTAATTAAAAAACATACTCTCACTGCAATGGTAGAACTTTTGTTCCCCAAGGATTCAGAGAGGATGTCACACAAGGCTTACAGATTTTTAACTTTAAGAAGGAATTCTTAAAACCCTCCTTAACTTAAAAAATAAAATTAAAAGATAGTTATCAATTTCTGTGTTTGCAAAGCATCTGTGGGATTTTAAAATATGATTCTAGACACATTTAAACTATGTGAAGAGACTGATTCTACTACAGCTTCTACCATTTGGAATTTGCTCAGGCAGAGTTTACCCAACATCAAGCAGCTTTATCCGCTCTTTTCCTTTTAGCTCCCTCTGTAATTTGTGTCTCTATTTTGACTCCTATATTAGCTACAGTTTATTTAATTTTACAAGCTTCCACTTTATTTCACAAATTCCATTCAGACACCAGGGACATTTTACATTCAAATTTTTGATGAGGATTAAGTTGTAAGGAATTACCACCGAGAGGGTCTCTTTTTCTTATAATTCATATAGAGTGGAGCATCAGAAATATATGTCCTAAATCACCATTCAGCTTATTAAAATGTTAAATTACAGTTTCACTACAGGACTCCCTTATTCATTAAACTTCTTTTGTTTTAACATATCTTGCCTGTGTTTCTCAAAGGCTTTTTTTTTTTTCTTCAACAGAGAACGCAGTTTAAATCTCCTGCATCTGCTCTTGGTTTTGTCAAACCCAAACCCTTGATAAAGGATGATAATGTAATTGTGTCTGAGCTTCCTAATTGTAAGAGACACATCTCTCTCTCTCTTTCTCTCCCTCAAGCTACGGTTAGAATGGCAATAATCGAGGCAGAAAGCAGTACAGTCTGCTGGCTTGAATCGCTACTGAAACACAGGCCCTATTTCAGAGTAAAGAGGCACTACTAAAAAGGCCTAGAGCTCTTCTTGTCAACATAAGTAAAGGAATCATCAAGTGATTTCAGAGGTAAAAAAGCAGCACACCCTAGCAAAAACTGGCATCTGAGCAGTCAACAGTTCAAAAGACTTTCTAAAGTTCCCATCAGAGTGTCTGTAACGGTAAGTTTGTTCTATAGAAGCAGGAAAGTTTTAGCAGACGAAATGCCAACTGAGATTAACAAAAAGGGCTGGTGAGAAGAATTCCTCAGAAATTGCTTATTACAGGCCAAGACAAAGACTTCTAATGAGTAATTGTAAAGGTTGTCCTATTTTCAGATATGCAGTGTTATTTGAATGTCAGTATACAAAGAACTATAAAAACAATGAAAGAATTAATTTGTTTTCTTCTCAGTTATAACTTTTTTCCTACTTCTCTACTAGTATTTGTCAATAGTGGTAATGGAAGAGATACAAAAAGCCTCTCCCTTCTTTAGTACATCTCAAGAGAAAGGAATTGCAACTCATTTCTTCCAGAAAGACAGGAGGTGGTATCCAGCAAGCCAGGAGGACAGCATTTCTTGCTGGAATGAGCTGTGTACCAATCCTGAACTTTGACCTGACAAAAACTGGGTGCACAGCACAGGACCAAAAGGCATACTGAAAAGAGTGCCCATTCCCTGTGCTCACCACAACGACCCTTGAGGCACCTCATTAAATCCTCCCTGCCGTGCTCTGAGAGCTACACCCCTTTTTCCTAGCTTGGGATCTGCCCCGTTACACTCAGAGCTGGCATTTATATTATGGTTATTACTATTACTGCGCTGTGTTGTGGTAACTCCAGCCGACAGCTACATCCATTGGTGGTGAAAGCTGCCGTGTGACCACACAGGCGACCAGTCCCTGCTCCTCAGAGACCACATTACTCACACTTTTCTGTGGAGTGCAAACATTGCCTTGCCACCCTCAGCAACAGGCTATCACTTATTTTGAGGCAAAAGGTAAATCAACAGTTCGGGGATGTCAGGGGATTGCTATTTTTATGATTACAAAGACACTTCCTCTCGCAAATAAATTATTTTAAATTCCAAAACTGCTCACAGACTGTAAGAATTTCAACTTGCAGATGATGAAAATAGTAGCAGTAGGTGAATGTATGAGCAGGCTCTGAATCGTCATTAACTTCCTTGATAGCAAAACAAAAGATTGACAAAAATGATTCTTTTATATAAAGTTTTACCTCCTCTCATACCGCAAGTTTACTGAAAACAGAGCAGCAAGGATGACAGCACTTTGCTGGGGTTTTTTTAAACACTGAAGTATGCAAGCATCTAAGGACATTGAAGTGGGCTGGCTTCAGAGAGATCAACTAAGGCAAATGTAATCAGGATTAGGAGTGAGGGGTGCACAGTAGGTTGATCAAGCAGCCTAGCTTTGTATGGACCCAGTCCAATAACACTAGATTGATTTCTTAATGACCTAAAGAAAAAAAATGCAAGCAAGCTGCAATTAAAGGACGTATCTCCCGCAAAATTAAAACCTGATTCATGTTTTGTACAAGCATTTTAAAGCACACAAATTAACTATAAGCATAAGCATGTAAAATTTTCATGCCTGTTTGTGCTGGGAATGATGAAACTCCTGTGCCAGACAAGGTTAAGGTTTCATTTCTTCTTATTAAATGCTGCAGTCAGTTCACAGCATTTTATTTTCTTTCCTTCATTCTGCTTTTTATCTCCTCTTCCTCTCTCTTTTCTCCTTTCCCTTCCTTCCCTTTTCCCCCAAACAACACCACAGCTTTTCCTCTTACTTTGCTTTTCCTCTCCTCTTCCTCTCTCACTTCTCCTTTTCCCCCAGACAACACCACAGCATTTTCTTTTCATTCTTCCTAATCTAACAGGAAAACACAACTGAGCTTCTCAAATTTTAACTAGGTTGGTGTGCTCCCTGAATAAGCAGGCTGGAGCACAGCCAATACAGACTAGTCAGATTCTTTTTTATAAATAAGCAAACCCTGCCTTCATACAATGTGCTGCCATCTTTGAGAACATGTGATTTCTTTCCTAAATTTTAAAATGTAAAAATGACAGTGCCTATAAGAAAAAATTGTACAATGAGAGAAAGTGACTCCAGCAGGTAGAACTAGTGATGTCTACTGAAACGACCAGTGTTTCCAGTATTTCAGAAACATACGTACATGTGTATGCTTGTGGAAGTAAACAAATCCAGGACTGCTGTACTGTTAATTGCTTTAATGGTGGCAATATTATAAAATACTTATATATTACATTTGAGAATATGGTTTTCAATATAAATTAAATTTCAGTGTTTTCAAACAATCTTTTGGACAAAGATTACATCATCATGAAAGAAGAGTGTGCAGATATTACAATATAAACTTTGTAAAGAGTTTTTCGTGTGTAAGAAAAGGTAACGTTAAGAAACTTGTAATATACTGTGTAACAGAATCATGGAATCACAGAATGGCTAGGGCTGGAAGGGACCTCTGAAGGTCATCTAGTCCAGCCCCCCTGCAGTGAGCAGGGATACCCTCAGCTAGACCAGGCTGCTCAGAGCCTTGCCCAACCTCACCTTGAGTATCTCCAGGGATGGGGCCTCAACCACCTCCGGGGGCAGCCCATTCCACTGTTCTGCCACCCTCAATGTAAAGAACTTCTTCCTGATATCCAATCTAAATCTGCTCTTCTCTAATTTCAACCCGTTACCCCTCATCCTTTCACTACAGGCCCTCGTAAACAGCCCCTCTCCAGCCTTCCTGCAGGCCCCCTTCAGGTACTGGAAGGTTGCTGTTAGGTCTCCATGGACCCTTCTCTTCCCCACGCTGAACAACCCCAGCTCCCTCAGCCTGTCCTCACAGGAGAGGTGTCCCAGCCCTCTGATCATCTTTGTGGCCTCCTCTGGACCCGCTCCATCAGGTCCATGTCTTTCCTGTGTTGAGGGCTCCAGAGCTGGACACAGTACTGCAGGTGAGGTCTCACCAGAGCAGAGTAGAGGGGCAGGATCACCTCCCTCGATCTGCTGGCCACACTTCTCTTGATGCAGCCCAGGATGCAACTGGAGCACACTGCTGGCTCATGTCCAGCTTCTCATCACCAACGCCCCCAAGTCCTTATCCACAGAGCTCCTTTCCAGCACCTCATCTCCCAGCTTTACCCCTGTTCTTGCTGAGAGGTATCTTAATGAGCTCCTCAGCATGAACCAGTGCAACTGCTTTTTGAAAACAGGCTGAATTTCTTCTATTAACTACTGAAGTAAGACGAGACATACAATTATCTCCTCAAGAACCTAGGCCTGACATTATGCTCAAATTTCTAAACATAAGAAAAAATTAATCAGAGGAAAGGAATATCCAGAAGAATATGACAGCTGATCTGTAAGTTACCCAGAGGCAGGTTCTGAGCACAGAGAAACAAATGTCTCAGGGTTCTGGTATGTAAAGGGTTATCTGAAACCCTCTCCTCAGAGAATTGGGCAGCAGATGTATACACAAACATGGAATCTTTACACACCAACAGATGCAATAAAAATACTAAAAGAAACGAAGGACCAAAGCTATATGCGGAAAAAGCAGCAAGATACCGGGATACGCAATGGAACTAGAAAGGTGACAGTAACCAACACTGTCACTGAGATGGTAAATGCATCTGATCCTCTCATAGCTCTGTACAACACATGGGAAGGAGTTTTTCTGAGAACAAAGTACACCTGAGCACAGCAACTCTGTTCAAACCATAGGGCTTGCCTGGTTGCTCTTCTCCAACAGAAGCCATAAGCAGATATCCGCAGAAGAACAAAGCAATCTTATGACAGTTCCCACCAACAGTCTCCAAATCCCTGGCTATCTGTCAGCCCAAGGGATTGCCTGAGCCCCTGAGACCTAACTAAACTGTAGTAACACTCAAGGGATCTCTCTTTAAAGTGCAGCCCAGTCTTTGCTTAGGTACACTTCTTGCATTCATAGCAGCCTGTGACAGGGAGTTCCTGTATCTGTCTCTCTTTAATGTACAGAACGACCTCCCTCTGCTTGTTTTAAACCAAGATTGAACTGATGCCCAACAGTCAATGACCCACCTCTCCAGGACTCATTTTTCAGACTACTACCTGTGTGAATATGGGAATGTTAATGAATTTTCACTTTCTTCATATTGTGTTACATAACTCTTTTAATGCCCAGGAACTGATTAAAATAAAAGTAAGAAGCCAAAACACCATTTCCAGATAATGGATCAAAATACCATAAAACAAATCTTAAAAAACTTGTAAGTTACGGTGAAACCATTTGGGAAATCATTCAAATGACTTCCACAAATCACTACCACTGTTTTGTAAAGTCCTGATTCTGAGCACTGCTTTTGCCATGAGCTTTCAAATCAGTCACGTGGTCTTTCCTCAATCTCACATTAGACCTTACAACCCCCCTCACTGAGGAACGGACAGTATATTTGGGCACTGGTTACTAACAGCAAATCCTGGGTATATATGCACAAAATCGAAGCTTTCTGGTTTGTTGTTTTGTTTTGGGTTTTTTTTCCCAAGATGATGAGACACTTCAAGCTATTTTAGTTCTAGAATTGCTTAAAGAGATACCCTGTATCTTGAAATAACACCAACTCCTTTCAAGGACTGAGGTTTGAGCAACGGCCTGGTTAAAAAAGAGGTACTAAAAGTAGCAGTCTTGCAAATATCTATGAAATATCTATGAAAGACAAAAACAATAAATAAACAAATAAAGTTTGTCCAAATAATGCAGCCAAAGAATTCTGCAGAAAGAAAGACTAACTGGGATGTGAGGAGAGAATTCTTTAAAACAGGTCTAAACAGTTTTCAGAGGTGATCGATCACAGACCACAAAGCCCATCGACAGTCTGGCCTTCATGTTTTGCAACCTAAGCATTTGTCTTCTGTTATGATAGGCGCTGTTGCAAATCTGATGCTTTTAAAAAATATAATCAGAAATGCATTCAGGGAATGTAAAAGGATTTTGTTTACATGGAAATAACTGGAAAATGTCTGATTGGATAGCAGCTTTTCTGTAGTTCATCAGCAGCTTTACATTCAGCCTCCCCAAATTAACAGTTCTCTCTACATATAGGGCTGCATATCAAGGCCAAGTAGCGTAAGTTCATTGCTGTGACATCATCAGAAGAATTGAACAGCAGTCTGTGCTTAGGCTTATGAAGACCACAAAAATGTTAGGCTGCAACTCCTGCAGCAAGCACAGCAAAGGGAAGTGTTTTGTTTTATAGGCTAGTGGAGAAGACATTTTGGTTTGGTTTTTTTAAATTAACTATTTTAGAAGATTTTCACCTGTGAAATTAACAAGTATATTTTATATGGACAACACCATGCACTGCTTCTAACTGATGGCAACAGTGAACCACAGTGTTACACTACCTAAGAATGATACTTGAAATTCCAAACACAACAGTTTACTCCCATCAGACATAAATTTCAGAAAAACAAGTTAACAAAAAGAAGCACCTTTGGTTTAAATAAAATGACTATAGAAAGGGATTAAGTATACTGATGAATTATTGAAGGGAAAAAAAAGGGAAAAAATATCAGCACTACCATAATGAAACATATATAAGAAAATGGCTAGCAGATGTTGCAAAGCTGAAAAAATATGTGTTTGTTTTCCCTGTTCTTTGTGAAATCTGATGAGAATTTTTTGAAAAACAGGTGTATCTTCTCTAGAAAATACAGTAGCTATCTGTGAATTCTAAATATCAAACTTAAACACCTTTACAAACACATAGATATAAGACCATGTTACTAATAAAGAATAAAACACTCTTTGGAGAGCCTTTCTTCCTCCATGGCGGGGAAGAAAACTCCAACACATTATTAGTGAATTGCATGAAAAATTGAAACATTACAAAATATTACATAGACTACTTGCCTTTTGAAACTTTTGCATTCATATAGCACTTTCTGAAAGCACTTTTAAGAACACTGAAGTTTAAAACAAAAAAGTTAAAATTAAACCAGAATGTCTGTAACCTAGAACTTAACCAAGTGCGATATTTTTAACTGCATATTCAAAAATATGCTTCTAAGTAATAAGAGCCATCATGGAGTGATTCATAGCTTCATGCAAAAACATCCCACAATATAAATCTTGTTAACCTTTTGAAAATCCCCAAAAGCTCATTACAAAGCTGCTGAATCCTGGCATAACAAAATCTTATATTAAAGTATTTACTGTCCTTCTAAAAAATCGATTACTTAAAAGAAATAACACACTTGAGTTAGTTGGATTTTATCATGGTCTGGCAGACAAGAAGTGTCAAGACAGTGATGTATGTCAAATTAAATTATCCTAGGAAAATTATTAGAGAAATTCAGGAGACATAATTTCTCAACTGATCTTACACAATAAACTATTCTCCATCTGAATTAACGGCAAGTTTACAGGGTGATGAGCATTACATTGAAAAGACTTACGAAGAAATGGTAGCATCTTTCCTATCCTATTACTTTTCCCAGTTCTTGGAAACTACATTCAATACCCATGAAGACACTGGTTTTCAAAGGGGTTTGTTGCACAAAAGCCAATTAATTTTCTTCTCCAAATGAGTGACCTGTTACAAGAAATGCTGCATATTAAATTCTACTTACTGAAAATATGCATTTATGACATTTAAATTATATTCCCTAATGTAAGCACTTAATTTTATTATCATTCCTATCTTGATCTAAACTTTACAGTCATTACCAAATAGAACAGTGTGTATATTTGAGAGGAGAAGGACGTTTGCGTCAATTCTGAAACTCCAAGTAAAAGCAGACGTAAAACCTGACGTTACTGAAGTCAGTGAAAGAGCTGCTGCAGGTTTCACTGACACCACTATTACATTTTCTACATTCAATCTTCACCTGCCATGAAGGTGAAATTAATAAGATTTTCTGTACTCTACAAATGCTATTTTGTGTTTTTTAGAACCCATTCTTGAATTCCTTCTTCAGTTGTCACTCCAGTAAATGAAGTAAGATAAAGATCTGTCTCAGGGCTTGTCTACAAATGTACAGAAGGAAGCCTTCAGTGATAGATTATTGCCAGTGAATAATGATGATTGCCAGTGAACAGTGATGCTAAAGCCAGACGCTTCACTACAGTATTTAAACAGCAGGATTTTTTTCATGTATTGTGTTACTTATTTATTTGAAAGTACTATCTTCTCAATGAGAAAAGAATACTTTCCAACTTCTTAATTTTTCTATTCTATTGTGCTAATGTATGGCAGAAAGACTTGTAGTTATTGCTAAGGCAGTAATAGTTTTCAAAGTGCTTATGATTCTTTTCCCAGGTATTACTCTGTGAGCAGTAACTTCTGGTGCTAACTGTAAAGCTGCTGGGGAACTATGGGGGGGAGCATCCCATCAGACATTTTCCACTTATTTGTATTTAAAAAAACCCCACAAACATATTTCACTTACAATCCCTAAATGCATTTTTCATGTTCTTTAAAAACATCTGATCTGCTTCAGCATTTATCATAAAATGATAAAGTGAACATTTAAAAAAATCAAGTTACAAAACAGGAAAGCTAAACGTTAAGATTTGCTTTGTTGCATTTATACGTGTGACCACTCATTGAAAAACTTCTCTTTTAGGGATGTACCGTGCTTCAGCTTCTGAGAACAGAATGGGTCTGTCTCAGACTCAGCACTCAACTGCAAGATGTATTATGTCCACTCTGCCTCCTGAGAAGCATCCCTCCATCTCAGTGTTTGGTCATCATCTGAGTTAAGCGTACATGAAACTGCTTAGGCAAGTTCTGACACTCAGAACTCTGACAGTTGCAGAAGTATACTGAGGAGCACAGCATTTACAGAACCTGTCAGTCCAGCTTTTCACTTGC
Organism: Todiramphus chloris collaris; assembly: GCA_025345505.1. Classification (NCBI taxonomy): domain Eukaryota; kingdom Metazoa; phylum Chordata; class Aves; order Coraciiformes; family Alcedinidae; genus Todiramphus; species Todiramphus chloris. The sequence goes on from JANVCC010000019.1 coordinate 9,504,526, forward strand.
CAGCTGCTAATGGCACCAGGTACCCAACAGTAGGTGTTCGTTAACTCCATCTGTATCGCTGCGTGAACTCTATTTTGACTGCATTCTAAGAAAAAGGAAGAGTAGTTTGGACTTCATTAACTCAACCTTCACCTTTGAGTTTCTCTTTCTGCATGCAAAAATTGTACCTGGTGCATTAATTCTGGGTTTTATTTTGCATTTTATTGGCTTTTAAGTAAGGGCTTCTACACTTCTGAAATCCTTCCATGTTACCCATAACTTCGAAGTTCCCAAACTAATTTTTGAAACTGGAACTCTCTCTTTAATAAAAGCTATAAGCACGTACAATTACAGGCATGTGCCATAAAATAATCACAGCAGTACATGTTTTTAAAGCTGAAATGTCAAAATATTTTTCCTGTGGCAACTACAAAATGTAGTAAAGCCTGGTTTTACTACCAAAGGCCACATTCTACAATCTCCTGTCAGAAAAGCTTCACTGGATTGCACTAGAAACCGGAGGCTTTTGGGCAGTGCCTACAAGAGGAAAATTCTTACTGCAGTAAAAATGTAACATATGGGCAGAGAAATTATCTATCCCAAAATCAGAGTAATATAGCCTATTATTTTAGGCAACTGGTTTGGGTTTGGATTAGATTCTGCTCTCATATTCCAGTGACTCAGTAACAGAATCTAAGCTTTCAATTTCACTCATTAGGAAAGGAGTCCTGTCTGGCTCTGGATGGTGGCATTTATGCAGTTTTTATAGGGTTTGAAACATTTTTATTTCATCCATACTTCTTTTCACATTCACACTCATGTAGGGAATTTCGTTCCTATAATGAGAAACAGAAAATACAAACAGCTCATAAGGACAAGTGCTGGACATCTAGAGCTGTACTGACAGTCATCTTCTGCAGTGAACCTTTTTTTTTTCACCTGTGATTATTTTCTTTCACATACTTGTTCTGCCCACTCCTTTCTAAAGAAATGCAGAAAATGTAGCTCCTTCCAAGTAGGCTGTGGGTTTCGCTGAGCTTAGCAAAGCTGCTCTGCCCAGGGGAAGTCCAGCGTCTGGTTAGAGCACTAGTGGGAATTCTCCATAAAATCCCCCTCCATAGGAAGCTACACCCCAAACAGATAAGGGAGGGATAAAGTAGGTACACTGCATTTCCCTCCCATCTCTTGCAATCACATAGCACAAGCTACTAACCGCTCCCTCAAAAAAGTCAAGCCCGGTAGTAAAAGGTCAAAAAGCACAGTTTAACATGAGACAAAAGAGAGCACAACAGAGAGCTGGAGAGACTGAGCTACATGTCAATACTTTTAAATTCTTCCAAACCAGGTATTTGCTAAATGAAATTAGCATGCCTAGAATACCTGCAGAAGAATGCAAAAACACTCCAGTGAGCCCTGCCAACGTAGCCTAAGGATACAAACTCCTTCCCCAGCCTCATGGGGGGGCGATGCTAATCCAGAGCCTGACACTCCACTTTGTTCCCCAAAAAGCTTCGATGCCCTCTGCCTCCATCTTGGTCTGAGCCTAATCTTTTCTCAAATAGACAGCAAAGAAACCATAAAAACAGAAGTCAAGTGACACATCTTGTCATATTATCAACGAATACATTTTACTATGAAAGTATGCATTTAAATAATACTCTGTTCCTCCCCATGAATGTCACTCTCCACCTCTAATCTGGGACCCTAAACTTAAAAGACCAGCTTTGTTGGTGAATGCAGCTGGTACCGCTTGCTGGCCAATACAAAAGGATGGGAGCCTTCTAGGGGAAAGGAAAGGCTATTTCATCTGCCCAGTCAGTAAAACTGAACTGTCCCTTGAGCACAGCACCAGGAATCCAATCTTGTTTGCTAGGATTTCCCCATGAAACGCATGCTGCATTTTACAAACAGGCTTTTTAAATGTCTCATTTATGGCACTTGGCTCTTGAAATAAGCACTGACAAACAGTATCAGCAGAAATTTTGTTTTCCTTGTGCAATTTGCTGAACACTAGAACAAATTCTGGAAGTCTGAAATGGTCTGTCTTTCAATATGATCTCCACATAATAAGGACATCTTTTTAAAGACCCATTCTGGGATTAGAATATATATATTTTTTTAATGTATAGCTTTCAGATGCTTTGCAACTGGCAAGGATAAGGTGGTTGAGCGGAGTTAAAATGGTTAATGGTCATTTCAACTCTGGATTTTCAGCCCACCTGCAGACCTAGTCAATTATTATCTGAAGAGAATGGGGTAATCTATGTAAAATGAATTTGACCGTCTCACTTTGAACCTCAGGGGATATGTCCATGTTACAAAATAACTTAGGCCAACAAACTCAGCAGAAACTGTCACTGTACTAGCAGTTTCAGCAGAAATGTTGAAGTTGGAATGTGTGTTTAGAACAAAATACAACTTTGTTTCTGAGGGAAAATCAAGGAAGATGAGAGTTTCAGTGGAAAAATGTTGTGGAAGATTACTGTGTGCCCCACATCTCTATGCTCTGGGTAGAGGAAAGATTTCAATTACCAGCACCAATGCATCCAGAACTTGTTAAAGTAGTATTTTGCAGTAACTGTTTAATAGTAATCACTCCAGTAAAGCAACAAATATTGCATAGATGTTCTTACGAAATACGATTACCTGACATACTGCTGGGAGTTATGGATATGTAATCATTCTTGTTCTTATTCTGTCACCGATGTCACCTGCCAAAAAAAGGAAAAAAAGCCCCAAGTAATACATCCATAAATGCAAATCTGCAGAATACCATTAACATTTAAACAGGATGGAACATTTTGGATCTTGAATACCACAGGCCATGTCTGATGGCCTAACACATTAAATTCAATGCACTTTGCTTAACTGCATGAGGCAACGAATGCAAGTCAGCTCCAAAACCTGGTGGACGGGATGAGATGTGGGTAACAGGGATTTGGAAGCAAGGTCAAAGAGATCATGACTACTGATGCAGAAAAAAGAAAAAAATTGCTTCTGCCCATTTTATGGAACACTTTCCCTTATTTTTTTTGCAGAAGTTCCTTTTGGTCTGATGTGTAACTTTAGGAGCTAATTGGTTTTTACTTCAGTTTCTAGCGATATATGCCCACTACTCTCATGTTCATTGAGAATAGAGGATTTAAAGGAATTAGAATTTCTGTCTACAGTCACACTGATTCTTCTTCAATCACTTTGAACTCAGAAGTTTATCAACTTTTACAAAGTTTTGAAATGTAAATACTAATTATACTAATTTGTCAGAAGACTCATTTACATGTACTTACTACTTTTGAACAATGGCATCTTCCATTTTATTAAGGAGGTAACTGCAGCTGTAAGGAATTGGATTTGGCATCCTGAAGTTGTGGTTTTAATATTCAGAATGCCTCCCCCATTCATATGTCCAAACACACACGCTGACATATTAACTACGCCCCTTTTCTGTTTGGTAACAAAGACCAAAGCCCTGTAAGCTAATTTGTATCAGGAGAGACATCACCCTTCAGCAGTACCTGTATTTATACCAGCCACAAATGTTTCCAAACAGAGGTATCAGAGGCAGCGTGCCCTCATTCACACATCCCAGCCCAAAACAACAGTGCCCAGCTGGGATGATCTCATCTCGCTCCCTAGTTTAAGCACCAGCAATCCAATCCAATCCAAGAAGAGACAATCCTAAAGGCATTACTCCAGAATAGAGACAAGATCTCATTAGAATTTTTAAATAAGAAATCCCAGGCCTACAAATGACCCCACTAATGCCAGTGGAAAACTAGCCTGGGATCAGTCACGCTCTCTTGCTCATCAGGCAACATGTAGCGTGCAAGTGACATTTTACAGGGGAAGAAGAGCCTCTTTCAGATTGTGCTGGTTGACATTTCATGAACCGCCCCTCAGTGTTTACTTGGTTAATGAACTTCAGGTTTTTATTTCTCTCAGTCCATGCGGTGCCACAGCGCAGGGTGCGCTTCCTCTCAGCCAGTCCCCTCCCGCGGGGAACAGTTCCCTTCCTTGTCCTTGAAACAAATACCCACAGCAGCAGCAGCAGCAGCAGCAGCCTGAAAGCACATCGAGCGCATCTGCTCGGCCCAGACTACATATAGCGCTGGAATGAGAAAGCAGGTGAACCGCAGCCATCGCCTGCACCGTGTAATTACTGTATCTGGGGCACAGCCTCGCAGTTTCACCAAGCTCATGCACCGCCCCCCCAGCCCAGCGGTACCCCGGCCAGGGCTGCCCAGCCTCCCGGCGCTCAGACACCTGAGGCTCTGCGGTCACCCTTCAAAGGCCCCACAAGATGGCGGCGGCACGCCCACGCGGGGCCCCGACCCCTCGCCCCAGGCGCCACTTCGCGTCCCGCTGTTCGAGACGGCGTGGAAGCCAGCGCCTTTCCCCGCGCCCCGGAGAGCCCGGCTGCCCAGCCGCCCGGCACAGCCGCGGCGAGCCCCGAAGCGCTCGGCGGGAGCGGCGCTCCCCGCTGCGCCCCGTTCCTCACACCCCCCCCCCACCCCGCCCCTCTCCGGGCCCCGCCGCGCGATGCGGCGGCGCCCCCTGGCGGCCGCGCGGGATGAGGGCGGCGGGAGGCGGCTGTGCCCGCGGGGCGGCGGCTGTGCCCGCGGGGTCTGCCCGGGGCGAGGCGGGCGGCGTGGCCGTGCCGCGGCCCCCGCAACTCCCCACCGCCCCGCCAACGGCTCTGTCACCGCCTCCCTAACGTTTCCCTCCTCTTTTGCATGGCTTCAGGCCTCCCTACATTAACGGAGCGGAGCTGGTAAATCTTTAAACTAGATTGCGGCTCCGAGATTTGGAATTGCTTCATGATGCCAAAAAACCAACCAGAACGCTCCCTCTCCCCCATAAACCAACAAAAAAATCCCCAAACCCTAACATAATGGTTAGTGTATTTTTAAAGCGAGTGCAAAGTAAAACCTACTGGAAGTTTTACAGCAGGAACTGGTAAAATATCCTCCAGCGTACGTGTTCCAATGTGGGTTTTATCTCCTTGCCTTTTCTTTCAAGCAAACCACCCGAAACTCCGTCTGGGCTCTTCTCAGAAGACAGTATCTCCTTAAACTCTTAAGGGAAAAGCAAATAACTCTGCTTCATATTTGCCATGTACAACCACACAACCGGAGGCAATAACACAAGATCTTTCTTTTTCTACTGACATCTTGTGGAACTACAAAACCCTTCACAGTCTGTCAATCACAAGATTAAAGAGGATACAAATTTAGATCGGGCCTTCGATTAAAATCAGACTTTGACCCATCCCACCATGTCATGGGACCCCACGAACCTCAACAATAAGCCATTTCCCAGAATTTAATTGTGGTTTGGTGACTCAGTGACACACAAGTGCTCTTGAAGTAAACAATTGAGTATTTTAAATAAAAATGATGCCCCTCCTGTAAATAATTAGTTACTAATCCTAAAATTATTGATTTTGTGCCAATTCATTTAAAAAGAGAAAATAAAAAAAGGATAAATAACAAAGTTCTTCAATGAAATAAAGAGAAAAATTCTAGCTATCCTGGGAGCCTTGCCATTTTCCCTGATGAGACCAGGGCTTGGCATGAAGGCAGCTGTCACTTACGAAAAAAACCTAATTATGAAATGACTGTAGGAAAAGATAGTTTTTTTGTTTAAAACATTACACTAACATATCTGGCTTTGGCACTGTCTTCCTCTGTCCCACAGTTTAAAATGGATAATGTGCATCCTCTTTTTCTCCTCATACCCGCCTAGAAAAGAAGTTTCTCAGAGTAGGTCTTGGTGTTGCTGTGTGAATGTAGAGCATCTTGCCCGTCTAGTGTCTCCACTAGGGTGATGTAGCAACTGCCAAAAGATACATAGTAATGAGCCCATTTTTGACAACTGCTGTGTACCTGAGGGTTATTTTAATAATCTTTCCAAATGTATCGTCATTTTTTTTCAAAAGGATGCTTTTATCCGGTACTTGGCATACCAGAAGTAATTTCCTATTTTTCCTTCTAAGGAATGTGACACACGGACAGAAATGTTGTGGAAGTACAGAATTATTTATCCATTCCAGCTCCTGAAATGCTGACCATCTTCTGAAGGTCTAGCACAGTTCCTACTTTTTGTGAGCAAGAAGAGTAAGGGGTGTCAACATTAATTACAGCAAGTTTCTCTTGAAGGCACAGATGTAGGAGATGTTGGAGGAAATCGGGTTCTTCTTCAGCGTCTACAACTGAAAAGAACACAAACAGGAACAAATGGGAAGGAGGCGGGTGAGTTACAGGCCAATAAGGTCAGGGAGTCTTCATGGACATTGCAGAGTAAGTTTCTTTCTTGCCAAAAGCGACATAATTTTTATGGCTAAGCTTTGCTAACATCACAGGGAGCAGGCTTCATTAGATTATCTTTTGTGTGTGAAGCACTCATTTGCCCACAAAGAGCTAGCTGAGGTCTCATGGCTCTGAGTCACAAGCCCTGAACATGCTGCACTAACTTCAGAGGCTGCTATCTCACATCCCCATGATCTCCCCGCTAGAAAGCTGAGGCAGCAGATGGGGCAGTGTGCTCTTTCCCCATCACTAGAGTTCAACCCTACTTTTTGTTTGTTTGTTTTTAACACGGTAGTCCTCACATTCATAGTGGATGTCTCAAATAAAAGAAGTAAAATGCTCATTCCATCCTGATACTGAGTTGCATTTCAGATCTACAGCTTTGACCAGGAAAAGAATATTCCTATTTTGCCCCAAGTGAAAAAAAAAGACATCTTTGGGATCCTCATCTCCTCTGGCCTGAAAAGGTGATATTTGGAATTAATTCTCAGGCTTTGGTCTCTAATCTAGAAGCACTGTCAAGCCATGCACATAACATCCTTGTAGAAAAATTCAAGCAATGTGGCATAGAAGATTGGACTGTGAGGTGCATTGAAAACTGGCTCAACAACAGAGTTCAGAGGGTCGTAATCGGCGGCACAGAGTCAAGCTGGAGGCCCGTGGCCAGTGGTGTTCCCCAGGGATCAGTACTGGGTCCAGTTTTGTTCAATATCTTCATCAATGACCTGGATGAGGGGATAGAATATACCCTTGGCATGTTCACTGATGATACAAAACTGGGAGGGGCGGCTGGCAGAGCAGAAGGCTGTGCTGCTATCCAATGAGAACTGGACAGGCTAGAGAGCTGGGTGAAGGTGAACCTCATGAGGTTCAATAAGGACAACTGTACAGTCCTGCACCTGGGAAGGAGTAACACCAGGCACCGGTACAGGTTAGGGATTGCCCTGCTGGAAAGCAGCACCATGGAGAAAGCCCTTGGAGTCCTAGTTGATAGCAAGTTATTCATGGGACAGCAGTGTGCCCTTGCAGCCAGAAAGGCCAATGGCATCTCTGGAATGCATTAAGAAAACTGTGTTCAGCAGGTGTAGGGAGGTTCTCCTCCCCTCTACTCTGCCCTTGTGAGACCCCACCTGGTATACTATGTCCAGTTTTGGGCTCCCCTATTTAAGAGATTTGGGCTCCCCTATTTAAGACAGACAGGGATCTACTGGAAAGAGTCCAATGGAGAGCTATGAGGATGATTAAGGGACTTGAGCATCTCCCCTATGAAGAAAGACTGAGGGAACTAGGGCTGTTTAGTCTTGAGAAGACTGAGAGTGAACCTTATTAATGTCTATAAATATCTGAAGGGTGGGTGTCAAATGGAAGGAGCCAATCTCTTTTCTGTAGTGCCCAGCAACAGGACAAGGAACAATGTGTGTAAACTTGAGCATAGAAGGTTCCACCTCAACATGAGAAGGAACTTCATTACTATGAAGGTGACAGAGCACTGGAACAGGCTGCCCAGAGAAGTTGTGGAATCACCTTCTCTAGAGACTTTCAAAACCCGTCTGGATGTGTTCCTGAGTGACATGGCCTAGGTGATCCTGCTTTGGCAGGGGGGCTGGACTCGATGATCCCTAGAGGTCCCTTCCAACCCCTAACATTCTATGATTCTATGCTGCCAAGCACTGCACTTCCTTTCTCTTCCCATAATGAAAGGCCATCAGCCAATTGACATTAATCAATGTGGTTAAGTGTTCTCCCACTCTCATCAAGTGCTGCCTCCTTTACACAAATGCATTGAATTAACCATAGCCTATATAGAAAGGCTGTGCCGCTCAGGGGATGGTTCTGATCTTACACTGGTGCTTCAGGTTTAGATGGTGGCTACCTATCTGCCCTAGCCAGGGGCATGCTAATTTTCTGGTCTGAATCCCAGTCCCTGTCCATATCATGAACCATATATTTCCTGGCGAGCCTCAGACTTCCCTTCCTGCTCACCAAGCAGCGGTCCCAGGCAGCACAGGGGGACTAGCACTGCTGCCTCCCATCTCTTCTCAAGGCAGGAACTGGTGGGAGAAGGGGTTTTGCGCCATTCAGAAGCACTGACAAGCCACCTGGCTCCACATCCTTCACTAGACTGTCTCCTGACATCTCCTTTTAAAAGCCAGAGGGAGGGCCACAGGACAACCTGGCTCATCCGCACAAGTCCCTCCTGTAACCTTATCTGCAACACCTGATATCTCTGGCTTATCCCCGGCACCCTTATACAACACTCTTACACAACACTCAGTGTTTCTGGCTCTCCAGGAGCTGGGCTGCCTCCAGAGAGAGCAGTCTTGTGCTGAAAGGAGGGGAGAGCTGCTGGCAGACCCGTGGGTGAGTGGGAGCCTGCCCGGGTCTTGGGATTCAGCAGGGAGCAGGCAAGGGTGCAGAGCGGGATAGCGGAGCATGCAGGTTTTGTAACAGAGTGCAGGGGAACGCTCTAGCATGGTCAGCCCGAGTGCCCCGGGATGCCAAGCCTTCATGCTATGCCCTGGAACAATTATGGCCCATTTGTTTTTCTTGGGGGCTATGCTGGCTTGGGAGCAATGAATTACGGGATGTGTCATCTGAACATCTTGTTCTGCAAACTCCCTCTGTGAAAGTTGCTCTCACTTCTAACTTCATCTTTAGTGAAAAATCCAAAGTAGCAACTCTGCGTCAGGAGAAATGACAAGGCAGCCTACAGCCTGTATTGACGCCTGGCTCAACTTTTAAATTTGTTTCAGTATTCAACAGCAAAACAAAATCAGTATTTTAGAGCTGAGTTACACAAAGGATTTTGTACTAATACATATTCAGTGAAAAATGTACTAGGCTATGGCTTATGGTACATGATACCTATATAATCAGCAAGCAGTATTCTCTCCCTTATAAAATGTACTGAACAACTAACTGTGCATTGCATGAAAAATAAGTATCTAGTTTTCCAGTTATGTTTAATGCCCCCACCAGAAGTGGACTTTGAGTCATGCTTTCTGTTGCTATTCTACTTCACCTCATGAGGACACAAAAACATGCAATAAAGCATAAAATCAAAACCACTATCTGTATAAACATTTGCAGTCTGTCTGGGAACACTTGATCAAAAAGGCAAGAAGCTACTGAGCTTTCTAACACAAATGTCCAGTAGTTCTGTGTAATCTTATGCTTTCCACCTCACACAGACTCAATGTGAGCTCTTCAGAACAGGGTATTAGTTTTACTTCTGAGACTCAGAATTTCCTATTTTAACTTGCTTTATAAATGCTCTAGAAGTTGCTGAGCACTAACAAGTCAAGATTGTGGATTCTCTGCATCAGTCAGGGTCAGACCATAATATGGTATTTGCTCAGCTCTGTGCAGGCATCAGCAGCTTTTTTACAGCATGAAAGTCAGAAAAATATTATATGCAGACAAAAAGCCTGATAAATTATAATGGTAAAGCTCACTGCTTTACAGGTTTTTGAAAGCACTTGTGTTTCACTAAGCAGAACTTCAAGATGAAGAATGTTAATTCAGATGGACAAAGTCATTCCTTCTGTAGTCCCACGCTGGTGAGACTTTGGTTCTGACATATGGCTTGCAGGACGGGCTGAATGATGAAGCTGTTGTTTTGAACATAGCTACAAAAAAATAGATACAGCACCACAAAATGAAGTAATGCCAGATAGAAGTTAGGTTATGATTTCGTCAGAACTTAATGTCTTATTGTATTGTGGTAAACTTCACTTTTTACAAGCTAATGGAAATGATAAGAACTGATTTTGTCATGGCCAGAGAGAAGAGAGCTTTAGTGTTTCTATCTTTCTCAGTAGCCTGAAGACACTAGAAAGGCAGTCTTATACATGTAATCAAAAGTACATGGGGGAAGACTGGAATGTTGCCTTTAAACCACCTGGGCATCAGGCAGAAAACTGACTATGTAATGCTTCTCTCACCCTGTGCTTACAGCAATGAGTAACGTTATCTCACTTACGGATTATCTCCAATCACGGTGTAGAGCTGTTGACTGGCCGTAAAAGCTCTAAGAAATCTGCTTATATTCAGCTTAAAACTTGGTCAGCACAGTGGGCTGTACCTTCTCTTTGCTTTGCTTCGCTTCATCCCCTTGCAGGAATATTGGCTCTCCAGCACTTTGCTTTGGCCTACTCCATGCATACACAGGAGGGCATGAGAGGAGCACAGAACTGGAGGCAGCCCTGTTTAGCCACAATTTTGATAACCAGTGGTTTTTTCCCTATGAGGACCTTCCTCAACATGAAACGTTACAGCACAAGCTACCCCAATTTGCCAAAGAGCAGCTGATCTGTAACTGTGCTTGTTGTAACATCATAAAAGTGATGTTCATATCGTTAAGAGATTTAGACTTGAATTCAGAAACAGCTCTACCTACTTGCATTGTTGAGTAGGGATCCTGGAGGGTCAAGGATGATAGAAAAGCAAAAGGGATAATATAAAAGACCTTGTATTTACGTGATCATTCGTGTGTTGTTTGAAGAGCCTGTGAGACACTCCATGGCTTATGTGTTTGCTCTCCAGCCTATGGGAGTTTCATTCAGACAACAGCTTTGACGTAAAACTTTTCTTGTTTGTCTGTTTTGCTCTGTCAACTCAGGAAACATTAGCTGTCCCAGAAATTTCAACAAGGGACAGTTTATTTTTGATGGTAATTTCTCTTATTACTAGCTGCAAAGCATGTATTTGACAAAGGCTTTCTTGAATTACCCAATAAATCTCTACAACTGACTAACATCAGATAATCCCGAAGATACTGAATTTCAAAGACTTTCATTGAAACTGGTGATTTTCCACCCTCATGATGAAATGGATTAAGAAAAAGAATGTTCCGTAAATGTCAGGAGGGGAAGTACCTGGATGAATCTTGTTAACAAGAATGTATTTTGTCAATGCATTTCATATATGCGGTGCCTAAAAAAGTCAGTGAAGCAGAAATGAGTATGATCTAAACTACAAATGTCACTCTGAATAGGGATACATATTACCCTAAAGATTGGTACTGGCATTTGTTTGAGCTATTTTCAGGGATTCAGATACGAACAGCAGAATTAATGCAGCTTTAGTCTTTCTGCTTTTCTTAACCAAAGCTTCAGAGAGTCACCAGTTAGTTTAAAATCTACATTCTAAATACAGAAAAATCATTGTCTATACTGCAGGCCTTGAGTTACAGTGTGCAAATATATAGAATTTTCCAGAAACCCTTGGAAAAGAAAACAGAGATGCTGTTACGGCTTTGGGTTGAGCCTCATGGTTTTTGCATATTGTGCAAAAACTTGCCGAGTTTCCAAACCTGAATCTATTTGTCCTAAAAACTGATAGCTGAATTGCAAAACCACTGAATTCTGAAATGTTCAGCATAGACTCCAGACCTGAAATTTATGGCTTAAATTGGATTATAACTGAGGGAAAACACTGAAGGAGGTTATTTTCAACAAAATTAAGGTAATGGACCAGAACAAGATTCCCTAGCCAGTGAAATCTGTGGTAGGGGGATCTGCACAGAGCCTTTCCACAAGTCAGACTGGTGGTGGTCCTGGAGCCTTTGCCTGCCACTGCAGGAGCAGCTCAAGGGAAATGGGCATCAGACAGATAGAGATGGTGTGATATGTGCTGAAAGGAGCCAGCACCTCTTCGGATGTGTAGATTCAGGCCTTATGTCAAGCAGTAAGGCAGATAATATCCCTGGAGGCATGAGGAAGGCAGACCAGAGACACAAGAAAAGGATCAGCAATAGAGAGGAGGGACAGTCAAGTGAAGTGAAATGAAATGATTAAGGGGCTGGACTGACTTACATCAGTTGAGAGTTAACTATGCCTCGGCCAAGTGGCAGGAAAGTGAGCACGTGATAACCACGCTCAAAAGAGAACAAGGGATGATGGAAGAATGTGACTGTTATGGGAAATTTGGTTAACTTAGCTAATGGTTACTGGTGGACATGTAATTAGGTTAGAGGGCAGCTATATTTAAAAAGGAGAATTCCTGCCTGGTTTTAGTTGATATTTTGAAATGGAGAAGCCCATATTGCTACTTCTGAGGCTTACCCAAAAGCTTATTTTTCAAAAGAAAAAATTCAATGACTTCAGTAACAATTAGGCTCAAGTTGGAGAAGGCTTTCTGCAAACATCCCTGCTAAAATTTCAAAATACAAAACACATGTCTTATAGATACACAAATATATTTATAATTATTATAAATAAATAAAGAGTTTCAAGTTACCTGGCAATAAACTGTCAGTCATAAAATATGACTGTATTAAAACTATATAAACACCCATTTGCTTATGGTTTTGGGCAGACAGGAGTCATGGCAAGAAGGAATAACACCAGTGAAAATGAAGTAGAAGCTCTGATTTTGCTTATTTTAACAGAAAATTACTTGCACCCTCTGTAACGGCTCTCTCTGTACGACCAGCACTGCATGAAGTTAACTGGATTTCAGCTGAGGATTGTCACAGCTCCTAAGCTACCCTGTTCAATGTCCTGTTCCTTTTTATCCTCATTTTTTCCTGAGAACAAACACATTGTGGCATACTCCCAACAAAATAATTCACTCTTTAAGGCAGGCAAAGTTTCCTAAGGGGTGGGCTCTAACCTCTATCACTCCTTATACCCTTTTTCCTGACCTCATTGGGGCCCCAGTGCAGAGAGTGGAGAGGACAACTACTTCTTCTCAGAAGAGGCATACATCCCAACATCAAATACAAACATTATAGATGCAAACCTACTTTTGGGTGCACACTGGAAACAAATCACACAGCCTCAGTGTTAACAATGGCCTTTCAGTATGTCCAATAAATCAGTGGGTTTCATTTTTTTTTTTTTTAAACCTCTCTTCTTGTTTGCTGCCTCATTTACAGCTAACAATAATAGAATCAAGCCCAGAAATGAAAAGAAAAAGTTTAATCGCTGATGATTTTGCTATCTCTCCCAAGCAAACAACAAAAGTCCACAACCTTTTAACCTCTTCCATCCTATTTGCTAATTACTTATTTTGTAATTAACCCATTATGCGTCTGTCATTGTGTTTTAAATTAAATCACTTTAATTGCTAGTAAGTAGGGTTTATTTAGTTTCTGGTGTGGTTGTATGGGGTCATGAGTGGGGAGCTATTGAACCACTGTGAGTTACAGGTGGCTCTCTACAAAACTGCTGAAGTTGCTGTAGATGAAGAGTTAAGCTGCTTTCCTTAGGTGATTTGATTTTAATGGCTAATGGCATATTTCTAATGGATGGAAATTTACTGCAAGTATGGGAGGGCATTTTTTATTCCTTGCATATAGATCACGTTGGCATTATTTTGTTTCTTGAAATAATTTTTAATAAAGGAATAATTATGCTAACAGTTCTAGAAAACACCTATTGCCACAATGCTTACTTTGCTATACAGTGGAACTCTGTGAACTGCAGTACAACTTTAGAATTAACAGCGGAAATTCAAATAACGAGAACAGAGAAGATCTAACACAGGAAGCATTAATTGTGGGGCTAACAGTCAGGACACTTTAATATCTTCATGTAAAAAAACATAAAAGATTTTGTTCTGTGTAGCACAGCACCCTCCTACCCCCTCTATGACCTGACTCCCATCACCAGCTCTGCAGAAAAAATCCCCTTGTTTTGTGCTGGTTTAGTGAGCTGAATCAGCCCTGCGAGGCTGCTGCTGAGCACCGCAGCTGGCACAAAGTAAGTGGTAGGAGCCCACAGCTGCAAGGAGGGAAGGGGAGGGAGATGAGGCTCGCCCTGTCTCATAAGATGGCACCCTAAATGAACACGGTATGGGTTTAAGCCTTTTATATTAAACGAGGCTATTTATAATTCTCTGCATTGAAATTATTTGTTAAAATAATTTCAGAAGTTTTCTGAAACAATTTTGAAGATTTTAAGTCTTGCACTGAGGGAAAAAGCTCCAAAGACAAGGTAATTCACTATAACTTTTTATTACTTGGATCCTTGTACAATGAAGAAAGGCCCTAAGAAGTGTGTGCTGTACATTCTAGAGAATGTCAGTATGAATTGGTAAGGTCAGGATTCCCTTTAGTACTAAATAAAATTAAGAAGCTAGTACTAATGAGATACGAGAATAAATTTCCAGCAAGAACCCAAGTTCACACCTTTGCTCAGGAACCTAAATATAACTATGGGTCAAATCAACAATAAAGTCCACACATATGAAAACTGACAGATTTAGCAAGCTGAACTTCCCACATAGACTTTTCTCTGAGAATTCATTAACAATACTAAAATCCAAGATTAGCCTAGATGTTAAATGTTTTCTTCCCTGCTCCCGCCAGAAAAAAAGTAAGTGTACAAAATAGGGGGTTATGGAGCACATGTTAATAAGACCTATATAGCCCTTTCAAAAGACAGTCTCTGTGTCCAAGTGAGGAAGCTGTAATCAGCCTCTGAAGCCTGCTCCCTCATCTATGTAATTTTACCTTTGGTTTTGGGCTACCAAGACATGGCACACGGCTGGAGATTCCGAAGCAGCATTTTCTTGCTGCCAGATTTCTACTGCTACATTCATCCTGACGCCTTCCTCGCCAAACTAAATAACTACACACCTCCATGGGCAGCATGCCTGGGGAGCTCACCTTGCCACCTCTCCCTCCAGCCTCTGCAACATACTTCAGCAGAGCCCCCCATCTCTGCACTCACTTTGCTAGCACTTCCACTGTGAAACAAGGCTTACAGGTGTGGAGGAAGATGATGAGGGCCTGCAGAACAATGCAAAGATGAATAGGAGACATAGTCATGACTTTTAAGTTTTTAATAAGAAGCCTTTGGATGGTCTTCAGGGACAACACAACCTGTCAGAGAGAAGCCATCAAAAGCTGAATAAATAGAAAAATCTCTTGTATAGAGAGGAAGGATGCAATTGTAAAACTTATGTTTTCTTAGAAGAGGGCAAGAAGGGCAAAAGTGCAGCAGTGGAACAGAATTAAGACTCAGAAAGATATTTCTAAGACCTGTATTCTGAATGTGCTTTAATACTATATACCCATCTTAATATGACCTATCTTGAGATGATGAGGCTCTGAGTAGGTGTTGCAGAAGCTTAGTCAGACAGAGGAAACCAAACCACTGAAAGAAGCAGACAGCTTTGAGTGTGGGCTGCACATCAGTGTGCAGAGACAGGTCCATGCTGGAGACAACACACACGGAGCCCAGGCCTCCACGAGAATGGCACAGAAAGAATGAGCAGGGGAAATTCAATTGTAAAGCCCTGTTCTGCACTGTCTGCTTTGCTTGAGGCGTGAGTTGGACATCTGAAGCTCTTGCACTTTCCCTGATTTGCCAGTTGTTGGCTGGGTACCCTCAGGTCTTTGCAGATCCACCATTCCTGCATTCAGCCTGTAACAGAGGTAAAGTATTTGAGACTCGAGGCATACATTTATCAAAGCAGCAACATTAGGGGTCTTGAGAGGGCAGAGGGAGGTCAGTATGAAAGCAGCATCCTCTCAGTGTACTAAGGAAAACCCTGGTATGAGCAGACACAATTTCCCAAGAGAAATAAGTTATCACCAAAAATTACATGGGTCAATCTTACCCACTTCCTTTACTAAGTTCATTGAACTCTCATTACGATACTGCTTTGTGATGGCTATGTCACCAAGGTAATATCGGGGGATCAATCGGAGTTTCTTTGCCCTCCTGAGCTAGTGGGATGGGCCAGACTTTTCTTTTGAAACGTAATTTTCTCCCCTCTCCTTTTTCCTTTACAGTTTGCCAATTTTCCAATTAATCTTTCTTTCTGTTCTAGTTTCTAATTTTGTTTGTGTGAATGTGTAACAGGAAAAGCAGATGCTGCATTTCATTCCTGAGGATATCAGATCTCGGGGCTCCACTGCCAAACGCCAAAGCCGTGGTCCTAATGACTCCATCTTTGCCTACTGCTCCTGCGTGCCTGCCACCCGAAGAACAGATCCTTGAGGAACACAGCTGCAAGGAGGGGCAATCACCATTCAAAGAAAACTTATTTTAAGACACCCAGCACAGAAGACTTCAAGGGTTAGCTGGAAGATACTGAGTCTGACCTGGTACGGAGCACCAGGGGAGAGACAGCAATAAAACAGGGTGTGCTCCATCCTGATGCCGCATATTGGACAGATACAAAGAATTGCAGAGTTTTCTGTTCTAAAGCTCTATGTAAACACACTGCACTAGCAAGGGATGGAAGACACAAACAAGAGGATTATCCCAGTCAAATTGCCAGATGAATTCTCTCTGCTTATCTCAGGAAAAATTGCCCTGAAAATACAGACATTAAGGAAGCCAAAGAGAGCCAAGGGAGAAGCCACAAGCAAAGTGACTCCTGAACATGGGACAAGATGGAAATGGCTACTTTTTTTGGTGGATTTCATTCCTCCATTAGCATCATCTCTGTTTACCTAACATGCACTTTGATTTATAGCCAGACACTCAGAGACAGTTTTTGTGCCAGACACATCAATCAGAAGAAGCAGAATGGGATGTCATCTCTGCATTGCTAGTACTGAGGCTTCCCGTGATTTATCTCAGCAGCATCACATAGGTTTTGAAAAGGACAGTGGCTATACATGATCTTACAAGTGATATTCCCACAACGCTTATCTGGAAACATGCTAAAAAAGCATTGGAGACATTTTGTCCTGTTGTGTTCTGTAATGTCTTGAGCAGTAAAATATTAAGTGTCAAAAGCAACACAACAGTCTAAATTAAGGATGTGGGCATCTTCCCATCTAGTGATGGGAAGGAGTTTATCTATCAGCCCAATTTTAGAATTAATAAGTTTCATAAGTATTAATATATGGATCTAATCTACATTCTATATTATCCAAATTACCTCATGCTGAAAGAACAAGTTCTGTATAATGAAGAGAAACAAATGAGGCTCAGAGAAAAATAATTAAAGCTGGGAGTTGCGATGGGAATTGGAGTCAGCACTGCCTCATGTTCCGTGTTGAAAATTTATTCTTACGGTAACTGAGCTTCCTCATTCACAAGGTGGAGATGATAATACTCGCTTCAGTTCCAACAGTATGCCAGTAAGATCTACAGATAAACCATCAGAATTGCTATTGTTAATATTATAGATACTTGGCAAGCATTTTTTACTTCAAAGCAGTTTTATAGATTGTGTTTCTGGTCTACACTCAACTGTCTTGGGGATCACTTCTCTGAGACTTCAGAAAAGTTATTTTCAAATTATTTACAACATTTGAGCATATTCTTTGCCACTGACTTTAATTCCATTTTACAGCTTATTAGTTTTGTTCTTTGTATGATGTGGGAACACAGTAGTGCAATGATTCAACTAACACCAGTTTTACCAACCAGCCAGATTTAACAGGCTATTTCTTGTTGTATCCTATAAACACAATGAGCAGCCAATCTGATATTTAATGATGCAAACCATAAGCAGAGGTAGTGTTTTGTGCCAAGATACAATATGTGGAGATTGCAAAAGCTCATAGCAAAATTTCTATGGAAAAAAAAATTACAGCATGGAGGTTTTTGAGTTGTTCTTTTGTGTGAATCAAACCCAAGTAGCTTTACTAGGAAAAGCAGATAGATTAATTAGAAAAACCCCATAGATATTGACAGAATGAGAGAACACCTCATATTGTCTGTGGAAGGTATTTGCAACCAACTGTGCTTTTTATGGGAAAACTTTATCAGAACAGGATTTCCAGGTTTATTTTCATGTTCTTCCATTCACTAACTAAGAGAGTTTGGTCTGAACGATAAAGTGGTTTGATTATGTAGGAAGCACAAAATGTACTAGCTTCTAAAGAAGACTTGTATTTTAGTGTCTGTGAAGTTGCTGAAGAATCTTACATAAGAAGTTATTTATAATGACTTAAAATTAGAATTTTCTTTGAGGTATCCTAACCAATTTACAGAAAAAAAGATGTGTGAAACAGGATGGGGTATGTTTTAAAACCAGCTCCTTGTCTTTTTTTTTAAATATATTTGTAGATCTCTCAAAAGGGAGACTGGTATACTATTATTAGGATTTTCTGAAGAGGTGCAAAAATTACTGCTTTATAGTCCAGGGTACAGTGGACTAGAAAGTGCTGTCCTTGCTCACATACAGACAATAAAATTAAATTTGAAGGTGTTAAAAATTCAGAATGAGAAAGTAGAGTTGCCAGCAATGACCTGACTCACAGTTCTTGAGTGCTTGAAGTTGACAGTACTGGATCTTTAGAAATGTTTTAGTAACACAGAGATCTCTTCATTCCTGAACAAAGTGACATCACTACAATCCGTCAATTTGCTGGAATTCACAACCACGCTGGGCTTTGTTTCTGAGCTATTGCGGTCAACAGCTACAGCCAAAATATGTGTCTCTCTTCCAGTTCTCTTTTTAAAAATCATATGTCCTTTTATAAAATTTTACATGTGTTTCTTCATTTTGGTCATATTCATCCTTAATATTGTTTTGGGGGTTTTTTTAAATTATTTGTTTTAGAGCAGTAGACTACAGTTTATGAAAACCCTGCAGAGCTGTAGAAATAAATACTTGGTTGGATCCTCCAGGACAGATTTAAGATGTCATTGTCAGCTTTAGGATATCTGTCTGTGTTAGTCATTCTTCCAGCATTAGGATAGTAAGAGAAAAGATAAGGGTTTGCTGTAAGGCCCACTGAAGCAGAGGGAGTCTCTACTGACATCAGCTATTTTGTGGAACGTTCGTCTACCATGGATTAGGACACAAAGAAGAGCTTCTCATGCCAAGTTCTGTACTGACTTCTTCACGTGTGCGCATTTTTATTGAGCAGGCTCAATAAATTCTTCTGGGACCATCATTCCTACAACCTTAATACAACTTTTACTTCACTTCATACACTCTGTCTGGGCAAGGGGCCAGGCCTTCATATTTTACAAAGGAAAGCCTTTTCCTCTGCCCATCTGATTTTATTCCTTTGCTTATTTACTGTGCTTCCTTCACCAGGTTCAAAGATGTCGGATCTTTGTTGGACATTTACGTTTTGGAAGCAATAAACTGGCACCGAGATGGCTTTTTCTAAGTCAGGCCCAAAATATTCGCTCACAGGAACACATCATTTAGAGACATTACCTATAGAGACAAAAAGTTCTGCCTGCTGAGCACTGGAGCCCATCTCCCCTTGGGCATCTTGCCAAATTGGCTTGAACTTGCCATTTTCACGCGAGCCACTGCCCTCAGCTGCAGGTCATGCGGTCACTGGCATTGCTCCGGCCACTGCTCTCCTACTCCTGTGGCAGCGCCCAAGGTCTGTTTTCTTGCTGACACTGAAAACTTCCCGTGGGATCCAAAATGCTGATCCCAACTCACCTGTGGAGTCTGGGTGGGAATCTCCCTCCCGGGGAAGACGCCGGGCAGGCAGAGTGATACTGGCAGTGCTACTGGCAAAAGCCATGGACAGCTGGATTTCATTGACGGGTGAAGGGGAGCTCAGCCAGAAACGGCCGAGTGTTACGGAGAGGGCAGAGGACCTGCTGGGGACTGCAACTGTGCAGGGCCAGCAAGACCTATCATGGCACCTAAGGCCAGGGATACCAAGGCAATGGTAAATTGGGCTGGGTGTGGAAAAAATGGGATCCAGGGGGGGAAAAGCAACTAAGGGCAGCTTGTTTATTTGGGAGGAGACTGGACTGGAGAAAAAAGGGTACAAGAGCAGCAAAAAGGAAGGTGAAGAAACAGTGAAAGGGGTAATAGCAGATACAAATAATGTTAATGGGGGCTGCTTGGGGGTATCTATCAGGTGGCCATACCCTTGACTACTACCATCTGTTGCCCTAAATCAGAACAACCAACCAAGTCTGTTGTTCTGAGCGCACTGCGTGCGCTAACCTGCTGGCACAGTCAGGAGGACTCAGAGGGACGGGCACAGGGCAACACCTGAGGTGGATGGATCAAGCATCTGGTGTTGCTGTGGTGGTGCCTGTGCCAGGCCTGACAAGTATCAGCCTCTTCCTGACCTCCTCCTCCTCCTGACACACTCACCAGCAGAAGGAAACACTCTCCCACCAACGCAGCATCATGTGCCCCAAACAGCTTCAGCTAAACCGATACAGGCAGTGGGACTTTTCCACCGGCACAGCTTCATACGTATTGGGGGCTTTGCAAGGATAATTTCACTGGCTAGGAGGGGATGATTATTTTTATATGCCTGTACACAACATATGTGTGCTGGCAAATCATCCAGAATCACTGCACTGCTTGCTTAGTCCCAACGAAGGAGTTAACACCTTCAAATTCAGCAAGCAGCAGAGCGCGTAATGAAACTGAACTTGCCATATTTCTTCACAAAACTCTACATGAAATTAATGCATTACTTTTGTGAACACGGGGACTGGGTGAAAACAGCATTCTCTTACCTTCAAATTGTTTTTTTCCACTGGCACTTTTCTAAAGAAACCCTTAGTTTCATACAGATAGTGTTTTCCTTGGAACTGTTACTGTCTTTAGATACTGCAGAAATTAGCCTCTAAAAGAGTGTGTAGATTATCCTCAGACATGTACAAATCCAAATACCCCCACTCAGAGTGCAAACTACTGATGCTAATTAGTGAAATAACTAAGGTTTAGTTTTCCCGCAGATGGATGTGCTGCTTTCGGGTGCCATCAAGGCTTCTGAAGTTCTGCTTTGAATACAAACTGAGATATCAGAGAGGAAAAATAATTCATCTGCAAAAATCAGTATCCTCAAAAATAAAAGCAAGTCCTAAAGCTCTCAACTGGAGACAGACAAAAAGAAGAAAAAGGGGCTTTTTCATTAAGGAGAAGAGTTAATAAAATCTAGAGATCAGCTTGCAGAAAGAAATCTGACTGGCTCTACACCAAGACATCTACAGTAGATACAGACCCAGAAACTTGACTAACTATATTGCCTCTGACTCACTACAAAGTTTTTTTTTTGTGAAAACCTGTTCCATTTTCTCAGAGACAGCAACTGAATCTCCACTAAATAGCACCTCCCGTGTTCACGGCACATTTACAGATGCGCAAAGCACCATTCAATGCTACAAATGCCAACAGTTGCACGAAGCAGTGTAATACTGGAGAATCCAGGCTCTCGTAGGAAGATTTGGGATGTTAGCTGTTGCCAGCATTTTTCTTGTTTGGTTTAGGAGTCCACTAAAATATTTACAGTACCAGACATGCTTTTTTGATGCTTTGTCATGAAGAGTGATATATTTATACGTAGTGCATTTTTTAATAGGAGCAAGATTTGAAGGTGCTAAAGAAAAAGCTCTTTTTGTTGGGATTTGTGCATCACTGAAATAGCCAATAGTCTGGAAGTACATCAACCTACACGCAGTGTCAAAAAACACATTTGCAAGCTAAATAACAGAAAACAACCTGTATGGTTTTTCTGTTGTTACTGCACTGTGAGGAAAATGTTCGTCATGCAAATAAAATAATTTTTGGTTTTTATTATAAACTATTGAATTCCCAACAGATTTTAAAATAATGAAAACAGGTGGAAAGAACTTGTACTGATTTAATTAAAAAAAAAAAATATGAAAAAATCAAGATTAATATATGGGCAAATGACTTTCCATAATTGCTCTGCAGTGGAATCACAGTTCTCCAGGTTATTGATCTAAAACTCAGATTTTATTTTGTGCCCAGATATAACATTTTGTAGCTCTACACAAGAATGATCAGAAGTGAAGCTCCTCTTTACAATGATCGTCAGTTCCCTATTTCATATGGGTGGGATAAAGATGAGAATTCCCACTGAAATACTTTGACTTTGCAAAAGCAAAAAACTGATGATCAGTCTGATCCTGAATCATAGCCTGATGCTGTTCCCGTTTAACTCCAGAGAATGTCTACCCACTGCTTATATTCTTCCAGGGAAAAGCAGAGACAGCTCAAGGCAGCAGGCAAGGTAGGCAGCAGCCTAGAGCAGAATGCTGCCTACACCACCCAGAAGACAGAACGCAGCGCTCATTTGCAATTCCACAGCCCTCGCTAGTACACCGTCTCACCATGCAAATGCACTGATTGAGACCAAGGGCTTCAGCTGAAATTTTACCAAGCTATGAGTACACATCATTTAGAAGTCTCAGCAGCTCTGGAACTGGATAGATTATTTCTGAAATATTCTTCTGTCTTACAAAATTTGCATTACCATGTAATTTACCTCCTGAAGAAATGTACGTTTTTACATATTCACCAAATAAACCCTCACTTGATGCTGGGGAACATTTGTTTCTCTCAGTATTATTTCACAGCTGATGGACATTTCGTTTTGTTTTGTTTTGTTCTGTGAAACAACCCCAGGCTGATTTCAGTTCCACACTGCATATTTCTCCCAGGAGAGACTGACATTTTTCGTTGTGTGGTTTCAGGGAATATTTAAATATTGTATAATAAAAACAGCTTTAGCAGGGACACTGAGAGACCCCCACTGTGGCCAATGCTACCTGCTTAGCAAGGAGGTGCAGAGCTGGAGATCAAATCAGAGAAGATGAGAGATGGGAATAGGAAAGTCTCAGTGCTGCAAACGTGATCTGTTGTATGTAGGGCATTTTCTCCTGCTTTCGGGAGACAGGGAGACATCTGACTTGCCTGGCTCCCAAAGTGAGCACTGTCAGTCCAAATTCACTAACTTCCACTTCTCTCCAAGGCATTTCTCACTATGGGCAGCTGGAGTGGGTTCATGTACAAGTGCCATAAGGAACCCCATGAACTAAGCCTGAAATAAACTTCAGACTTTGAGAAATACGTGTCAAAACAAAACCTTCATGCATTTACCTACATAGGACTCCTGTACTTAGCATTTTGATCTCCAAATAGTCCCTCCATTGTGCAGGTGCTCAGCTCCTTGAACAAGCATAGGGTAAAGCCCATATTCAGTTTGGTAGTCTTCTTTCATCCCCCCTTCATACAGACTCCTAACGTTCCATCTTTCTGGTCTCCCTTAAAAGCCAGGAAATATAAAGAAATCAGTGGGTGTTTTTAAGCACTTTAGTTGCCAAAGTATGACTTGAATGGTTATAATATGTGATTCAACTCAAATGAGTCTCTCCGTGTCCTCACCATTTCGAGATTACCCGAAAGATTACACTTCCTTAGAGCTGTTTGTATCGCCAAATCAGAAACTTCAAAGGAAAATCTGGTATTTGCAAATCCTTAGTCAGGAACCATATCAAGTGTCATTAGCTTTCCAAACAAAAGCATGTATAAAATAATTTCACCAATAAGGAGGAAAGCTTTGCAGGAATCTGTTAACCAGAAGACATTCGAATAACTACATTACATTGGAATTATTTCATTCAGAGGGTTTATGTGATAATTTCTGGCTAAAAAATAAGTAAGGCTGTTACGGGTGTTCCAAAAGCACCATCAGGGATTTTAATTAAGAAAAAGTATCCTTGGATGTTGTCAAGAGAATCGGGAACAATTTTGGAGGGGAGCATATTCTGATCTGTTTTCCCACAGGGGAATACTTTCCCCAAATAAGGTCAATAGTGGATTCCCCTTTCAGGGCTTCAGTCTTCTAGCAATGGTCAGTACACAACCATTCCCATGAATTATGATTTGCAAATATAAACCTGAAGGTTTTGCACATTTCTGTGCACAGGATTTTCATTTCAGTATAATGCTACATTACTGACTATGTGCTTGCTAATTCTCTCCTCCTTCTCTGTATTGCTGTTAAAGTCAGTCTGCTGGTAAGAAAATCTGGGTTCATTAATCTTGCCAATACCATGCACTGTGTCATGCGCTGCTCATTAAGAACCACAGGCAACCAGACGGTCTCAGCTGATCAGTTATTCAAGTTACAGGAGCCTTCCCCATCTTGCTGGTAGTAAAGACATGAAGTCTGCCATTATCACAATTCTCTTCTGAAGAAGAGAAGCAGCAAGTGCTAATTAAATAAGGTGCCACGGTAGGCTGTACAGCAAATGGCATTCAGAGTGAACGCTGGAGTGTGAAGGACGGAAAGCTTGCTTCCTCTTTCCAAGAAACACTGAAGAAAGTTAAACACCAAATAACCTGTCTGAAATAGTATGATCTCCATGTATTTTCCCAATTCATGTACAGAAACAAAACATTCATAAGCCTTGTGTTAAGAACTTAATTGCAGCTCTCAACAGGCTTTTACCATTTTGACAAGTCTGAAGTTCATGCTTTCAATCCAGGCAACAGCTCCAGTCCAGCGGTGGATTTACGTTGCCTGTCCATACAGGCACACTCACAGGGCGGGTACTGATGTACACAATGAGCAAGTTAAGGGTGAAGTAGTGAAGGACAGAAAATGTAAAAGGGTTTCCATCTTACAGGGTTTTACATAACTTCTGGTATACTAGAGGTTACCTATCGGGACTACTATAGCATGTTGTGCATGAGACAAAGTGAAAGGTGTCCCACCACATGGGACTAAGGGATATTTGCTAGGTGGTGTATGTATCTTGTAAATCCAGGCCCACTGATGCTAGCTTCAAACACCGCAAACTACCCTAAGCAACCTCTCCTATTGCTCATCTCCTCCCTTAATTAGACTGGTTTTCCCAGTACAGTGTTGTCTTACTGCACATTCAACTCTCAGTGTCCTGCTATAGCCACAAGCAACGCTGGCTTTCCCTCCTCTTTGCGGCCACCTTCTACGCATTTCATGAGAACTATTATCATGGTCTTCCCAACCACCTTTTTGCAAAACTAAACAGCTGGGCTTCACTAAACCTTTACTGAGAACTCAAGTTTCTTAAGTTTTTGATATTTCTTAATATTCTTGTCTAGACTCTTGCTGCTTATTATCTCTCCAGTACAAATTGAGCAGGTATTCCACTTGGGACCTCATCAGGAAAATGAACTTATGTGCAATATTTATCAGTCATTACTTAAGGTAATCTACACATCAAGTATTCCAGATTATTTCCTCTGTGCAAGGCTGCTTTCAGTTTAAATTAAACTATGTAGAGAACACACCAAAAGAGAAACAGAAGCATCCATTTGCGTAGTTTGCCTGGAGTAGATACTCCATCTCAAGTTTTTAGCTGACATTTTTCCAAATTAGTGTTGTCGGAACGTGCACACACGCAAATGTATGCATTCCCCCATTTCAGACCTGATGTCTACATCTATCCTGTATAAGATGGTTCAACTTTCGACAGTTCTGCACTTTAGTCAGAGCCTTCAAAACAAAAGGAGAATGTCTGTCAGCATTTCTGAAAATAAGACTTAGCTTTGCAGCACCATCTTTTTCAGTTATCTAGATTTATTTTTATTATTGTAATGGACATTATTATTATTGCAATGCATTAAATGTCATTATTGTTCACCTAAGAATATGTTTAAATGAAGTCTTAAATGTTATTTTATGGGATTAATCAACACATATTAATCAACCAATTTTCATTCACAGTGCAGAAAAGGTCAGTATGCAAATGCAATGTGCTAAAAATGGATCTGCTCTGAGTAATGCCCAATCAAGTTAATTAAACTAGATCCTCAAGACAAAGTTTAGCTTTTTATTTTATGTCTGATATTTTGAATCTGTTCTACAGATTATGGCTTGATTCAAAATGTCAGGGAGAAAAAGAAAAAATTAAGTAATGCAGAAATAACTTTTTCTTTCATTGTGCACAATCTATTTCTACAGTATCAATCTTTGCATTATTTTTTCTGTGAAAAAACACATTGACTATCAATCAAAATTTGTTCTTCTTTTCAACTTTAATCTTTTTCTATTTAAATTGGAGTATATGCATAAATTGTAAAATTACTTATATACTTCTCTATATATTAAATAAACACTAAAACCACATTATCATAGCTTATCTTTTTTTTTTTTTTTTTTTTTTTTTTTTGTACTGGGAAAGCAATAATAATTGTTTAAGCTATTTGAATACAACTACATAATTCTGAAGAGCCGTCCAGTCAGTATAATCTAGAGCCTTTTCCTTTTGTAGGTGACAAAGAATTTTGCACTTTCTGTTGTTGTCGTTGCTAGAAACTGGCAACTTTTAACATCATATAAAACTAAAACATAAGCAAAATGATCCAAAGACCAATGACTTCATAAGAGCATGACTGGAGTATTTTTTCCTCTACTAAATATCTGAAATTTTCAGATGGATGGGGGAGGGAAAAGTGGACATTATTAAGTGCTGTATGTGTATCACAGTTAACTTGTAAGTTTGTAAATAGCAGAGCAACTAAAATATATACAAAAAAAATGTAACAGTTATTGTACCTGCAAAGTAAGTATAGCAAAGTGGTTAATTTTATGTATTTACGGACAGGATACTGGTGCTTAATAGCTACATGCACAAGTTTTCCTGAGTAAAATTGCTCAGGAATAAATACAGCATTTGATAGGTATACCAGCTGTATGCACATACATCTGAATCCACCCATTCAAAGCGTCCTTTGAGACTAACACATCCTGGAACAACACATAACAGAAGACAGGCACACTACACCAAAGTACACGTAACTTTCCCCAGATGAACTATCCTTATCTATTAAGAAGGGCTTCTGTTCAGCATAAAGCTACTCACATTTGTAGCTCTTCTCAGCATGAGATTTCAAACAGACAAGGCTTTACTCTTTTTTGTTTTTCAAATATGTTCTTTGTTTTTTCTTTCTTAATTATCGGTAAGATTGACTGCTAGATCCTTCCAAAGTGTTACTATAGTGATAGGCATTAATATTGGAAACATAGAAAGGAATAAAATCCAGAGTCTATCTTCAGTATTACAGGGGTTCTAGATCATGCCATTAAAAGATGCATGTAAGGATGGAAAATGTTGTGCTGTTACATGTGCTCTGACGTTACAGACATTAAAATCTCACAGGTCAGAACAAAGATCGCATCACTTGGACGCGGTCCTATGTACAGTGAAACATGAAGAATACAACATTTTTCTCTGTCCCCTTCCTAAAAATTCCCAACATTTGTTTTTGACCTCTGATGGGCATTCAGCTGTTATCTTTATAAAAGCATCTATTAAACATTAGCACTCTTTTCCCGAGTGCTCACTTGTCTACTATCACCTCAATTCTTCTTTGTGTAAAAAATCGTAACATTTACTGTCACTCGATTTCCTCTGCCATTTTATTACTCAGGCATACTCAGTACTGTCAGATCCTTCTGCAGCTCTTCCCAGTTGACTCTAGCACTGTCAGCAGGCTTTATCACTTCAATATTACCTCTATTTTCCATATGTTGAACTACTCAGATGCTTGGACTGATGCCTATGGGACTCCATTGGTGATTTCCCTCCATTGTAAAACTTGACCATTTACTCCCTGTTACTTCCTAACTTTTAACCTGCGATTAATTCATGACAGGAGTTTCCCTTTCATCACACGGCAGCTTTAAGTCTTTCTAAGCCTTGAGGAAAGAATGCTATTGAAAACTTCTGGAAATCCACATAGATTACAGACAGATCACATTTTTTCCCCAAATTATTGTCTCTCTTGGAGAACTGGGCCAGACCTGTAAATTTTGACCTTTCCCTGTTGGGCTATGTTGTTTAGTCTGCACAATGAACATCACAATCCTAAATTATAGTTGACTTCTTGTTCCCCTTCGTTCCACCCCACGGCACAAAACTGTAGCTGTGGTTTGATAGCACTCATTAACCCGATCAGCTCTTTATGTACATGTGACAGAGTTTGGCTGTCAGAGAATGAACAGTTAGGAATTATGGAAAAAAATCTTTTACAAAATCATTATTTCCCATATCCATTTTAAATTTAATTCTTTCTCCAGTGAAACAAAAATGAATGGAAATATGGTAGAGGGAAAGCTCTTGAAATGGAGAAGGTAGCTTTCTTAGAGTTCATTGCAACAAGCTTAATACCAACAGCGTAGCCCAAATTGAAGGCTTCCAAGCTCACAGGTGACTTCAAAGCTTCTGAGGACAGAGAAGGACATTACCAATGCAATTCCTTATGGAAATGAGGTTTATTGGAGTGGCTTCACCAGAGGCTCCCTCATCGTCTTCCCTCCTTTCCTCTGCACAGTACCTTCTGCCTGTCAGATGGCTTTCACTCAGCTCAACAGGGACACTGAAGTCTGAAATACCTGCAGGTTCTGGCAAGTACCACAGCAAGGTAAGAGACGGATGTGGGGAAGAGAGACCAGTGGGAAGCTGGGAGGAGTGGAGCTCCCGTGGGTTGCCATCAGGCACCCAGAGAAGGATGCCACGGCAGCACCCATCCCGGGGTGACCCACAGCACAGCAAGGAGAGACCAGGGTAGAGTGCACTGTGTGGTCATTTTCTGCATAGCTTCTCTCCACATCTGACACAAATCCTTTCTGCTAATGCTCTGTATTTGTTGCTGGTGTCTTGGCATCCAAAGTTTCAAGAAAACCCAGTCTGAGGAGCAGGGATCATGCACCCCATGGGCCTGCAGCCTCTCTGAAATCCGAAACACAGGTGAAGCCAGGGACCCTGGGATACCCAGGCGCAGTCAAGGGGTGCAGGGCCACCAGCTCTTAGCTGCCAGGGAGCATGTCCTACCCACTGGCTTAGGCAACACCAGGCACCTCACTATGGAGCAGTCTGTCAGGAATGAAATCAGGGTTATCAGGGAACTGTCCCCTGGGCCCACCACAGGCTCATCTAATCCGAGAGGTTTTGCTTTTCATTCAGAAAAATGTAATTTTCCACCTAAAATTTCATGGTGACACTGTGTTAACAGCGCTCTAACGTGTTTTGCTTCTTGCTCTTGCGCAGCAATGAAGCAGTTCTGTCACAGTGCGTCTGGCACTGGAGCGGTAGGTATAGACCGATGATTAAATATTGCGCTTTTACTGTCATGTCTAAAGAATTTTGGCTGGCTGGTAAAGCGGATAGCAGACAAAGGCCAAAGTACAGTTATTCACACCCTGTTTTATGGTTTGGTTTTTCTCATGTTGTGACATGAGATGCAAGAAACACAGCACAAAGGTTTCTAACTGCTAGAACTGAGAAATGTGGGCGTCCTAACACAGAAGAAAAATCCATGGTGATATTCCCCTAAGTATTACAGTGCTTACCTTCTGAGATATTTATAACTATTCAACTGTATTCAGAGATACACATACATGTACAGACACACAGAATAAAAAACAAATAAAAAACAAACAAAAACCAACCAACCAAACAAAACCAAACCCCAAAACAGAAAAAGACTGTTTTACTCTAGAAAACAACTGCAACATACTGAAAATGGTTCACTTGCAAGGTACTATATAAAACTAGAATGTCCTTTTAAAAGTGTCTATATTGTTACAGATTCACATTCATCCAAAGAAATTATAATCAGCTACTGCTTACTAGAAGGTGTATTTTTTCCTAGCTTTACGATTAAAATTTTACAAAATAATTCTTATGGATCAATCTTGGTAAAAGTACTTGAAAGCGGAAATAGAAGAGCCACAGCCACCTTTCCTAAAGATGTTTTCCAAGCAAAATCCAGGTTCCAGTTCACTGGGTTCTAATGCTGGCAGACAGATACTTTTCCTGTGACAGTCTGAACAAGATTCCAAATCTGGAAAAATAACAAGCTCTAAGAAAATTCAGGTCTAGAAATGCATGTTCCATGAGAACTTTTACTCTAAAGTAATCTTCTTCAATTGCACACACATTTTTAAAGAAAGTGAATGCAAGGTCTGAGCAAATCAAAGTGCAAAATTGGAATCAGGGTGGGGAGGAAGCTTCCACAAATTAAACTATTATACACTACAGAGTTTTGCATAGACCCACCAATAGGTAGGTCAGAAAACAAAAACACATGAAAGAGCTGAGAAGTGAAACAATGTAGGTTTTAAAAGCTGAGATTAATCATCTCTCTTTCCTTTGAAAAAGAGCATTCCAAAAAAGCATCACCAAAATCAAGTAAGATGCCACAATAAAAAGATGTATTATGTACCAACAAATACTTAGTGTTTGAAAAGACATCACAAAAACTGTATCACAGCCTTGAAATAGATATTTAATCCCACAGACAACCCTTAGTGTAACTGAGTACAAAGAGAAGTGGTTTAGATGTCACTTTCTTTATGTTCAGCTCACAAAAATAGGCATCTGCTTTAATTTTTTTTTTTGCTTGTAACAAATCCAGAAAAATAGGATTTTGCTCTTTTCATACATCAGTGAGTATTTTTGCTACGTTAATCTGAAAGAATTTTTGATCCTGTATCTTTGAGCTGCATACATAGATAAAAATGAACCTGGTTTAGAAACAGACATTCTGCCATGATGCATCACAAGCAGAAAGTTAACTTTTTACTTTCCAAATCACAAAATGTTAAATACTGAAGCATTCTGTGAAATGTTAACATTTGATTCTTTAATAGCATCCTCAGAGACTTCGCAACTCTCACCTAATTTGAGGGTAATATGTTCTAGCAACTTTTATTGCTGCACTGGACATAATTCTTTTTTGTGTGCTTTTATGTTATGCCAAAATTGCCTGAGTGCATATGAATAAGTTTGGGGGAGGGCGTGTTTTATTGTTTGTTTTTTGCTTGTTTGTTTTTTTAAGAATGCGTATACATTCAAATGAACGCTTTTCCTTTCTGCTTTGGTTATCAGGGAGCAGCATTCCTGACCATGCAGCGTCTCGCTATTGTTCCTGTTTGTACCCAACACATCTGCTCCACAGAACTTTCCTTTTTTTTTTTTTTTTTTTTCTGTAAATTGCATTGTATTTTGTATGCAAACCCTACACAGAACTGAAAATAATTTAATGAAACGTCCTAACAACTGATTCCAGAGCCCTGCTCCGCATGGCATTGATCTGACCCTGGCTGGGCTCTGTGTTTGCCTCTCCTGCCTTGTTCTGGCAGAGAAGAGCCCACCAGAAACTGCTGGCTTCTCCCTTCAAAAAACCTCTCTAAATGCCACATCTTGAAACGCATGAGGAGGAAATATACATTTGGAAAACAATCCACTGGCTACAGCAGCGCCTACAAAGCAGAAATGAAGAAAAAGAGAGGACTCACCAAGATACATCCTGATATATGGAGAACAGTTTTGGTAGCAACCCTCAACAGTCTGGAAGCTAATACTTTGCTTCTCTTCTCTTTTTCTTTCTCAGACCCCCCACTCCTAATTTCCCCATTTAAGGGAGAAAATAACAAGGCAGAAGATGCCAAGAGACTTTCATGACATAAACAATAAGGCCTTCCTGTGCCAACATTTCCTTTAAAAACACTTGCCAATAAAGCTCCTGGAGGCCAGCAAGAGAAAGAAATGCCGAAACAGCCGTGACATGAACTTGGCATATTTTCCTGACTCACTCACTTCCCTTGAGACAATCCCTCTAAGAGAATGCTGAAGGATAATGGGAAAAGAAAATTTCTTCCAGCGAGGACTTCAGCTGCCCATGCTATACAAGAGAACTGCCAATTAACTTTATTTCTGTTTACCTACAGCCTCGCTCACGCAGCCACCTCCGCTGCCATGTTTTCTGACTCACACAGTCATGTTTGCACATTCATTTCTTAATCTCGATGTCTGAGAAAGGCAAGAAGACTTTAAAAAAAAAAATTCTGAGAATCCCCGATTCCAAATAATATCTGAACAGCATGGAGAATGATCAGTAATTGATAAAGGGTAGACAAACACTTGGCTGCTTTGCATGTTAAATCCAAATTTCCCTTTTCCTTCTCACTGCTATTTATACTTACTTTTATAATTTTTATAGACACACTAGTCTATAAAACATTAAGGATGCTCATGTGTCTTCTGCTTCTGTAACAAAAGATTGTCAAGACTATTTTGTCTTGTCAATCCATCTCATTTTGAGTAATACCATGTTTTCAAAACTAAATGGCATGTTAAACCCCAGAAATTAAAATCTCCTTGGAAATCAACATCTTACATGCACAAACATGCATTCACTCACCACTCACTCACTCCTGGGGCATGGCTGTCCCCTGCCTGAAGCCCCTCATGGGCAGGAACAGAGGGGTTCATCTGTCTCCTCTCACCCGCACCTCTGTCCCACCTGCAGCACAGAGGGTCCCACCCTGGGAGGCAGGAGCCCAGCTCCCACGGGAGGGGCTGGGCAGGAGGCAGCCAAAGCCCCGCGGGGTCCTGTCCAAGGGCAGGGGCAGGCAGGTGATGCAGGTCTCCAGCCAGGCTTCGCTCCAGCCCTGCCACCCTGCTCTACTCCCCTCTAATGCCAGACCGGGCAGCAAACCCCCCATCTTATCCAAAGACAGACCACGCAGAAATTTTTGTTGCTTTTGGGGGGAGCTGTTTGATTACCCATCTCAGTCTTGCGAGATCTTATGTCCCACACAACCTCTTCCTTCCACGTGTACCTGACTCAGGGGACTGTGCAAAGATCCATCCATCCATCCCTCTATGTGAAGCCTGCACCCTGTCACTGAGTTAGAAACAGAAAGTGAGCATGAGCTAAGAAGGCAGCGAGCGCTGCCAAGTGCTCTTCACTCAGCTAAGGGTTGTTATTGTTGCTGGGGTTTCTTTGGCTTTTCATTCAGCTCCTTAGATTAGCATCAGGGTATCACATATCAAAATAACCACTAGTGAGGATTTGCTGGCCTGCTCAGAAGCGAGGGTTCACCATACCTCCAGCTGAATAATTTTACCACAATGTAGTCTGATATCATACACCCCTGGTTTCTACTTCCTAATAACTTGCTTGCTGCTTTAGCATTTGGGCTTATGTCACACTCAGTAAGCCTCATGACTCTCCTGGAAGACTCCACCTACCCCTGAAGACCCCCAGCAACCGTATCTAAGCCAGTGGCACCGGTGTGCACAATTTTCTTTGTGGATTTTTTTTCTTAATTCCCAGACAGTATGGCTCTGATGGTAAAATACTGTAGTATGCTACAATGTATATAATCTATATTAGGAGTTATCTACTAGCTCACCTTTACTCCATCATGACTGCTGGGCACCTTGTCAAGACACACACACACACACACAGAGCAAGCTTCTTTTTTCTTAACCATCTTTTTCTGCCCACTCACAAAGCTAACACTGGTTTGTTTTTAGGTTTGTTTTCATCAAAACCTGAGAAAATATGTGTTTTTTGTAACACCACCAGGGCAAGCCATCTGTGGCTGGCTGGCAAACTCTGAAATTCAGGGCTGAGGCAGAAATATTTAGGAGGCAAAAAAAGCTGACTTGCTCAAGAAATTAAAGCCCTTCTGACAATCTTCCAGAGAGCCCCTGAGGAAAAGGGAGGGAACCAGAGAGACTCAAGGAAAATGGATGGGAGCCCAGCATGGAGATTCACGCCAGAACAGTTCCTGGCCAAGAAGGAAGGTTGGCAAGTAGACAAATACAGGCTTTCATAGGCAGCATTGTAAACAAGACATTAAAAATATTAATCCATTTAGATTTCAAGCACCAAGATGAGATTTACTTAAGAAGCAGAATTATACTGGTAATGGCTCCTCAAACATTTCAGCTCAATGTCAAAACTTTTGCTCAGCTGTATCAAGTGAAAATACAAGGAGCTGTTGACACTAAAATATTCAAACATTCAATCATATGGCAGGGCTCAAAGAACACAGAGGAAGGCAAAGAAATGCTTGAGCCTTGGGCAGAAACTCAAGCCCTCACAAGGAAACTGCATTCACAAATTATTTTTACCTTCATTTCTACACCAAAATAATAAATCGAAGTGGCAAAACGGTTTCTTAAAACCAAGCTTCCTTTCAGAATTCTTTTCAAATAAAATGTAAATTACCTGTACTGAAATATTTTGTTTTCAAGTAGAAAGAGTCATCTAGAACAGAATGTCTTTTCGTGTGAAAGAAAGTTTAAGTAAACTTTGAACACCTAGAATTTATTTTAAAAGTTTCTTCTACGGGAAACAGCACGTCTCCCCTTCTTCTCTCAGAAAACAAGTACTTATTCTAAATGATTGAATTTTTCAATATTTAAAAAAATGTACTGGAAAAGTCATTTCCCCCCAAAACAAACAGGTGTTCAAGATCTCTAAAGTACAGGAACACAGATGAAATACATGGTTTTTTTGGTGCATGTGGCAAGTATCATGTCACCTTAAGCCTGACATAGCCAGGAGACTTGTGGATCTTCTATATGCTGTTGAGTGCAGCTCACAGGCATGTCTACCAAGGGACAAGCTTATCAGGGGATGCCCACAGAGAAATATAAGTACCTTAAACGATAAGAAACATGATCAGCCGTCACTATATGGAATTCAGGAACTGAAAGTCAGGAACCAGAAGATTCCTGTACTGGGTTAAAGGAAAGACTAGTATTTCGTGAATTAACAAGGTTGATCTCTCACAGAAGTCTACGTGCGCAGCCTGTGCCAAAGAAAGATCTTTTTCGCCGCTCAGTAGCACCAACAATCACCGTAAAATGCCACACTTGGAGGGACTGAGATACCTCCATTCAAAGCCCAAAAAGCATTCTAAAGAAAAGGCTAATACTCTTTATTATCCTTAGTGCCTTAAAAAATCATTAACTTAGTAAAAAGGATAGAAAGGCCTCCCATCTCTTGCATATAGGATATACTTCACACCCCTCAGACCTATATTTCTTAACATGTTCCTCAAAAAAAAAAAAAAAAGAAGAATGAAAATGAAAAGAAAAAACCCCACTAAGCTCTTTTCCATGCTCATATCTGTAGCCACTCATCTTAAGCTTTCCACAGTATCTGAAATGGAAAACCTCAAAACACAGAGTTAAAGAATGAATAACTTCATTCTGCTTAGGAGTTAAAAAACTAGATTAAAGCTTAAAGAATCTGAAATTTTGTAACAGTTTAAACATTTAAACGTAAACGCACATAGCAACACATGAATTATACAAATTCTCCTGATCTTTCGTACTATGAAATTTCCTTTCTGCACTCTCAATGTAATCAGAATAGAATACTGGCATCCCAGATATTTTGAAATTATACACAAGCAGAACATTTAATAGCATTGATTTTAATAAGTTATCATTCTATCTCTGATGCATCTGTTTCAAAATGTTTTAGCCGAAAGTTTTTTTATGAACGCTATTTGCCTATTACATACCACAACCAGTGTGACTTCACAGTCCAGAGAGGCATTTTCATCACACGGAAGGAGAAGCCATTAGTGAAACACTGCTTGGCAAACAGTAGCTCACACACTGAAGCTGCAATATTATCCTGGCTTTCCTACATATTAAGCATAGGACTATGTTCAAAGTAAACATGTGGTCATAATTAAATAATAATTATGACTAACATTTGTGTAACACCATTCATCCAAATAGTTTAAAGCATTAGGTAAATCTGTAAACAATGGGTCTAATCCAGCACCCTTTACTCACATAATACCATGCAGTTCAAATGGACTGTGTAGATCTTGTCGACACACAGACTTAATTGTTCTCAATTAACTCCATGTGTCAACACTCATTCCAGTGTGTCTTGTTCCTGTTTAGCCTAATTCTCTCACTGCTTATTATAGGTGAATGTACTGTTTCTACACTCTCACTGATCACTTTATGGACATCTCCCTACATTGATCCCACAGGGCTTTTTGAATCTCAATGCAGCCTCACTTTTACATGCTTATATTAAGACAAATATTCTTTTACAGATGAGGAAGTTCACTTGTTGTTGTTAGCATGCTTAAGGGACTGACCATAGCATCTGACTTGCATCTGTAAACCCAGGACATACTTCTATCCTCATACCTTAATCACACAAATAGCCTTCTTCATCCATCACACTCCAGAGCAAAACCACAGGAAATGGTAAGAACAGGGGAAAATTCTGCATTTCTAAAAATAAAATGTATTTGGAAGCAGCCATGCTCAAACTACTTTATGCATCTGTAGCACAAACGACGTCTGTTACAGAGAACTTAAGTTGCTAAATGAGTTAAATAAAAATAAGTTTTAAAAAATCAAGAAGAACTTGTAGACCCTCCTGACATTTTGGTGTCAGTCTGCCTTGACAGTCAAGCAACTGGGGAACAAGGCAAGAGACCTGGAATACCCGAGTCAGATTTCATTTTGGCTGTGCTATGGACAGTTACTTAACTTTGCTTCAGCTGCAGTATCTGTAAGTCAAGATAAATCACCACTTCCTTTTATGGAATTTTTTTGAAATTCAAGAAAATCCCTATGGCCCTTTGAAGACACATACTGTTTACTCATGCTAGCTATTATTTATCCTTTAGCATTTTTCACCACCTATCTTACATTTTCCATAGAAGAAATTCACCATCACATCTCATTTGCACTGCAGTTTCGTGTATTTTCCTTCCAATTTTAATTTTCCTTCACAAGATGTATGCTTGATTTTAGCTCTTATATGTATTCCATGTAACTCTGGCATACATCAGGATGCTTTCTTTTTAGCACCAGACAAAAGCACTGTAAAATGTCATCCACTGCTGAACTGCCAGCAAAGCTCACACAAGCACAGCAGTGAGACAGAAAATCTTCTCATGGGTTTAGGCATTTCTCTGATGCATTCATTCAGAAAAAAAAAATTACAAAGCTTGCCTCACCTAAGCACAATTTGGTCGAACCTAAGAGTCTAGTGTCACAAAAGCAATCTCTGCTATAGAAGAACTCATGCAAAAGTCACTGCAACTGCTTACACACTGTGGAAGGATTTCTCATGAATTCAGGAGGAGCTGTGCGGTTGATAGCTACTGAGGACACAGCTCTGCTTGTTCACTGGTAACACCTATGGCTATGCACTTCGTCCCGTATAAAGACAACTTGTGGACCCTGTATGAGGGAAAACAAGGATATTAATGGTTTAATCCACAATATGTTTACAATGTAGTTTTAATATGCCACAAAAAGGACATGTTATATTGAAGTGCATCGCCTTTGCATGCAAGGGTGGGGATGGAGAGGTTTGTTTATCCCATCAGTAGTATGGGCAGCATCTGTTGGCAACATGAATGGGCAGCGGGTAGGGGAGATCTCTCGTCCTGTTCAGCCAAAAAAGCAGCGGAGGTGCTATAGTCTCCTGCCAGGACACCCAGAGCAGTGCTACAGCTCAACAGCACCTCTTCATCTATTTTTGCTGTGCCTAGGACAGGACTGCAGTCATAAAAGCCAGGCAGACCTCTCCCTTCCCATGGACCAGATCTTGACAGTGCTGCAAAGACCACAGCTAAACACTGAGCCAAGGCAGAGAAACCAACAGCAACTTCATTCAAAACCAGGCTGTAGCCTACTGTGCTCCTTATCTGTGCCCTTGTGTTGGGGTCACGCCAGAAAGAGCCTATAACCCTCCCTGCTGGCAAGAGCACCTCTGGCTCTGCTCCCACAGCCTTGCTTATGCCGGGGCATGCAGCACACAGCCTGACAGGGGAGGGATCCTGAAGGAAATGGGTGTCATGCTGCTGGCCACCATACAGCTGCCTATAAATGCAGACTCTCACTACTACCTCTTAGTAAATCTATAATTCTGGAGAATTTGTTTACAGTAACCTGTACATCACTCCACACAGGATACTACTGACTGATGCACTACTCAGCGCAGCACTGGAACAATTCATGCCAAGCTTTGATAGGGTCTCCTTGTGGCACTGAATTTCAGCCAGGAGGGCAGTGAAGCTACCTGAAGTGAAAATGAAAAGTACATTATGTGAAAGCACACAGGACAAACAGGCTTGGTTGTCTGGATTTCCAGAGCTGATTATGAGTAAAAAGCAATTATCAGATTTGACACAACGGCAGGCTGGTCCATCATTTCAATACACTAGCAGAGGTAACGGATTGGCACTTGCTTAGAAAGTTTTTATGTTTAATGCTAGAAATGCAGAATCAAATCTGCCTGAGATACAAGGCACATTAGTCAAAATAGCCAAAAGTTTAATCTGACGTTATGGTAGGTTATAAACTGCAATAGCTCAGGAGTGTTCCTGAGAGAAATGCAGCAGCTCCAGAGGGTAATAAGCATGTCATGCATCTTGGCTAAACATCTCTGGATCAGAGTTGGCTGTAAGTGCATCTAGAGAAGATAAGAAAAAACATTCAGGGGCAGAAAACAATTCAGAACTTTTTCTGAATGTAATTGGGAAAAACTGAAGTACAAACTTTAAATTTTCTTTCATTTTAAAACAGTCACTTCTTATTGCTGTAACTGCATCTCACTATTGCTCCCATAGTTTATTTAATCACATGATTCACTTACAAACATGCTCTGGTACTATCCAAGTTTATTATACCACTGAATTTAAAATTTCATATGCTGCTATTCTGGGACTCTTGCATCCCTGAAGATGTAGTACTCCAAATCTCTGTAAGCACAATGTATTCTGAACATCCCATGGCACATCCTTCTGACATGGAAGTAAATCTAGTGCACAGTAAATATGCAACTAGTATCAAAACACTTCTTCAGACCTGATCAAAGTGCTGGGTGCATTTAACACTGATTAATTAACAGGTAGAAGCCACTCTTTTAAGAGAGATGACATTTCTGAGCATAAAACACATGACAGATTCTGTTGAGATCCTTCTGTTGGTCTAATTTCTCTGGCTTTGATAATTTTCTCTAGGCTGAAACTGTGCTGCAATACAGAGCAAGACATTGTAAGAGTTCAGTTCAGGCGTCCACACATGATCTCAGGTATCCTTCCTGGCCTCTATCAGCTGCTACAGGCTCTGTATGAGTCTGGGTAGGTCACGTGTAGCATCAGCCAAGATAGATGCCTACCCTTTGTCTCCATGAAGTAATTGCTATTTCTAAAACATCTGGAACCTGGAAAATTGTTTCCCCCTAATTTCATATGGGTTGGGTGTTTAGACACTTGAGGATCCTGGACATAGGGCTCCTCCAGGTTCTGAAGAAACCACAAACAGAAGATGACTACAGTGATTTCTAGAGATCTCACATGTGAGCAGAGCATATTCCATATTCTTCTCAAACAAAGCTTTGAGACCTTCCTTCTGGGGTGCACAGGAATCAAGAAAAAATTATACCAGCATCCTCAAGCAATTTCTACCTCATGAGGATGTAGCAGAGGCCATCTCCCATACAGAAATGGCAATTCTTCACTATTAGTCTTTGAAATGCTGCATGTTATGACACCTCAAACCTTCAAGCTGAAAATTTTTATGAAAGATTATTTATCAGCCTCTCTCTCATTAGACGGGTATACTTCAACTTGAAGTTAATAATAAAACTTTCCTTACATTGAGATTTCTTTTTAATGAAACAAGTGCTTAACCTAAAAAGGAAACATGGAAATTACGCTAAATATTAAAATAAAATATAAAATGTGATGTTCCTACCTTATACTTCCACCTTCTAATAAAAGTAATGCAGCTGTGGGAGGGCATTTTCAGAAAGGAGGAAAGTCCTAGGAAACAAAATGCTTTTAGTAGAATGCTGAATGGTTTCATTGAGTATTTTTAGCCTGGCCTCTTGAGATGCTCTGCAAACATTTGCAACACTCTAAAACAGAGCCAGGGTTATGTCACTGTCTTTGGTACAAATAATTTGTTAGAAACTATTTTGTCCTGGCGTAGGGATATATCAAGAAGGGATGCACGAACCGGCTTGTTTTCTTTTGGATTAATGTTGTTTGTCAACTGAAGGCTGTCTTTATGAGGAAAGAACGAAGTGCCAAGAAGTACATTTCACCATGCCAAAATTAAAGGGAGGAGTTCAGAAGCAGTCTTTTATTGCCTAATTAGTTTTATCAAATGACACAGATCAACTAACAGGAGATAACTAATAGGAAAAAGGGGCTAATGAAAAAGTAAGTTATCAGCTGGATACTCTCCAGAAAACAATTATCTCTGTAGGTAAACAAGTACTACTGTTGGGAGGTCAGACACAAAGCGCATGGAATGGAGGTCTTCTCAGGATATCAGCCCTCAGTGGAGTTGAAATGGAAGAAAAAAGTAGTGGGATAAGCTACACGGAGCAGAAGGGATGACTTATTAAAGGAGCTAGTATCTTTAGATAAAATTATTCCTACCTGGCCTGTAGATATCCCACCAGTTGGGTTTTTTTTTTTTTTTAAATACAAATTAAGTACAGCTTGCCAGATTACTATCTCTATTCAAAATGAAAATTAGGACTACAATAAGAACA
Organism: Todiramphus chloris collaris; assembly: GCA_025345505.1. Taxonomy (NCBI): domain Eukaryota; kingdom Metazoa; phylum Chordata; class Aves; order Coraciiformes; family Alcedinidae; genus Todiramphus; species Todiramphus chloris. The sequence continues at coordinate 9,544,821 of JANVCC010000019.1, forward strand.
GCCACATTCACCTGCACAAGAACAAATTACCGGAATAACTCTTTTACAGCTAGCAGAGAAAATGGCATCTCACAGATATTATTTCATCTTGATTGCCTTCCTAAGACTGGAAAGGATGATCACAAAAAAAAAATACAGAATTTTAGGTAATATTCTGCTGTATCCAGAATAACCAAATAGAGTATCTGAAAGTATTTAATATGTACTTAGGTTTCCTTTCCATTATTTTCCCAATTGCATGATGTAAACTAGTCAGACAATTCAGACTCATGTGGCGCATATTCAGATTACATCAACTTTTAACTCCTAATTTGAACAATAATTTCATGGTTTCCGTAATTTCTTTTTCTTTTCTAATACATACCTAAAATACACAAAACTTATCTGATTGTTTTAGCTAGTAAAATGACACCAGACACATGTAAAAGCACAAAAAAATGTAAGAGGCATTGCTAAAGACAAAAAATAAATTAATTGACTAAAGACTTGTGCCCCTCAGCATCCTGAAGAGAAACAACATAGATTTTTACAAACATTCTTTGAGAACTGTAAATGATGCAAGAGAGGAGTTTTATTATGCTATTCTTTCCCTTCATCCCCCCTCTCCTCCACCATCAGTTCATTTGAAAACAGATGGGGCAAAGAATTTATGGGAAAATGCTCTGTCTCTTGGGGTTAACGGTTCTACCTTTACTGCAGAGCTGTGGGGACCACAGGAAAGTTTCATATACATTCACAGCATACTGTAGTAAGGACTGCTAGGCGCAGAACTATTAAAAGAACATAAAAATGCAAGTAAGAGCCACTGCCATCCCAGAATGATGTTAAGAGCAGGCATAAGATGTTTATGAGGCCTTGGCACGTCCTGGGCAGGGCTGGGTAGCCCTGCTGGGAAACAGCAGTCCATTTGGTTCCTGTTAGCAATCCTTTCCCTGCATGGAAAAGCTGAGTTATGCACAAAGTTCTAGTTCAGATAAGACATCTTGACGATCCTGCATCCAGCTCAGAGAACCTGCAGGGACAAAGGCCATCATCCTAGACTTTAAATTGCTGATCCAAACTGTCACAACACTTTCCACAGAGTGCTGACATTCCCATCAGCCTGCATGTGGAACAGGTATCACCACTCCTCTGTGTCTGAACAGGCTTAGTAGGGTATTTGTTTTTGGGGACTCTATAATAAGATAGTTCAGGAAAAACAGAAGAAAAAAGAAAGAGAGAGAACAGTACAGGAATGCAAATGAGTGAGTTCACGCAAGCACAAATAGAAAGCAGGTTTAGTTGAGGAATGAAATAACCAGAGGATGAACTTTATCCATCTGCCTTCCACCTTTTAAGTCCTGCAACAGAAAAGACTGTAAGATTCATGGTCTTCACAAGTCTCCAAGTGACTTTGCAAAGAGCAGGGATTCTCTGCCAAAAATAGTCAGCCTTCATTTCCCTCCAGAGAGTCAGTCCTTGGCTGGCAAACCTTAACCAATGTGAAATCCAGACCTGCACATGGATGAGGTCACTGGCTATGATCAGCACATCAGCATGTGCGGTGCAGACCTCAAAGTACATAAGAGCCAACTTCTCCACTAACGTATGATTCTCCGTTCCTACAGAGCAGTACAGTCCCACTGTACCATCTCTTCTTCTCTCCCTGCCCCATCACCATCTCCTTCTTGTTCTTTCTTCCATCATTTCCCTTTACACTGGAATTGACTGCAAGACATGGTGCCATCATACGTGCAAAATCATCCTCAGGTCTGCCCACCCTGAAAAGACTAGCAGAGGAAGAAAAACTGGCCAAGTCAGGACAGTGAACAGAATCAGAAAAGTAACCACCACCGCTCTCACCATGATCACCTGAAGATTCAATCAGCTCCCTTCTTCCAAAAAACAAATCATCATTTTAACTGCACATCTTTTCTCTCACAAAGGGTTTCCAGCAGGCTTTGATGGCATGTGTTGTGCATGGACACAGAATTTCCAAATGCTCTGCTTAATTTTTTTCTTTTAAACTTTTCTTTCCTGCGTGCTTTAAGCAGCAAGTATCTACTATGTCTACCAGAGACCTAAGTAGCAGAGGTTCCATAACTCCCAAGTCAAGTTGTTTAATGATGGGCAATGATTGTCTGGGTTCAGCTGGCCACTCAAATTCATAGAGCTCTACCTATAATGTGGTGAGAAGACTCTTCCCATAAATGGGTATACTCTCAGGGTGCAGCCAGAGCAGTCTCCTGAGATCATTAGTTCTCTACGCCCACGGCATTCCTGCAGACAGTTCCTCTGAAAATCATAAGCTTTAAGGCAGTGTTCTCTGCACACTACCTTCTCCACATTTCCCCAGGAAGTTTCAGCCTTCCTGCCCCAGCATTCCTGACACCAGACTTGTCACTGTGGCACACTGTGAATGTATCAGAACAAACAAGCTGAAGGAAACATGTTCTTGCTTACTGCTGCTTTTGCCACAGCACCCTGGCATTTTCAATCTGGTCCTCGGAGAATTAAGACTAGGTGCAATGTATCACCAACCCGTGGCCACAGAAAGTACCGAGATCTCTCACAAAGACTGAGTGGGTTCAGGAAGCACACCAGAATACGGGGAAAATATAAGGAAATAGGGAAAAACTACAGGGAAAAAGATCTACAGATGTGGGCAGGAGAGGATATTCAAACAAAAAAGCCTCACTTGATGAGATCACTGACCTTGCCTAGGAATGCAGGGACTGTACACAAAAGGAAAGTTATCTGTGCTCAAGCTGCAGTTAACACCTAGATCCATAACGCTGCTTTACACAAGGAAAACCTGTGTCTAAGGTCAGAAGGCAATAAATCACATTTCGTTTTGGATCAGCTTATTGTTTAGGACATACATACACCTACAGAAATATCAAAACCTTTTTGATATTAACAGTGAGTGATTATGTGAGGCAAAAAAACCCCCAGAGTCTCTTAGTTTGGGAGAGAGATTATTCAACCAGTGCCTTCCTCTGACTCCCACTGAGTACAATGCAATATGGAAATAACCAAAATTATGTATTAGAAGAATGAAGACTGAAGGCTTTCTGCTAAGTTATTGTTTTCCGGAATCATTAACCGCAAGACAGCTTTCTGTGTCACAATAGCATTTCAATTACTGACCTTTTATATAATACATTTACTGTACATTTTTGAGGATGGACAAAAATTTTATAATTATTCTAGTATGTCTAGTAGTAATAAAGGACACTGAGCATTCGGTCCTCCATTTGCTGTTATAAAACTCAAATGAGGCAAATAGATGATAAGCAATTAAGAGGTTTAACAACACATGCGATTAGCTGCAGTCATATTAAGATAGAGTGAATCTTAGGCGTGTTAAGTGGATTATTTAATTAAGTGATACGCATTTCAGCAGAATGCACTGGATAAGAGTCTGTGCAAGTCGCATGCGCGTTGAAAAGAAAGTGTGCTTGCAATTTCAATACACACAGGTGGGAACTGGGACACAGCCTGTTACTGAAGATTATCCAGTACTTCCCATAAGATCCGATTTTCACTTGCTTACAGTTTTTCCAGGCTAATTGTCTGGGCTGAAACTTTCCATGTTGGATGCGTGCCTCAGGCTATTTTTTTTTTCTTACATCAGCAAAACTGTTCAGTGATTTCCAAGATAAAAGCCGTGAAAAAAAGACGTTGTTTTACAATGAGAAAATACTATCTGATAACTCCTCCTTCAAGAATTCAAATATCTTTCTTGTTTTGAACAGGCAGAAGGTGCATTTTAGACATGGAAGTGGCTTTTGCCAGACCAGTTAAAGCCGGTTCAGATTCAATGACACACCAAACCTCTGCAAACTTGAGAGGTGCTGGATATGGGGTTTAATGCTGGGTACCACTGACAACCACCATCCTCATGCAAAGAGAGGAAGGTGAGCTGCCTTCCCTGCCATTGCTGCTGCAGGTGCCACAGCTCAGGATGGAGGTTCAGGACCAGGCTCACCCATGGTGCCAGGGGGAAAACCTGCTGAAAAACGGAATAGTAAGGAGGTGTACCTGGCTAATATAGACTACATGCAGAGAACAGAAAGTAGGATACTCTGAAGAAGAGGTTAAAAAAATGAGGATTTAATTAGCTGACTGAACTGACTTGAGTAATGAGTTTATGCTGAAAAGAAACAGCCAGCCAGGGTCACGAGTGGAGTACAGTGCTTGACTTATCAAAATCTCTGTGTTGTGTGTGTACAGCACTTAAATAAGAACAAAATACACTTAGAAGGATATCACAGCATGATAATTCAGAAATGGACAACACAAAGCTGTTGTGCTCCGATACCAACGATAACACTCTGCTCCTAAATATGTAGGTGCCTCCATGCAGGTATCCTGTTATTTAGACTCTAAACACCCCTGTAACTGCAGCCAGAAATAAACTGTTTATCAGAAGATCTCTTGTTTTAAAGGGTATATAAATTTACCCCCCTCTCCCCCCATTTCCATGATTAGAAATCTGTCTTTAATAAACAAGAAAGATGATTTGAAGTACCTTAAATGGCAGTCAGGTGGATTGATTACTGAGTTATTAAAGGTAATGTATGTCTTTGAAAAATCTTCCCTGTTCCCTTACAAATCCAGCTATAGATGACTCCATTTCAGCAGTGCTGGGGAGATGACACTGAAGCTACCAATCCTGACCGAGAACAAAACATTAAACAAAACCCTTTGGAAAGACAAACAGTGTGTTTACTCTATAGCTACTGTGCAGCCCAGCACCATGTACTACCCAGCCATAGTAGCAGCATAGAGCCTGTATGGGCAGAATCCCTGTGCCCTTGTCTTTGGAGAAGCGCCAGCTCAGACTCAGGTCCAGCGTGTTTGCTCCACCAGATCTGTGACACACCGGCACATCCAAGGCAGTGGCAAAAACAGGGAGTCTGAACTGCTGTCCTCTGCAGGCAGGTGAGTGGGACAGCACAGGAGAATTTTTGAAGGTTTTCACCAATTTCTGCAGTGATTTTTGAGCGACTGCCAGAAAAGAACTGCAAGTGTTGCTTAATTATTTACCTTTCTTGTGTTGGTTGCTCAATACAGAGTGGACATTGTGCATGCAGCTACACCACGGTCTGGAGCTGAAATGGAAGAAAGGAAGGAAGAAAACACTGTTCTGGGCGTTCAAAGTTGTACCCAGAGATATATACAGAGATATATACCCAGAGATATATACTTAGAAATATACATAAAAATGTATCCATTTAAATTACCGAATTTTTTTTTTCCTCACTTTCACCTGTTCTCCTTTCAGCAGTAAATTCCACTTTCCACAGGTAGGTGGTTATACAATGAATTAGTCTAAAAGTCAGAGGATGAAAAGGAATGCTGGCTGTCCAGCTGGACCCTGCTTTTCTTCCTATCCCGTATAATATATATAAACTTCAGTACCCATTCCGTCAACACTATTTTCATTGATCATATGCTTTCATGCCAACTTTCCTTCAGACAAGAAAATAACCTTCTCCCAGGAGAGAGGATTTGCAATTTCATAATAATTGTTGCGTCTCAAGTAGTTCTAATTTTAACAGAAAGTACATCTTGTTTTACAAGGATGGCAGCACCATTACACAGCACAGTGCTACAACCTTTTCAGAATGGAAGCGTTTCCTTAGAGATAGAGGAAAGCCAGATATAATTCTCTGTGAATTAGTATTTTTCTTATTATTTAAGAACAGAAATATCTCAGGACTTTATATATCATGCATTTACAAAGACAAATACATAAACCCAAGAGATTCAGAAAAGTTAGGACCTCGAATAATTTTCTTCTACCATTTTAATGTAAACTATTAGATTAAAAGGAACACAACTGAAACTTCACAAGAGATGTACTTGTCAAAGACAGATCATCTGCTCTCCCGTCCCATTTTTCCATTGCATAAAACTATTCCCATTAGCACTGGCTCTGCTCCCAATAACGTGGTAGAAGAGTGGCCTTGGTGAATATATAGCTTTTTCTCCCCCCAGTTCTGGCTGCATTCAGTCTTAATACTTGTCACTGTCATTATTTCTTTCCTACAAAAATTAACGCTAGAGCTAGCAGGAAAATCAGAATACACTTATAATATAATTTATACTGAAACTTCTTAATTTATATTTGATTTAATTGCTAAGGAGACTGCTAGAGACTTGCTAGATCTGGCCCAAAAGTTACCATCAACAAATTACGACAAAATGTGTGTTGATGCACATAAAGTGAAAAGAATTGCCTCAGAAAAGCAACACAAAGCACCAAGTGAATTGGAAATGGTCTATGAAAGGCAGAGGGCATGCACTGTAGCTCCTTCATGCTCTGGTTGTTTTTTGTGAGCTTGATTTATGTATAATTAACCATTTTTGCCCCTGCAAATAATTTCATTTTAAGCTGTGCTATCATTTTTAACCCCCCATCCTCCCGCCCAAGCCACATGAAGCATCCAGCTTAAAATGATGACAACTGAAACACGCTGCCACACCAGAGTCCACATTGTCTATGTTAGCATAAAATCCCACTCTCTTGTCTCCCTCCTGCTCCTCCTATCATCACAAGAATGAAAGATATTCATAAACTGTAACTCTCAGTCTAACAGAGCCTTGGCCAAAATTCAAGCTCAATAATTAATTACATTCTGTCTCTCCAAATTCCCACACTACGCTGACTAAGAGAAATAACTCTTCTTTTCCCCTTCTAGACAACAAGTTTTTATACGGCTAATGGACACAGCATTACACCTCTGAGAGAGCTGGGAGGTTAACTGGAGAGAAATAAGAGATATTTATAATACTCGGATAAGATGACAGCAGCAAATGAAATGAGAAGAGTATTGTAGTGATTTTGAAGTGTATGTCAACCCAAAAGCTAAATCATTGTTCTCTCTGCTTTCCATCCAAAAAAAAAAAAAGCACGGATGATCATACAGGACAGGCTGATGTCAGGACATGGTGTTTGAGGGACTTGAACACAGACTGAATACTTTGTGATAAAAGGGTATTTGAGACAATTCACATATATGGTTCTGAAAAGCTGATAAATCAGTAAGGTAAAATAAATTTTAATATAGCACTAGCCCTCAACAGAACACAGAAGGCATCCAAATATTTTTGGTCTAAAGAACATGGAGCATTAACATTATATCATGTTCTTAGACAACCATAAAACAAATCAGTACCTCATGCCACTACTCTATAAATTGCCAATATATCAAGACAAGGGAAACTATTATGATACCTGTGCTGTGCACATAACATAAACCACTGATCACGCTGGGATTATAATTGGAATTTTCTTCTGAGGCTAACAGATGAATATTGCAATCTTAAGCAGCACTCTTAAAATATTTTATTTATTGTATATTTCATGTGTATTTGTAAAGGACTTAATTATCTTCTTTCCCTTTGGTACAAAAGAGTGTGCACCATCACTGAAAAAAAAAATCACAAGGCAAGGCTAACATGAAGGGTCTTGCTAGTATTGCATGGATTTCACAGTGACAAAACCCAGTGCAATTCTTTCTGAATACTGAAAATATTACCAATAAAACCTGTTTTGCTCTTTCCCTAATCTGATCTGTGTAATTTTTGCTGTCTATGTCACTGTTTTACAGATGCCCCGTACCTGCAGCCTGGAGGTTGTATACATACAAGCACACTACATTAATATATGGTGGCAAAGTATTTTTACATTGGTCATATTACTACAGAGAATATATGCAGTGGATGTTGCCAAAAGCATAGGAATGTTCTCAGTGAAGCTGATGGTAACTTTTAATCCTCTGTTTCTGTTTAATTTTCATTTCTAAAAACTCTTCCAGTTCTAAATTAGAAGCAGGGTAATTTCAGTCCAGCCTCACCTGAAATCTGGTGTTGGAACAATTAATTCAACTCTGGTCCAGTTCTTCACTTGTTCCACTGATTTTTCAATCTGTAAGGCATAAAGCCTCCAATATTAAAATAAGGTCCAAGACACTACAAGTGTAACATCCACTGTATACTGCACCCATGTTCTCATGCACCCTGTGCATAGTCTTGAGATTTACTGAAAGAAGTTCAGGCACCTAAGGCTTGGTCACCTACCCCCATATCAAACACCACACTGACTGGGCAGAGACTCAGGAAAAGAGCTCAGGTAGACTAATTAGTTAACATCGGCTTTGCACAACAAAGCTATCTTCTTCGGCAGTGGAAATGCTGGGCCATTATATATTGGTCAAGAGAGGCAATAAGAACTCAAACTTTTCTGAGCATAGAAATAGCAAGCAGAACATTTGTACAAGTGTTCCATTTATTTTAAATGTTGGCTTGCTAGTAAGTATAGAGTTTAACATTAATTCTGCAAGAAAAACATATTTCAATAGCATTATATCTTGGTACTTTAGATTTCACAAAAAACCCTTCAAGAACATCTTACACAAACTTGTACATTATTTGATTTACACATATTGTATGTATAGAAGTCTAAACAATTCTGTGCATGCAAACACACACAAAATCTAGGACAAATAACTGCTTGTCTAAATATACTGCTTTCTGATACCTGGTGGGAAGGATGGAGCCATCAAGCAAAGCTTACATCTATGCCAGTGTTTGATTTAAACTGGAACCTGCTTTCAGAACTATCGCCCACATATGTCTGAGGACTGGTAGTGCTATAGCTCCCAGTGCAGAAACTCAGTTCACATGATCTCTCTTCCTCCTGATTGGATCTGTAAGTCATTCCTGTATAGATACTTTCTATTCATTTCAATTTCTTAAGTAGTCACATTAATGCCAGGTATGGTGAGATCACAACATACACTGCCTTCAGAACAGGTGTTGAAACTTTTCAGGTACCCAGTACACAAGTAGCAGGAGTTAATTCCCATCTTTTGTTTAGCTGCAACACCATTTCGCTGATTAAGGTGCAATTATTTTCAATTTATACATAAGACAATCAAAGGAACTGCAGTATTCCAGAAGGGTTATTTTACTTTACTTTTCATCCAAGTGTAGACATCCCAAAGCTTTTTTCTTTGTGGCAAGTATTTATTTCTTGCGTATCACTTGATTCAGAATGGATTATCATACAACTCTTAAAAGCATGGTCATCAATATCATGGTTTTCTCACTTTCATCCTCATTACTTTCAGCTAGGAAAGATCTGAAGTACGCAATAAAAGAGCCTAACTACAGTTGCAGTCCCAAAACTCACGAAAAGCATCACAAATCCCAACACTGTAAATCATGCTTCCTTCCTCCTCTTGGTCACAAAATGTAATTACAGCTGAATCTAAGCACGATGCGCAAATTGTTCTCACGGTGCTTTGCATGTGCATTAAGCCTTTTATCTACAGATCTTAATGCTCTTTAGAAGTCTGAATTTAGATCTGCAGACCACCACCCTCAATATACAGCTAAGAGAGTAAGATTCTATGATTAACTGACTATTATGACATCAGGACACATAAAAAGAAGTGCTTTACTTGAAATGGTATTCCCAGTAGAAGAGGATCCATGCCTCTACTATTTCAGACAATGCACTGAATAACCACCTCACTACCTCTGACAGACCCCAAGGGGAATTTACTCTTCTAAACTCAGAATGATCAAGATAGTCTGAAAGTGAAAAAGCTGTGAATTCACCTAAGCTACTCTTAGCTCTAGCTGAGTATCCTGAGCAGGAGGAAGGGAGGCAATGGGAGAAATAAAGTCTCTCCCCCATGCAGACATAGAGGCTAAGTCTGTGCAGGGTCAGACCTATTCTCAGGGCTCAAGTGCAAAGACAAACCATTCTAGAGAGGGGCAAAGAGCTTGCTGTCATCCCATTTATCAACTCACATCCTGGTGGCCTCCTAGGGATGGTGGACTATGACAAATAATCCAATCCCTCATTCTTTTAAATGCTCTATCATTTAACGTGTTATGCAGCCCTCACCCTTTAAATAATCAACTCATATATTAATCTGAATATATAGATACAATATAGATATATTGTACAGATATAGTTACACTATACAGATACTCATCTACAGATCCTGACTAACCAACTAACTTCAGCACGCTTTCCTTAAAGGTGTCCAGCCTGGATGCCTTTAAGAAAAACCCTAAATCGATGGAGAATGCGAGACGTTTTGTGGCAGTTCTCTTTGCATCTTTGAAATCTTAGGTCACAGCTGCTAGTTCTTCCCAGAGTTGGAGGCAACCAACTTGAGAAAGTGGAAGCAAACTACAGGATACCCTTTGGGTTAAAAGAACTTTTGCTAACTACTAAATGCAATAAAACTGTCTCCTTGTTGAGCCTCATTTTTTAATTCAGTGAGGGTAATCACGGAGGTTACAGCATTTGAGCGTAAGTTTTACCAGCTGTTCATGAGCTTTACAAAACATTGAAGATCCTCTACCTTTCTCTGAAGGCCACAGACTCCAAATTAACATGGTGATAATTAGGTCAATCCTACAGAACAGGAATTTGAAGTAAGGACTACATCTTTAAAAATTTGCAAGAAAATATATTTTAAAAGCCCCCAAACTCACAATGCTAATGATGAAACTCACTGCAGTAAAACGGTTAGTCTGTTTCTCTAAGATTTCCAGAACACCTGAGACATTGCTAAATTTTAGTAACTTAATAAGCAACAGTCTGATGTAAGTGATATGGGTAGGATTAAAAAGCTTTCTTGATTTCAAAGAATAGACTGGAACATCACCTGGAAAAGTGTGGTAATGGTAATTACTTTGTGGTAATGGAACCCTACTGATTAGTTTACTACATATATATTTAATGTATTTGATTCAGTTCTCCATTTCCTCATCAATTTTATATCCTTTGTCATGGACTGTTGCTGGTTAACCTGACTGGCTGATACCACTGTCATCAGTTTTGCAGATTTTAACTGAAAGACAGCTAGTTATAAAAGAAAATATATGAACAGCTGTATCAAGAACATCTTGAACAGGAACTTAAAATAGCTCACACAATGGAGCCATTACACTACAGAATTACTGTACGTTACACACATTACAGAAATGCTGTATATATTTTCTTTTATTGACACAGTAAATTACCAGCCTTGTTCACTGTAACACATACTTTTAAAATATCTGTTCAAATTCATCAGCATACCTAGATCTATTACACACATGTAGACACCTGTTTTATAGAACATACCAACTGTGCCAGAATGACCACGCTGGAATGCTCTGTCTCTCATCCAAGAGGAAATGCATTGCAAGCTTCACTGAACTGCCTTCAATTTTATAATGAGGAGATCATCAGCCAAAAAGACATTTTTATGATTTGCTCATCTCCATGTTCAAAAAGAATAAAGAAAAAATACTAAGTTTTGGTCATTTGGCCATTATTACATGAGATGAAGACCAAGACTAACACTTACTTTGCTTCTAAGAAGTGGCCAAGACCTTTGCTGTTAATCTGATCCTCTTTTACATGGAGTCATACAAAACTGAAAAAATAGTCAAAGGCAAAAGGATGAGAATGGAAAAAACTCACAAATTCTGATGATCTTTAATTACACAAAGCTTACCACACTCTGGTAGTAACCACAACAGCAGAGGGGTACCACCCCAACATCAGACAAGAGCCACTGTTGGAGGCCAAGTGGGACATCCTCTGTGACATCTCAAGTATCGCTGGGCATCAGTGTGTTGGCAGCTGAACCAAGATGTTAGTTACATTCCCAAACATGAGCCTGCAATCAATCAAAGGCATGCTTCATGATTCAGATGTGGTGTTGAAAGGCCTTCTCCATTAGGAGACTCGTAGGAGTAGTTAATGGCAATTACCTCTGGGGGATTCCACACACACCACACCACTAGATAAAAGGATGCTGCCAAAAGCAGCAAAAGTATCTGTGACTCTGCCCACCAAGGTATCTGCCTTGATCAATGCACACTTTGGTGCTGTTGTAAACGGAGTGGCCAGTATCTCTCAAAGTATAATAGTTTAGTAAAATAAATCAAGGCTAGAAGTTCAAAAACTGCATTCAGTTTGCCCTTACTCCTTGTTCTGAAACCTTCTGACACGTAAGTTTTGATTGAGGCCATTTCTAAGGGGTACAGAAGATAAGCCACCAGAGAGATTTCAAGGTCTTCTTCAGCTTTGAGGGTCATTACTCCAGCTCTACAGCTCAGCTCTCACATTAGGCCAAAAATCCTCATGAAATTTTTAGTGGTTAAGAAGGGTGTGTACATGCAGGAGATTTAATAATGTCTCCTGGCCAAACTAGTTGGAACAGCCCCTCTTCACTTTTGTAGAATTTTTTAAAATATTAATTCACCAGTATGGTAAAGAAGTATGGTACCATCACCTGCTCAAAGGCAGAATTATCCAGGCCGAGGACTACAGGCAAATAAAGCCTTATTAGGGTGTTGTGGAATGTCCTTTACCACATGCCTTCCACATTCTCCTGGTAATGGCAAACAGTGATGCTAGGCTTACAGAAGTTGTATCAAAAATGTTGTTACACTGAAGACTGAGCAAACGGATTTCACTGTAGAAGTTCATGAGCACGGAAATACAGTTCCATTCCTACTAAGCTTGAAGATGTTTTGTTCATTTAGTGCTAAGCTGAACAATGGACCATTTCAGTGTGAGGACAAGACTGATTTCCAGAGGTCTTGAGAACAAACACTTCAGCAGACAAGTATTTTGAGGTCTCTGTGCATGGAAGGAATGATCTCAAATCCAGGAGAAGGTAGAAAGGAAGTGAAGATACCGTTGAGGTATAGTAATTGTGGGACATTGACAAAAAATGAGAGAAGAGGAAAAGATGCTTTTGGGTAAAGCACTGCTAAAAGCATGTGTGTAGGGAAGCTCTCCTCTACAAGTATAAAGGTATACTAAAAAAGTTTTAGTGGTAATGATTTTTTTTTTTCCAATTCCACCACATTAAAAACAATAAAATCCCTCTTTCCTCAGCATTTATGGAGATCTAAAGGAGCAGATTTTGATACAACTAAACTGACCACTATAAAGAATAAGATGATTGTTACATATGGACCACTGAATGACCCACAGACAGCAGTGATGTATATTTAGTAATGACATGCTTCAACCTCAGGCAAATATTTCCAGATTTTCTTTTTTTCACAATGCTCACAGACAAAATAGTTACTAATCTAAATAAACATTTCAAAGTTGAGTTCATTTAAGAGCTTTACTTAGATTTGAGACTTCATTTTGCCTTTTGATTTTAGGGCTAATTTATCTTATTCTCTTCCTTACTCTTCCCTACTAAGGCTGTATATTAAAATTCCATGTTCTTTTCTACACAATAATAGGAAAAAAAAGTCAAAAATTAAGCATGCTATGATCATAACAGAAAATCTGAGCAAACTGCCTTGCAATATGTAGATTGCTTTGGAGAGCTACAGTAAGAGAATAAAATAGTAGCATTACTAATAAATTTAGCAATGAATAATCACAGGTCTAAGAATGATCATTATCTGGTAGTGCTTCAGCTAACAAGTAAGACAACAAGTAGGCTAACAATGTCATTTTTGAACTGTTTATTTTCATGTGATTGTTCCTCTTAAGAGTTTCATGGAAACTGGAAATGGGAGGGACTTATTTTCAAGATTTTTGCTCTGTTGTGAATACAGACGAATGGTGTTACTGGTCCCACTGATGAAGTTTGAAATGTACTATTTGCTATAAAACAGCCAATGCAAATCTATGAACTTCTCAAAACAAAAGCAGAAATTACTGAAATGGGATAGTTAGTATATCCAAGGAGATCTTTTCCCATCTCGACATCTTACACATATCATTACAGTCACAATAGAATTACTGCTCATTTTGCACTTCTGCAAATGGGGGACAGTGTCAGAATTCTGTGCCCCTCACTCCCAATATATTTTTTGATGGTCATAATGCTTACAACCAACATCAGATCTTTAGGGCTTCTTCAAGCATAGCATAGTAAAAAGTAAATTAATACCTGTTAAACTAGGTAAGTAAATTCTGATCACCAAAAAAAACCCCAAAAAAACCCAAAGAAAAAAGACAAAAGGGTTTGATATACTTTCATAGAACTTATTTTGCCTGAAATACACTGGGATTATTATTTTTTTCTATATATAAAACTGCCGTATCAAGGAGTAGGATCCTACAGTGTAATTTTTATTTGCCTTTCATTCAAAAAATAATCTTTTCAACTAAATAACAAGACAACACTATATTAATCTGCCACTAATATACTAAGTTCTGTTCAGCTAATGGTAGTGCACTTGATCTGCATCTTCTCGGCCATCCAAGAGTCATGCACAATCTTGACACCTAGGAATTGTGAATCTACTCCCCAAGATACTGGAAAAAAACACCAAGAAATGATGCATCTCCAACAACATCTGAAAAACTTTGAGGTCAAATATACTCACAGTCCAAATTTAGATGAAAGCCTGCAATTTAAATAGCCCTGTCTATAAGTATGGAAAAAGTGATCAGTAAACACTGACCCTTTAACTGTTTAGGGCAAACAATATCATTAAGTCATGTTCCCATTTAATCTGATTTGTAAATAATAAGTTTCAAAAAAAATGATCTCCATTTCAGCACAAGCATTTTTGCCATCTGCAACTGAAATGGTTGAAATCTGCATTCCTTCAGACATCACTTCAGCAAAAAAAATCAATTTTTATATTCAATTACCTGGCAAGTATCTTAAGAGTAATAGCAATCTATCTCTTGATATAGGAAGCAGAACATGTAGATCTGTATAACGATATACAAAATCATACAGGGATCATTACCACTATATATATACATAAAAAGTAGCTTTCAGATCACTGCAAATTTTTATTAAAATAATGAAATTGCTTGTAGAAGTGCAGACAGATAATGGAACGTTACAGTACTGATGTGTAATTTGAATGCTGCACAATCAATAGAAATCTGTCATAATGCCCCACACAATAGAGAATAGTCAAATGCTTTATTCTCCCTGTCAAACAATTAACTGTTGCTTTTTTATCACTGAAAGTGAGTGTATAAATATTATGCTAACTTGTAACAAAATGTCCTGTAATTCAAATTTACACTGAGGCTGAATATTCATAGCTAAAATAGATTAAACAATCTTTGCCTGTAGAATAGATTAAGTGATTAATTAGGGGGAAATAAAATAAAACCACACACCAAGCACAGGACAAAGTCACTGCAATGCTTGCACTGTATTTATTTTAAGCCATGTTCACCTTGCGCGAAACATCATAGTTTCAAATGAAAACTGCAGGAAATCTCTGTGCTCCAAGGATAAAATCTGGCATCAAGGAATTAAAAACAAAAGGCTACTTTAGTTTCAGACGTGCTTTTCAGGAACTGAGTTTGCTCTGTGTTTTCACCAGAAGCTGCTGACACCCTCCATGAAAACATGGCTATTTCAGACTTCTACTGCAGCAAAGAGCTCCAGCAGTTCCCTCTGAAGTCCTGACCCCATGCTGGGATGGCCTCTCCCTTTTCCCAAAGGGAAGCAGGAATACTGCCATCATCACTGATTCATCATCAACATCATCATCATCTTCGCAGTAGGGCAGAGGTTTCCTCTTCTCTGTGCAGCCACCAGGCCTGTCTGCAAATTTTTGTGGGATGCCGCAAGAGAAGACTCTGGTACCAACTGCTCCCCAGCCTGCTTCGCCAGCAACAAGTGCCCCAGCCACTCTGCACACCAGGCAGAGGAAGATGACACACCAATCATGCTCCCCTCATGGGAAAAGTCTGGAGCACAACATGGCTTCAGCCTGACCACCCATTTGTACAGGAGACAAATCCTACCAGAAACATTACCTAAGCTTAAAACACTCTGGTCGTGGTTCCACCAAAAAGTGTCATCTCCTTGTCATGGAAGATAATCACCTTGTAAAACAGGGACTTGAAAGCAGTTATTTGATGGAAATAAGCATGATTTTAGGGGGAAAAAAAAAAAGGAAAAAACAAAGACAAAGATTACAGGTAAATGTTTCAGTTGAATTCACATATTAAAGAAATGCTGGGGTTTTCTCCCATTCGTTAAACAAAATTATGTGTACATAAAGGACCACTACCATTAACAAAGAACACCTCTTACATAGTCATGAGTAATAAAATGCTCTTGGCCATACTGACCCAGTCAGGATCAGCAGATATAGCTAAAAAAACCCCCAAAAACCAACACACTAAAAACAAGACAAAAAACACAGACACACACACAAAACCAAAACAAAACGGCAGGAACAATAGGAAGCATTGTCACCTCAATGAAAGTCATGATTAAAGCTTTTAACCCAACTATGAACCTTCCCAATTATTTCCAGCACTGAGTAACATCCTGAATTTAGCAGTGCTGACCTTTGCTTTCAGCTCCCTGCTGAATGCTGTTTTCTACCAGCGAAGCACCACGGAAATCGGAAATACAACACATGTGCAACGCAGACTTCAAACAAGGGACCCTTGTTGCAAGAAGGAGCCTACCACAAATCATCTCATTATTGCAATCATGAATGACCTGACACATGAAGCATCTGCAGCAATGTTCCAGGCTACAGTCACTTGCTTATACACAAAACACACCTTGCTGTTTCACCCAGCAAATAGATGCTTAGTAATGCTACATGGTTTTATAAAGAAAAAGTCTTGAGACAGTACAGACAGAGTTAAGAGGAAATTAATTCTTCTGTCATTATGTGTTCACCTTTCCTTTCTTTGGGAAAGGAGGAGACATACTGATTTCACCTTAGCCCATTTTGCTTTTCACATTAGGATAAAATACTTCAAATAATTCAGGATACATCTGATGTAACCTTATATGGTCCTAAGTACTCAATACTCAACTAGCATTGACCTGTGCCTCAGGGAACCCAGGCTGTGTGGCCAGCACACACAGGTCACCTGCATCTGCCCTGGCACGCAGGTACCGAGCAGCAACATCTGCCTTCGTGATCCTCATGAGCACCATGGGCACAGCAACACTCACCTTTCTAAGCAAGGTACCAGCAGGCACTGACACATGCAGAGTGAGGCTGCACCATGTTTGAGTTGTCGCCAAGTCAAAAGACCTCTTAAAACAATCCTGCTGAAATAAATGCTGGCAGCACAGTGCTACACAGGTACAAAGCTGGATGATGGTGCTGGGACAATGCCAGTTTCAATGATTCTGCCAGCTTTAGTGGGAAAACTGTCATTGTCAAGCCACTAAGGACTCGTACTAGAAAACAAACATCCAGCTGCAGAAAATATTCACAGAAGGGGAGAAAAAGTGCAAGGGAGTCAAACAACAACCTTCATAAACAAGAAACCATCTCAAACTGCAGAATTCAGCAGCTCTCTAACTTACCAAATCTTTGCCAGCCTCCACAGCCTGAGCAGGCAGGAGTCCAGAGAGAGGTAAAATAATTATGTTAAAAAAATAAAAGAAAAAAATCTGAAACTTAATAGAATGCAGAAGTGTTTCTTAGTAAGTTACAGGAAGTTTCTTTATGAGTATATTCCCAAACTGAACACACATTTTAACCTGAAGTAGAGGGAGTGTTTTGTAAAAGCATTATGCAGATGTGAAACTCCTTTTATGTAACTTGACTTATCAGAGAAACACGTTGTATCATGTTTTTAAAATATTACAGAGATAAAAGCAAAATCATTGAAATATTTGCATATTTTGTAGTACAAAGTAATAATGTATGCTAACAGACTATTTGTTACCACATTAGCTTCAAACAAATAAGGAAATACAGGTTGATTTATTACTGTGTGTCTCCGGCTGTAGGGTGGCAAAATTTCACTGAATGGCATTCAAATAAAGGTCTAGTAAAAGTAGTGGAAAAAGTCCTATCAATTTCATCATTCAGAACAATTAAGTGGTATGACATAAGGTGCTTAACACCGTAAGTAAAACAATGTATGATTTTATGTTATTTATTCACAGCATTTAAAGAACTCACTTCTAAACTGCAGTTTCTTAAATCTGCACTTTCAAGAAGTGTTGACATGCTGAGGGCCACATACTGTATCCTTCAGAAATACCAGACCTATTTGAATATGTTGTACTGCAAAACTGGACACCACCTCTTCCTGAGGACCGCAGTCACCCAGCCTCCTGCCCTGCTCCTGCAGCCAGCCACACCTCCTGGTACTTCTCTGTTCAGATTTGGAACCCGCCTTCATCACTGGGTCCCTTTCCAGAATCTGACAGTTCTAACTGTTATCTCCCAACTGCCACTCTTAATAAACTGCAGATGAGTTTGTAGACCCTGCCATGGTAGTGCTGGCCTCGGTCAGCTACAAGAGCTTTCTCCCCACCCTTGAGCCTCACTGCAGAGGGGGAAGGGGAAAATAAACTTCAGCGTGCACATACACACATGTTTACACACACAGGCATACGTGTGTATATAAATATGTATTTACTCTTATGCAGTGTACCTAAAATCAGGCTTACAAATATGTGATGTATAAATAGAAATGAAAGGTGGAGTCCTGAATCCAGAGAGTCATCAGCTGCTTTGGTTAATGGTTTTGCTCCTGTTCACACGAGGCAATTTTGGAGCACGGCAGCATATACTGAAGCTCACTGGCAAACCAAATTCAACAGCTGTGGTTTGATTCAGCATGTTGGTCGCATCCAAAAAAAGCCTCATGAAAATTCTCTCAGTAAACCCCAATGTCCCTGGAGGGCTGCAGGAAGGTGGGCTCACCCCACTGCAGGGTTTTGTGATAGGGAACAAATGAAATGATACATAAAAAAGGATCATATACCCTTAATTGTATACATTTAGAGTACTTAAGAGAGTCAATAAATCAATTTGAAAATAATTTCATCTTTTTTCAGAGATGGCAAGTAGAGTAAAAGAGTGTTTCTTTCAAGTGGTATAGTTAAGGCCCTATAACTCCATGTGTAGATATCCCTCAGAGTAAGAATATCCTTTTGTAGATAAAACCAATCTACTGTCAACAGAGATCTAATTAAACCAAAAGATGACATTCTGAATGCACTGCAAGACTGTCAGCATAGTTCTTCATAATTCCAGAAGGATTTTTGAACGGCACAGATCAACCACAGATAAATAAAAAGAAAGAGCAATTCCCAACTGTGTATTTGTATCTATTTTTTCATTCCCCCATAAATGCATTCTCCCACAAATGTCGTGGAATTACAGCATCTTAGAAATAACAGGGATGTTTCTGTGAAATAATCCTTGTGGCAGTATTAGCAGGTTGCTGTTCCATTTCTGTGTAACTTGAAAATGAAAATTGAGAAGTTTTAGAACTTGCAGAAATTTTAGATTGATGTTTCTTTATGTTATGCTACTACGAAAAAATTTCTACAGTAGAGGCATACAAAATGACTGACAAAGCCTTAAAAACCAAAAAGCAGAAAAAGGTTCTGAATTTCAATTAAAAAAATGGTTTAACAACATCAAGCTATGATGAAATTTCTTAACCCAAGTCATTAGCTGTGTTAACATTTGCAACATATTGTGGTATTAAGCAGAACACATTTTTATTTGAGTGTAAAAGTTTGGGAATTTCCTCATATGACCTTCCTGGCACACAGCCAGGGCACAGCTCTTGTTGACATTTAATCTGAACATAATCCCTGAAATCTCTGTGCCATTGCTGGGTTGCATGGGAATGATTCTCCGACAGTATACACAGAATGGCGCTGTAAATTTTATTTTCAGCTTACAGTTGTTCCCCTTTTCCAGCTGTTGAAAATTATTTGATTGAATAAAAATAAATAATCTATGCCCTATATTTGTCACTTAAAAAGAGAATAAAATCTGACATTTATTTCAGTTGTTTTTCCACCAATGGCTACCATATTTTTTAAGGGAGCAAACTCCAGGAAAGAAGTAAAATTCAGAAGCTAATGAAAGCCTTGAGTAATGAGCTGCAATGGCTCAAACAGCCCCATCAACTGCAAACAGGAGCAAGACCACACTGCTGCAGAGGGTTGAAGGTTCCAGCTGGGGATACTTGCACTTGACTGTGGTCTTCTGAATGAGCAACTGCCTTTACAAAAAAAAATGTACACTTAAAAGAATTTTTTTCTTATTCAAAGATGCCTCTCTGATCTCTGAAGCCAACTGCCTTTTTGTCATGAACACTGTGAAAAATCACAATGTCCAAGATTTCCACATCTGTGATTTTTGGCACTTATGCAAGAGTAGGGACTGCATAACTGATGTCTGAACAACACTAATGAAACTGAGGCAACACAGCAATTTGTCCCGCAGGGAAGCATAGAAGAGCCCCCAGATCACTGCAACAAGATGAGTTGTGGATCTCTCATTGTTTTCTGTGTACTCAGGATTTCTCAAGTATTTTTCTGCCTGCATTCAGGAAGGAGATAGGTAGGCAAAGCAGCACAGGCTTTAATCTTGCTAATGCAGGTCCTAAAAGCAGTAAATCGTACAGCAGTGTGAGCTCCACTATAGGATGGAGAGACCTACCCACTGACCTGCATACTTAGCAACAACTTTAAGTGTCATTATAGTTCACGTGCACTAACACTGGTCTGCCTACGCTTGCTGTGGTCCAATTTCTGCCTGAAGAAAAAACTGTTATTGAGACTTCTTATTTATGATCCCAGTATTTTCCATTTCCTATGTAACCTAAGTAAATAAAATGATCAGGAGAGATTAATTGTTCAAAGGGGAACTCAATTTAAGAAAGTGCAAAAAGATTACAGATAAAATAATTTTAACTTTTTTAAACTCTTAATTTGCAGCAGAATGCTTTGTTCAGCAGACTCCTCTCCCTGTGCATTAACCTCTTCCCACAAAGACACCTCCTACACAATGAGTTGGCCAAGCTGCCAAGGACCATAATTCCATAAGAAAAGAGAAAGTACTCTGAACCATTCATAAAGGCTTATTTTGTTACCTCTAAATAACTTCTAACACTGATCTCTTCATACGTATAAAACACATATCCTATTTCAAAGGTATCCTTTCAGGTTGGGGTGCAAGGGACCTTTCTTTAAGAAAGCTAAACTCTATGAAAAAATAGGAGCTACACCTCCAGTCCTCTGTTTCCTGCAACAGAGTGGCTTGATCCAACCGACAGCCACTCAAGTCAATGGGGAGCTGTTACAGTTTGGTTTAGGCCATCTAAGAGTGAGAAATGGAGAAACATGTTTTTACTCGGCCTTCAGCCAGGTACGGTGCTACCACTAATGAGTGGCTGCTATAATGAGACCTTTTGAAAGAGTCATATGTGAGATACGAATCAATGAACACAATGCAAACCCCATCGCCATCTCAAAGAGGGGGAAAATCATTGCAGCTTTATCATAAATGTTTTTAGGTGTTCTGGTGCCAGCCTAGTACCAAAGGAATTCACTGATAGGGAAGGGCAAGGTCTGTTTGCAATGCAGTCCTCCCCAGGGAGATGCATTTCACGGCTCCCAGCCAAAGCCTCCAAAATGCCCCTCGGGTAGCAGTTGGGCTGGAGCTGCCCCATCATGCCCTTCCAGTGCAGCCAGATTTGCCTATTTTTGTAGCTGGTACCACCAAAGGTTGCAAAAACTTGCAGTCAGCACAATCCCTTCCAGACTGACTTTTCAGTCTTTTCAGCTAATAAATACTGAGATCAGTGCAGACTGGCAACAACTGTAAACACAGTTTATACATGAGGCTCTGCACCTCCCTAAACCTTTTCTTTCTGATAAGAATTTCTACATGACTGTTACCATCATGGCCCTCACTAGCCTCACACAAAAACTGCCCACCAAACCAGCCTGCAAAAACATCATTTCACCCGGCACTGACATAACAAAATCCTTTTTGCTCAGTGTTTCCAATCCTTGTGATAACAGCACTGTACACGGAGCATCATGATGAAGAAAAGCTGTATTGGTTAGTCCAGTGACTCAGTGGTGGTTTCTTCCTTTGCTGCTCCAGAGCAATGCAACTGACTCAGGAGCTTAAATCTTGATGCTAAATACATGTTCACTGTGCAGCAAATCCTGTAGTTTTCAAGACAAAGAACAAGTCTGTACAGCCTACAGCTACTAGTGATGTAGATCCTACTAGTACAACATGTCCTACCTAAAGGAAAAAACACTTTCAATGGAGAGTGAGGAAGTCTGTAGTTTTAATAATGCCTCCATTTGCAACTAAAAACTCCAACAGAAAAGGAAGTCAGAAAGAGAGCAAGTAATGATTATAAAGAATACTGCACATATATAGGTGTATCTTACACAAACAATTTTTGGAAGAACACAATCAGCCAAATCATTGGCAGTGTTTAGGAATTCAATGACCCCTTCCACCGGAGTACTGCAGAGGGCTTTACAAACCAGAAATCCCGCACAGAAGCAAGTAAACACATCCTATTTTTGAGTAAAGTGTCACAAATGAAGCCTGAAGAGTGAGCTGCAGGTGTGAAGTTAAAAAAAAAAATTCTATGTGTGCAAGGAAACGTATGATCTGTATATGCAATTATCTCGGCCCTGTGCAATAAGTAAATATATACATACCAGAAGAGTAATTATTTCTCTAACTTGCTGCTATGGGCCTGTGACAACCCTGGCTTTGTGAGCTACTCTTGCAGCTGTGCTTGCAAATGAGTTGCAGAATGGGAGACCACTCTCTAGAAAGCTGACTCAAGCTCACAGGGCTTGTTGTTGTTGTGTTGCTAGCTTGACATAGAACTTGAGTTGTGTCCCTAACCTGACTTACTCAAGAGAAAAGATCGTAGCGCTATGGAAGTGGTGCTGTAAGCCTGAGCAGATGGCCCATAGGGATGAGGAGGAGGCAGCTTGATATTGTTGCAGATAAGAGTGCTAGCGATGTAGTTAGGAAGCAAAAGCAGCATCCTCGTCAAAAGCTAAGCCTGAGAGAGGCTGGCCTAGTGTATAAAATGCAGCAGGATCCAGAGATTCAGGGGGAAATGGCACAGCCAGATCAAATCTGCATCTCTACGCTCTCTCCCCCTGCAAATCAGTTATCTTTTCAATAATGCCTGCCAAGAACAGTCCTTCTCTCATGCCAACCTGCCACAGGTGTCATCTGGGAGTGTGCTAGCTTGT
The DNA here is from genome assembly GCA_025345505.1 of Todiramphus chloris collaris. Classification (NCBI taxonomy): domain Eukaryota; kingdom Metazoa; phylum Chordata; class Aves; order Coraciiformes; family Alcedinidae; genus Todiramphus; species Todiramphus chloris. The sequence goes on from JANVCC010000019.1 coordinate 9,567,815, forward strand.
ACAAGCCAAAACCACGTCACAGAAATGTGCTAGAAATTAAACAATATGGGCAATCATAAGACACAAGTCCTGGCACTAATTTACCAGTGCAGACAAAGCAACGGTGAAGCAAAGTGGAAGTGGAGTCTTTCAAACCCATTGCTGTAGTTAAAATACAAACATCAGAAACAGGGTGGTACAGCAGGACCAAAGACTAAGACTCCAAGTTTAGTCCTGTAGCCACAACACGATCGTGTTAGCACCACAAGAAAGCAGGAAGCATAAATAACTTCTAAATACAAAGTAAAATATTTCTCTGAAAATAAAGAGGCCAGAAGATGAGTGCTACAATAGATATCAGGGTGCTGGCAAAGGCAAAGTGTGAAATGGATGCTTTCCAGCATTCAGTTTAGGAAGACAAACATTGTTTCACAAATTCACTGTAGCCCTGCTTATTTTCCAAGCTCCTTAACTCATGCCAAAGGGTTTGGACTATCCGAACATCCTGTTCTGTTTCCTCCACTGCTAGGCTGAGCTCTCAGTACTAAATGTCTTTATTTCAGGGCCCCATTTTCTATCATTTTATTCCAAACTCCTTACTCTGTAGGCTTTGTATTTTACCTCTGGGTAACAGTGAAGACAAGCAGATTAATGAGAATTCTGAACAGCACATTAAGTTACACCTATTTTAAGAGCCTTCCACAGTAAGCATCCCAAGGCGCTGTATAAAAATAAAACTACTGAAATTACATTTAAAACTAACAAAAGCTTGCAGACGCTGGCATGCCTTGAAGCATAAATATAAAGATTGATGATTAAATGATTCAGTATTTCCCCAGAGTCTAGAAGCCACATGAACACAGGACATTTTACCTGTCATTGCCTGGATGCGCTAGCAATCTGCTCAGATGCAAAGCTGAGACATCTCCACGATGGATTACTGGCAGGAAAAATATCCCCCCCCCCCCAGCAAGGGCAGGAAAACAGCTTTAGTCTACAAGCAGTAGCCAGCCATTTCAGGGATTTCCTAATTGACTAAAAGCAATGCCTCCTGCACTTCTCAAAGGCAGCTGCACAACACATTTCTGCTCCTTTCTTTGCCTCTCCACAGCTGCAAGAACTTCAAGATACGAACGGTCTCAGGGGGGTGACTACAGTAGCAAAGGCTGGGGTAGAGACAGGAACATCCAAATAATTTCTCATCCTAATCACTTTTAATCCTCCAGATCCACTGCTCTTGGGACTGCACCATCACCACAAGAAACATAAGCAAAGACCTTGGCATAGCTGATGTGTACCCTGGGCCCAGCTCATCCATACGTACAGATATAACTCCTGGCTGCTATGGTAAGGTGACATAGACTCCCCAGAGAGGTTGTGGAGTCTCCTTCTCTGAAGACTTTCAAGGCCTGTCTGGGTGCATTTCTGCATGAGCTGATGTAGTTTTGTCCTGCTCTCGAAGAGGGGTTTAACTCGATGCATCTTCGGAGGTCCCTTCCAACCCCTAACAGTCTGTGATTCTGTGACATGGAAGAAGACACTGCTCTTGGTGTAAGAGGGAACTGCTGCCTCGGTCAAAGTGGCCTATTGTTGATGTGGACACAAAAGCAGTCCACTTGCTTCCTGCTTCTCTGCCATAAGAGTTCCCATATTGTTTCCTTCCTCTTCCTTCCCATGGCAGAATTTCAGGCTAAGACCAAAGCACACAGTCAGAGATACAAAGAACCAACTGTGACCTTATTTACCTTAATTAACTGCATTTCTCAGAGCCATGAGGCACAGCAGATGCTCCTGCAGGAACCTTAAACCCCAATGATCCTACAAGACACCTTCAAAGCATCCCACTAAGGGGTGATCATCACTTTGTTTCATGCTCACGTGACTCAATGGGTAGATGCAGGGAGAACAGTGGATGTTGTTTACCTTGCCTTTAGCAAGGTTTTTGACACTGTCTCCCACAACATCCTCGTGGGTAAGCTCAGGAAGTGTGGGTTAGAAGAGCAGATAGTGAGATGGGTTGAGAACTGGCTGAACAATAGAGCTCAGAGGGTCATGATCAGTGGTGCAGACTCTAGTTGGAGGCCTGTAGCTAGTGGTGTTCCCCAGGGGTCAGTACTGGGTCCAGTCGTATTCAACATCAATGACCTGGATGAAGGGATGGACTGTACCCTCAGGAAGTTTGCTGATGATACTAAACTGGGGGTAGTGGCTGACACACCGGAAGGCTGTGCTGCCATCCAGCAAGATCTGGACAGACTGGAGAGCTGAGCAAAGGCGAACCTAATGAAGTTCAAGGACAAGTGTAGAGTCCTACACCTGGGGAGGAATAACCCCATGGACCAGTACAGATTAGGAGTAGACCTACTGAAAAGCAGCAAAATGGAGAGGGACCTTGGAGTCCTGGTGGACAATAAGTTATCCATGGGACAGCAATGTGCCCATGTGGCCAGAAAGACCAACGATATACTGAAGTGCATAGAGAAGAGCGTGTCCAGCAGCTTCTCCTCCCCCTGTACTCTGCACTAATGAGACCACATCTGGAGTACTGTGTCCAGTTCTGGTCTCCCCAGTTCAAGAGGGACAGGGAAATACTAGAGAAAGTCCAACAGAGAGCTACAAGCATGATCAAGGGTCTGAACCATTTCTCTTATGAGGAAAGGCTGAGAGCTCTGAGGCTGTTTAGCCTGGAGAAGAGAAGACTGAGAGGGGATCTTATTAATGTTTACAAATTTCTGAAGTGTGGGTGTCAAGTGTAGAATGATAGAATCATAGAATGGCTAGGGCTGGAAGGGACCTCTGAAGGTCACCTAGTCCAGCCCCCCTGCAGTAAGCAGGGATACCCTCAGCTAGACCAGGCTGCTCAGAGCCTAGAAGGGGGCAATCTCTTTTCATTGGTGCCCGGTGATAGGACAAAAGGTAATGCTCACAAACAGAAACACAGGAAGCTCCACCTTAACATGAGGAAAAACTTCTTTACTGTGAGGTTGACAGAGCCCTGGAACAGGCTGCCCAGAGAGGTTGTGGAGTCTCCTTCTCTGGAGACTTTCAAAACCTGCCTGGCTATGTTCCTGTGTGGCCTGCCCTGGGTGATCCAGACTTGATAATCTCCAGAGGTCCCTTCCAACCCCTACCCTTCTATGATTCATCAGGAGCTGCTGCAGGCTGTCAGTATGTGTGTTATGAGACTGTTTAGCAGAGATACAAAAAGCAGGTACAGTCCTGCTGTGATCCAAGACCCCAGCCCCCTCCCTACGACTCCTTTCTAGGAACACTTCAGCATGGATTCTCACTCCCAGCTACTGGGCTGACCATGCTGCTGTCCAGTAAACATCACTCCTGTGTGAAGCTCCCACATAATTACTTTATCTTGCCCTGATATTTTGAGACAGAAATGGTAAAAGCAGCATACAGGTAACCACCTGGTCCTTGCTAGAGGACTAGAGCTATAAACTTATGAAAGGGAGGTGGAATAACATCAGTGTAAGCAGAAAGGTGTTTGTGAACAATGCTAGAATAACATTTTGAAACCAACTCAAGAATATGCATGTGAAATCAACCGAACAGACAAAGCTATGAGGACATGTGTTTCCTTTTACATGTATGTTTCCATAAAGAAGGCCTGGACAGACAAGACTTCAAGCTCACACTGCTCAAAGTGAAGAACACTGTCCTCACCATCTGGCTTAGAAATCATTTGGATTCCAGAAAGGCCTTCTAATCGCCAACAGGAAATCAGGGAAACTATTTTAAGTGAGCATCACTAAAAATAAAATGGAAGATGCAATGAAAGGAAAAAAGAAAGTGGTCAGTGATAAATACAGTGTAGAGATGTCACTATTTATACTTTTAAGACTATTTATATTTGAAACTTTCCCTTTGAGGCACTGACAAGTGGGCTTCCACATTCATCAATCTGGTATTCATTCAACTACACAGTATTTACAGACCCATATAAAGTCCAACAGAAATAAAAAAGACATTAAAATCTATTTCCGTCACAATTTGAAGTTAGTATTACTATCACCTCACACTCAAGTTCAGCCACACATAAACAAAACATCTCCCACCATGACACTGATACAAGTTTTGAATACTCTCCATAAAATTCTGCTCAAGCAACACAGCACACACACCGTGAAAAAACTCATGCAACACTTTGACACAGTCTCTGACACAAATTCTGTTGCCCAGACATAAGCTCTTTCACATGAACTTGCTGTGTGGGCTTGATTTCCCAAAGAGCCGAACACTTGCTATCATTCAGGACACCAGCACAGCACTTGTGATGGCAGGGCCACAAAGAGCACACTCAGTATCAACTCACAACTGAGCAAATCCAAAGGGCACAACTGAAGAGGCAAGGATCCACGAGAGTGGGATGACTGATGCTATGCTGGAGGAGAACTGCTGAAATACTCTGCACAGTCCTTTACAAAAATGTTGCATGTGGCTCTTGTCCTGGTTTCACTGGGACAGAGTCACAGGCCTGCCACGATTTGCAGGCCAAAACCAGTTTGGAGTCAGCCTGGGCAGCTCACAGGTGTATCCCATACCATAAACATCATGCTCAGTATAAAGGGGGAAGAATGTGGACGTCTCCTGATCCCGTGGATTGTCTGTCTGTTTGTTGGGACCATCGTACAGTTGCTGGGCTTAGTATAATTTTGTTTACTTCACACTGGCATTGGTAGTAGTTTGGCTGTTTTATTAAATCTGTTTTCATTTCAATGCCCAAGTCTCCTCTCCTTTCCCAATCCCCTTCAAAAAAAGCAACTGCTGTAGTTTAGCCCTGGATATGGACTAAATGTATACAGCTCTTCAGAAGCTAAGGCATTTGAAAGAAAAGCGTAGAGTCCTCTTGAGCATCTCTGAAGTTCCTTGGAAAACACTGACTGCTGCTTGGTTAAGAACAGGTCACATTCATTAAGGCATTTAGAAAATGTGAGTTAAGATGCATGCTGCTTCTCTAGTACCTGGATGATATAACTTAGTTTCAGAGTCAACTGACTGCTTTCTGCTAAAACCGAAATCTCTTATTAGCTTTGTCCATGTGTCAACACTGTTTAGCTTAATTCCCTCTCTAGCAGTCTTTTCCCTGATGTATTTAAGAACTATCTTATCATGCCTCAGGTTTTACTTTGCTAGCTTGATTGCTTGCTTCTGCTAAGACAGAGGCTCTGAGAAATAGTTTCATTTCTGTACCTGTTCTAGTTTGAATCGTTCTGCAATTCAAAACCCAGGATCATATATAGAGTGCAACACATGACATTTCATTTAGTACACTTTTCTACAATGACTGTAAAATTTCCATGCCTCCATCACCTTCAGATTACCCCTATTCCATTCTAGATCCATATTTATCTTTCCAAGGGCCACATTACTTATCCATTTAGGTCTGGAGATTTGCCTTGTTTTGATACAAGTTTCAAGTACTTTAACAAATATTTTCTCTACTTTTAAACATCTAGGCTTTTTAGTCCAGCCAACTCTTCTATAATGTCCTCATGCTACACCAAAATGAAATCTGAGAGAGCACAGCAACATCTCAGTTCAGTAACCTTTTTTAAGAAGAAATCATATTCACTGCCTGTCACAGCTTGCACCCAAGACAGTCAATGTCCTGAATTTCCAAGGGATTGCATCTACAGAGCCATTTACAACTATATTTCTACAAGCAAAATAAACATGCCCAAGACTGTGGAGGCCAACTGGCACAGAAAGGTGCCATGCTATTAAACAATCTCACCCTCCAAAACAGAGTGTCTGTTTCCAAACTGCCTATTGCGAATAAGCCCAAGATAACTTTACCTGGGAATAGTTCAGGTGAGTTATAGTAAGTATTAACCAAAACTAGGCCAGGGACAGTTAACAGTAGAAACAAATGATTTCCATGGGCCAGGAATGCTTCCTAGCACCACTTAATTTACTAGTGTAGACATGGCCATTGCACAAAGACTTCTTAATGCCTGCATGACCCTGTGTTCGTCATGACTATTTGTTTATCTTCATTAGCTTGTCATTCTCTCATCTTCTTTCTCAGAGAACAAAATAATTCTGCTGAACCCACACCAGCAACTGCATTTAGAAGACTTTTCTCTGGCTTGACATATTAATCTTTGTTTGGTTACGACAGGGATGCTGAGATCTTTGTCTCAAGTTTCTTCTTCGGTACTGTTTTCAGCATTATGTCCGCATGGTCTTTCTTTGCTCCTGTAAAACAAAACACTGCTCTTTCCCCTAGCTAAGCTCTGATGACGGATATGCCTTTCCACCCAAAGAAAAGGAGTCCAGACACACATATCTGTGTCTTCCTCATATTGCTAAGAATCCCAGGCCTTCATGTTCTTTTGTTTTCCTTTTTCCCCTGCTGGTGCCCAACTATCTTCTACTTTCTCTCCACAGTTCTTTAACCACATCCTTATTCCTTCTCAGCCTCCTGTCTCTAGTTATCTCCATCGTTCCTTTCTTTCTTCTGGTGTCACTCTTCTTTCTTGTTGTCATCTTCTTCTCCCTTTTTCTCCCAAGTTCTCCATCAGAACAAATCAGTCTTTCATGTGATTTCTGAACCACCAGTTACTGCATGTAGATAAAATCACAACATGGAGGCTCGCATCTGTGGTCAGCTTCTTCAAAGGTCTCTCCCTTCCAGCTACTATGTTTATATACAGCTGTGCCTTCAGATCACCTCAACTGCTTCTTTTCTTCACTCGTATCTTCAGCTCCCTGCCTCTAGTTGCACCTAAACTACTTGGATATTCTGTCTCCTGACTTCTGTCAAGTGACATTTTTATGTAAAAATAGATCCTATCAGGTAATAATGAAGAAAGCAAATCTCCTGTTCCTGCATCCAATCTCAGTGGCTTCTCTAATACTCTTCATCCAGTGCTGCGCGACTGCACATCCTTCCCTGTCTCTGCCTTCAAGGAAAGATAAACAGCCCAGACAAAACCCACCTAGACTGTAAATTTTCATTAAATGTTAGTTTCCTCTGGCCACTGACAAATTACATTTTTGGCCACATCTGAAAGGCAGTTATCTGCCCAGTCTAAACTAAGCCCTCTTAGGTTAAAGGTTTCAGTGAAAACCAAAGGCAGAAAACCTCCTTTGCATCCTCCGTCTACAAGAAGTTTAATCCACTGACAACTGAAAATAAATTCTACAAACACCAGTGAAACAAAAAGAAGGAAGATTAACTGCAGTGTAGGGTAGGAATTCTTGTACATGAAGATTTATTGCAACTTAAAAATGGATCTTTACCTAAACAGGAGAAAATTAAGGAAGCTGCAGTAGCAATTTAGTGACACATTAATAAGGCCAGTTCAAATTATCTTTATTTTTTGATAAGAGTCTAGGTACTAAGAGATAAATCCTCATGTTTGGGAAATAGGGAAAAAAAAGTTTACAGAAGCCTCAACATAGAACATAATTATTGGAGTCTTCTCCAAAATTGGGAATGATTGCAGAAGCATGTGACTAAAAAAAAAGATATAGTTCAAGGATTTAACAAGGTTATCTTTTGGCAAATCAAAGTACAGACTGCAACCCTTGATTAATCCCATATGTGAAACCGTATTAAGGAGCTGGAGCATATAATGTAAACTGCACTTTATTGATCTTCTCCTTTGACATGATACAGATTTTACAGGACAAATAAGGGCAGATCTCCAGAAGACTTGTGGATGTGTAAGAACAGAGTACAAAGCAGTGTCACCTGAACTGTTTTGTTACATAATAAAAATAGCACTTTGTTTACTCTGTTTTCAGAATTGGGAGTTTATCAGTATCACTTTCAGTGCAAAGCTTTCCTGCACACCTACACGTACAAGAACAGACAAGTAATAAACTGCAAGAAAGCCATGTGTCCTTAGTGCTTTGGTTTATCTCCAGAACTTAAAATGCTGCTAAACGAATAAGACAAACTGAGCCACAAACAGAGGAGGATTCGGATCGCTTTCATGTAAACAAGCACCCAAACATCAAATGAAATTTTCAGTAACTGGGAGGGATTTCAAAGATGCAAATGGACAGTAAATGCCTAATTCAAAAGATACTCAAGGTTGGCCTGAGTAATCTAATTGCTCCTGTAAATCTACAGTTCCTGAAAGCTATGAAGTCTCCTTCGCTGTTGTTAGACATTTTGGAATATGTAACCACTATAAACATTATACTAATTATAATTAATTACATTAATTTTCTCTCATAATTTCCCCAGTAATTTTCCTAAAACGAAGCAGGCCAAGAATACATCCAAACAGGTATTTCCTTTGCTAGGTCACTGAAGCATGTTGTTGTACCTGGCCTACTGACCTTGGCAGACCTCTGCCTAAAACTGAGTTAGGACGTAAGTAAAAATTAGTTTGAAGATTGCTTTTTTTCCTTTGAATCATGAAAAAAAACCACCATGAAGTCTGAAACTGCTAGGCATTTCTTGCCAGAAAACATCCCCGAGACTTCAACAATGTATCACCACCAGTCAGGTTGGCACTAGAAGTCTCACACTTCACCTGACTGCAACAGTCTCACCTGAACTAGTTGCAGAAAACCTATTAACACCTTTCTGTCAGATCACATTTATATGTGGCCTCTGGTAGAACATACAATGAAGAGACTGTTCCACACACCCTGGCAAAAAAAAACAGGAATCTTTCAGCTGATTTTAAATTATGGTCATTTCTTCCCTTAACAATGCAGACCCAGGCACAGTCCCTGACTCTGACCAGTGGTGCCATGAATATTTTTTCGAAAGATCTATTAGAGCAATACAAAAAAGAAGCTCTATCAGAGTAACAGCCTACATCATGAAATCCATACTTGATATAAAATTTATGGAGATAAAACAAAGCACAAGGCTTTCACAGCTCCTTCTGAAACTTTAGAGTTCTTCCTCTGAATTCCCAGTGTTTCTTTCACTTGCTTTTTAGACTAAATCTTTGCCAGAGGTTCTGTATAATTGTTTATGTCTCATCTAACCTGAAGTGGAAGTTGAAATTCAACAAATAAATATGCAAATATCTGTTACTGATTTGTACTTGCAAAATATAGTTCAAATGTTTACTGTGATCCTGTTTAAGAAGTTCCCAGTAGACATATTTGCAGCAATGGATTAAATTCCAATAGGATCAGATTTCCCGACAGTAAATTGTGAAGGACTAGGAAACCCATGTAAAGAAATTTCTGAACAAGATTCCAAAGATAAATCCTTTTGTTATGAAAAATATTCCAAGAAGTACGCTTAACAGGGAAATGTGACTGACTGGTTCACTATTCAACTACTTGCCGCACATTTACATCAAGGAAAAGCATTTTTCCCACCACTGGGAGAATTTAATTACATGGGGTAAAGGGAAAAGAAAAAAAAAAAAAAAAGCCATTGTAAAAGGGGTCTTTCACTGATCTAATCAAAGCAGATGTCTTAGAATATGTCAGCTGGACAAATCAAAACTAAAAGATGATTAAAGATAGTGTATCTTTACCTAGCAATTGGTAACTATGTGATCCAGCCAGAGAAAACAGTGGGAAAGCTACTGGAGGAGTTTTCCTTTGGCTCAGGGAACAGATGAGCAAGAGTTCTCCTAAGGCACTGCTTACAAAGCCAAAAGCTGTTAAATTCAGTGGCGGCTAAAGCAAGTTACAACATAGTCTGCTCCAGCCTATGCGGACAGAGCCAAGCTGCAGTACAATAACAGTTAGGGGGGAAAGGGAGAGAGGAGAGAAAGCATACCTTATGGTTTTATCCTAAGTCTGAACCAGATTCACAGAGCTGTCTCAAGCAAGTCAGAATACAGAGGTAGAAAAGGCTTTCTGATGAGAGAACACTCACCTCTAGAAGGGAAGGTTCTATAGCTGTATTTTCTAGTATTTTTTCAACCAAGTTCTCAATTCCCAAAGAAATTGGACCCTTTCTTTGGAAAATTATGCCACTTGCTGTCCTTGAGGAAGACTGTTCCAGTCCAATAAATAGGACCTATTCTGACACACATTTTTCTGTCAGTTAATGTAATTTTTCCTGTGCCACTTCACCATCCGAAGCATTTTGATCAAACTGTTCTAACTGCACTGCTTTTTTGATGCTCTTCTCCTACACAAAACCTTTCTATTCATCTGTCCTTGCACATTTCTTCATGTCCATGGTTCATTTTCCTTTCTCTTCTCAGAATTTCAGTTAAACCACATAAAATGATGCATAAAGACCAGAGGGAGGTTTAAAATGCCACTGAAGTGAAAAATAGGCTGGAATTGTGAATTAAGGACTGTTCTGTGGTCAGCTTTACTGCTCTAACTCATTACATAAACATGAGTGTAAAATCATTCTGCAGCTTCAAATAACTCCTATTTATTCAATTTACACTTAATTTAGGAATTAGATGGAGGAAACTCTATTGACATTCTAAGGAAGGCAGAAAAAGTTAAGAGGATCTATGAGGTTTTGATACAATGAGTGCAATACTATGCCAATCAACTGGTTTTTAGGATTCCCTGTGAACAAGGAATCAATGAAGGTTCTCTTTTAATTTTATTTCAAGAAAGCAGGGAACAATAATATTTAAACAGAATTATGAATGCTAATACATTTTACAGCAGTTTCTTGTTTAACCTGTGCCTTTTCCTACACATGAAAGCTTTGGCTTTAGACAACCTTTGGAAACGCAGAATATCAAATCCACCCATGCAGAACAGGAACCCACCAGGGTCAGCCTGTCTTTTTCCCACCGAGGATAGGTTGCCAAAAGAAGCGAGCACTCCTTGCCATTTTCACTTATCTTTTGCTACCAGCCAAGTTGGAGCTCTTCCCATAAATCCCAGTAACTTCCAGTGAGTTGGCTTTCAGAAATGGAATTTTGGCCAGAAAAATACAACTTCCTTTATCTCAAGAAATTAAGAGCTAGGGAGTATCTTCATTGTGGCTACTTAACAGAAAATCTGGATGGGTTAGTACTGACATTGCATTTTAATGTGGCTCTACACTGAATTTTTACTACCCTGTATCTTTTTAAACCCACTCTGTAACTGTGAAAAGTAAGGTTCTCTGAATCAGCTCCAGTCAGGGGGTGAGACTAATGGTGTGTATGGTTAGCATCTTAATATAAAGGAAGTCAAAAATGTCAAAACTTGTCATAACTGCTCAATAGGATTCTCTCTCAGTACTACACATCTACTATAACTAAAGGACTATGACACATTTTAACTTGACATTTTCACAGTCAGTAAAAAGTCAGTACTTTTCTGTGGTGACAGTCTGATATAGCAGAGAACATTTTCCTTGGTTTCTGGGTAACTTTTATGGAAACCTGATGCCTTTCTGTGAGGTACACATGCACTTCAAGTTCAGAATGTACAATCTCCATCCCTGAAATTTTATTATTTTACCTTTAGTTCTTTTTTTTTGTTGTTGTTGTTCTTTTTTTTTTTTTTTCTGTGATTATTAAATAAAATAAGGGAAGATTGGTTTTTAAATTAATTTGTGAAAGGACAAAGGAAGATGCTGATAGCTAGAAGGATGGGAATGAGTTTCTAACAGATCAGAAGAGAGAGCATTAATGAGCAGATGTGCCCTGAAAGTTTTCTTAAATGCAAGCACAATGACTGTGTTAAGACTGATTTATTACTAACACAGGTCTGCCTGTCATGGTACTGGGGAAGAGCTCTTACTGACTCTTGAGTAGAAAGGGAAAACAGAAGAAGGAACTTCAGTTAGTAGTTCACATTTGAAGGAAAAGTACAGTAGATTCCATTTAGTCCTTGTTCCCCTTGAAAACAAAATAATCTCAAGTGAATACATAGGAGGAGCAAGAAATGTAAATCCTCATCTCCCATCTGCCTGTCTGATGAGGATCACAGAACTACAGCTTTCACAAGAATCCACCTCTAACCCCTCAACCAAACTCCAACTTCAGTAGTACCCAGAGCTCAGAGAGCTCATGCCCTCCAAGGGCCAAATTCTGCCACTGCTCTTCACAGAGCAGCTCAGATAAGAAATATTCCCTGCACACAATAACCTTTTGTACTACACAAGTGAAGCCCCTGACTAAAGAGCCCAGTATACCATATAAAATCAAGGAATTAGAAACTAACCAGTGAGTGTAACTCTGGAGAGTCACTAGATCATGCCCTTCAGTCACTGAGTTGGGCTGGCATGGCTGAGGCAGCTTTTGTGACTGAAAAGCAAAGCACTGGAGGCTCTATTTCATCTTTTTTTTTTCTATGTAATTTTAAATGATCTAGTTCCCCATACCAACCAAACCAATCAAAGAAGCATGAAAGTTTGCAGTTCTGTTTATGTTTATCTTTTCTTCTTTTCCTTTTTTGGAGGAGGGGGCTTTTTAACTTCGATATAATCTGTTCTCTGTCAGGAACAAAATTAGCCTTGCTGGCTGCACTAAAATCCATCTTAAAAAATCCTCTAGAATGCACATGCATTTTACTCTGAGCTTCCTGCTAGATTGCATTTGCACTTACTTGAGTAAAAATTTAGAACTTCTACATCTCTCACTGCCTGAGGGGACCAAAAATATTAGTGCTGATTAAATATTGATTTTGTAGCAACATGAAATCTATCATGCTACAGAAAATTATTTTGTGTGATACCTCTTCAGCAAGGCTGTAACTTACAGCTTTTATTCTTACTAAGTTACACATTCAATAAAAATACAGCTGGGCCAAGAAAACTCCGTTTTGTTCTGGCAAAGCATCAGACGGCATCTTCTGGTTTGCCAACACAGGCAGAATCTTGTCTAACTGCAGGATGCTCTTGGATTTACTATCTATTAGCAAAACTATTAAGAAGCACTGAAAGGTTCCAGCCCCTTTTACGTATTCTCAGTCAAATCTCATTAGTTTGCATGCTCTCAGTTTGCACACAAAAATACAGCAGTCTTTTCCCACCTCTCAGAGATAAATTAATAGAAGAGTGTTAAGTCTCAGGTTACTAAGGCTTCATTACTTTTACAAGCTATGCTAAATAATTAAAGTGCACTTGTCAAGCAAGTGATTAGAGAACATTTCATGCTGCAGCATATATTTTTACTGTCTGTTTACTTCAACTGACAAAATTAAATCATTCACAAAATCTCCTGTACAACTGTGCAAACAACTGAGACTCTAAACTTGGAGAGGGGGAGAGCTGTGGGACACAAAGACAAGCATACATAGGATGTGATTAAAGAAAGAGCACTGGATTAAAGCCACAGATGAGGAAATAGAAACAACAGAACCAAAGCTTATTCTTGGGATGCTGATGAATGAAAATGACCTAGAAGCAAATCTAGCTAACACCACTTAGAATCATAGAATCATAGAGTGTACTGGGTTGGAAGGGACCTCTAAAGGTCATCTAGTCCAACTCTCCTGCAATAAGCAGGGACATCTCTAACTAGGTCAGGCTGCTCAGAGCCTCACCAAGCCTGGCCTTGAATGTCTCCAGGAATGAGGCCTCCACCACCTCGCTGGGCAATCTATTCCAGTGATCTATCACCCTCATATTAAAGAACTCTTTCCTAATGTTTATCGTAAATCTACCCTTTTCTAGCTTAAAGCTATTGCCCTTTGTCCTGTCACTACAAACCCTTGTGAATAGACCCTCCCCTGCTTTCTTATAGGCCCCTTTCAGGTACTGGAAGGTCGCTAGAAGGTCTCCCTGGAGCCTCCTCTTCTCCAGGCTGAACAATCCCGACTCTCTCAGCCTGTCTTTGTAGGAGAGGAGCTCCAGCCCTCTAATAATTTTTGTGACTCTCCTCTGGACATGCTCCAACAGGTCCACGTCCTTCTTGTGTTGGGGGCTCCAGAGCTGGACACAGTACTCCAGGTGAGGTCTCACCAGGGCAGAGTAGAGGGGCAGGATCACCTCTCTCGATCCACTGGCCATGCTTCTTTTGATGCAGCCCAGGATTCGATTGGCCTTCGGGGCTGCCATTGCACACTGGTGGCTCATGTCCAGCTTTTCATTTACTAGTACCCCCAAGTCTTTTTCCAAAGGACTGCTCTCCAGCATGTCACCTCCCATCCTATACTGATAATGCTGGTTGCCCCGGCCCAGGTGCAGGACCCTGCACTTGGCTTTGTTGAACCTCATGAGGTTCACCTGAGCCCACCTCTCCAGCCTGTCCAGATGTTGCAGCAACTAGACAGGCTTTCTATGGCATCTCAGATCCTTAAAGTGGGCAAAAAAGCAGAGAATAAATATGTGTTGCTTGGAGAGACTAGGACTAATGATATTCAGCCAACACTGACTTTCCCAACGTTTAATTTACCTTCTTATCAGTACTTTCACAATAACATACGTTTTGGGGCAAGGGGTGGGGAAAGCTCTGGCTAGTGCTAGTAGCAGGGTAGGTAATCTGAAATATTCTGCAGTAAGCAGGATCCCTCAGGGCTGAAATAAAGGGGCTATGTCTGAAATGGCAAAAGGTAGAAAAATTAGACAAACAGCCTACCCCTCCATGACATCCAGAAGGCAAGGTCATTTCTGTAATGCCAAAAGACAAACAGAATTTCTGACACAGTGCACATTGACCTACCTTCCTCGCTTCTCCATGGGTAGGTCTTAGGAGCCCACTCCACTCACTGGGACAACTCACACAGCCAAACAAAGCAGATGTAGTAAAATGAACAGCTCTCCCTCCTGCTGATGGGAATTGATCTGTTTGGCCAACATGCCAGTTTTTCAGAAGTCTTCTAAAGGTTACTCAAAACAAAACATTGCCAGGTTGCAAATCCCTTCTCCTAGCAGCCACATGTGCTGTACCAGCCTGCTGCTACCAGGGCCACATCCATCCTCCCAGGGCTGCAGCAAACAGCAGGACCTGCTGCCCTGAACATTTTTCTGATGTTCAAGTTGGACTCTGCCAGTGAGCATACACACACAATCTGCTATTTTTTAAATGTACTAGTCACCAAAA
>JANVCC010000019.1:9582697-9730269 GCA_025345505.1 Todiramphus chloris collaris
GCATACACACACAATCTGCTATTTTTTAAATGTACTAGTCACCAAAAAGCCACACTTCCATTAAGCGGGAGAGAACGTTTCCAATGCTCCCGTTCTCTCATGACAGCAGAATTTCCCTGAATCAACACTTTTTACAAAGTTATGTAACAGTGAGCACAGCACGCTTAACTCATCCGAGCAGACATTGTGAACACGGTATAAGCACCAGGGTACTTCTTTACACTGAACTGTGCTGCAATCCAGCATGTAAATGTAAAAAAAAATGTAAAAGGTATATTTACCTCTTGGAAGAGAACAGCAAGTTAGCCAGGCAAAATCATGGATTCTTGTATAGGGGTTCTTAAGCAAACAAAGTGTTAGAAACAAGACTCGATAGATTTAAATGCAGTAAAACTGAGCTTTTAAAGCAAGTACAGTTCTTCAATATAAATATCAAATTTGTGATTAGCAGTACACTGGAACAGAGCCAAAGGAACTTCCCAGACCTTAAACAACTCCTCCTTTTTGTCATCTGGTGTGCTTTTACAGTGTTGACTGAACAGAAAGAAATGCCACAGAAGCTCTCAGTGATAACCAAAAATCAGGTTTGCAGCCTTGTTTCTTCTGTGGTATAAAACATTGTCTTCCTTTACATTAGATGACTTAGACATAAGCTTTCACATGGAAGAAGACAGCAGCAATTTGGTGGCTCTAATAAATTTGGAGACAGCAATTTTCTTCCCTGGAACAGCCTCCTTCACTCCTTTTCAGAACTGAAGTATCCATTAAGAGTGACTCAGTGGTAGCAAAAACATGTAAAAACACACATCCTGAAGCTTGTTTTTACTCTCCCCAGTCAGTATTACAGCTATCAGGAATTTGTGAAAACCATAGGTATGTAATATATTTTCAAGAGAGATGCTAGAAACTCACAACTGTTATTGCACAGCAATCAGCCAAATGTGTTTGACTCCTGACTAACCAAAGTCTTCTCTCCTTTCTATTTCACCACAGTCACAAGTCCTTTGCCTACTAGAAAGGGTAATTAACATATTTTTTATCCTTTACCAATTTCTTGTCCTCCCTTACTTTTCTCTTTTTCTTGGATGTCCATGAAATCAGGTGTAGCCTCCATGTGCAGGGACACAGACTTGCTTACCTTAGCCACCTTACTTGGGTTATCAAACACAAAGTACTTCTCTATTTTAGTTTTCCTATTGTTTTAGACTAATACTTTTCCCAATTCAAGTTTAGACTGCCATGGAAAAACCACACATACATGTTAGTCCAGGGAGGGAGAGCAGTAGGGATGGTGAGAGTACAGGAATGAAAAGCCAGGTACCAAGTGCCCACCACCTTCCAGCAGGTCAGGTATCACATATTCTGGAACACAAAACCCTCTGATATGCCAGGGCACACCCTCAAATGACCCTGGAGAGCTCTAGTTTCTTAGTTTTGCACAGAAAAGCTTTTTCACAGGTCTTTCAACAGAGCTGGAATTACATGAAAACTCTCCTGAATAATTTTTTATGCACACATACAGCCAGGACAAGCCTTAGCCATTGCTCCTGTCATACTATTGCGGAAGTTACACTGTACGTTCCTGTAACAGAAACTATGCTACTTAAGTGCAGCAGGATGACATAATTCTGAGCTCAAAATGATGGATATTTCCATTTCTAAGATTTTGCACAGTAACTCTTGATTAATTTCGGTCTTTGAAATTAATGAGCTTATCAAAGTAACAAAAAGGAGGCAGGGCTATTCTTGCTCAACACAGTGTTATGTGTTTCTTCTAGTATAAAATTACTTTTTGATCAATCATTTTTATGTATTTTCTATGAAATGGATATGCTGCCCCTTACCCAGTAAAACAAGAATCCACTTCCTGGTAGCTGATGATGACTGAAAGATGAGTGTCCTTCATGCTCTGGCAGTATCCCATGCAGGTCTCAGAGCAAACATACAAGTTATTACTTTTTCAGTTTTTGGGAAAGCAGATTATTTTGTACTAGGAAATCTAAATAATCTGCTAAAACTTTACCCTGCCTTCTCTACTCATACGGATATTAAGATTGGCTAAAGAAGATCCTATGTTAAAGATGACAGCATTTGGCATTGTGCTGAGTAACTGAAGAAAATTCTGAATCCATTCAGGACTTTAGTTATATCACACAAGGGATTCAATAAACATCATCAATAAATTATTTCTTTTCAACAAACTCAATACAAAATGCAAGCTACTAAGTAAATCAGGTGAAGATTACGAAAAAAGATGTGTCTACAAACTGATCAGACAAGAGCAGAAATTGGCTCAGTACTGGTACTTATGACTGCAGCTCACAAAACCTGCAAACTCAGCAGTGCTGTACCCACCACTGTGTTTCTTCAAGGATCTGCTCAAAGACTTTTCAACCTTTCACCACTGAAACAAGAGTGACCTGCTCCAGCTCTGATTCTGGAAATCCTGTGGCTGCCTGTACCACATAAAAGCCTTTGTTGGTGGAGAGGTGGATTTAAAAGGCCTGAAGGAACTCTTATGATAATCTGGTCTGACTTCCTGCCTGGCACAGGTCTTAATACCTCATGCAGCAGTTTCTTTATGAAGCACAAGAACTTGTAACTCTACTAAAAGATATTTCAGAAGGAGATCTAATCTTGATTTAATTACTCCAAGTGATCAACCACATTCCTTTCTAAGTGTTTCCAATGGTTAATTACACCTACAGTATCGTATTTCCAACATGAACTTCTCTTGCTTATCTTGCTGTGTTTTTGTCTGTTGGAGCCCTATCCTATCTCCCTACACAGATATTTTTAGATATCAACCACATCACACTTAAAAATTGTCTTACCTGAGATAAATATGTTTGCCTCCTTGGCAAATCAAAACAGGGATTCCCAAATCCAACACACAGCAGCTGCAGTGGTATTATATAGATAGTTTTTGACTACAGAGACTAAACCAGAAAAGTCAATTCAAGTGAGAGGGGAAGGCACCTCAACAGGCTTTTCCAGTTTTCATAGCAGTTGCTTGAAAGACCTGGAAATTTGGGATTTAATAACACCGTGATCTGTAGAGTTTCATTTTTAACTTAACTGATAAATTCTAGATCAAACTAGATCAGTAGTTACTAAATACTACAGTTAACTCATAAAGAAATAGATGGCTGATGGCAAGTGGTTTTCTACTGCTTATATGTCAAAATCACATAAAAACCCTGCTAATAGAATGACCCAGAACTTCTTCAGGCACTGCCAAGGTGGAAATTGAGGAGTGAGCAATATGTACCCTAAAATACTTTCAGTTGTGACTCTGAGAAACAAAATGAGTAAATTTCCACTACTGCTGTCATGCTATATTACTTACGCATATTACTTAGACATTTATATTACTGTAGCATTCAGAGGCTCCACATAAGGCTCTCTTGTGTTAGGTGATCAACTACAAACAGAGCGAGTTTAATTCGTTTTTGCAACGTTTGCCCAGTTCTTGTACAGCTGAATCCTGGTAAGGAGACAGAAGGAGGACTTGTGTCCTCCCTGGATCACAGAGCTGATGAGATCAGTGTACAAAGACTTCTCAGAACTAAAATTTCTTCTGGCATTTACTAAATCCCTGTACTACTCATGTAGTTCTCAACACACTATAAAGTTCCCAAGCTTTCTTAGCCCTATTCCAGAAGGGCTTTCAGTATTTCATGCTGATTTGGTGAAGAACAAGAGCATCTTGCTGTCTCAGAGATATATTATATAAGCATGCACCTTTGTAACTGCAAATACATCCACATACTTTCTATGTAATAATACAAAGCAAGAATATGCAAAACTAGATTGTCTGCTGTTTACAACATCACGTTAAAATTTTCCACAACAAAAAATGTGATATGACACCTCATTACTTTTTTACAACACTTCTGTTTTTTCCATTAATATTTCACATTTCTACTCACTTGTGGTTTCAAACAGTTTACATGTTGCATAGCTTAACTGTTTTTTTTTTTTAAGCTGGCCTCTTCCCTATTCCAAGGATGCCCCTCTGCAAATCAGGAACACAGTTTATGTAGATGTATCAACTTTTACTGGTTTAAGATGTCAGCATGTTTAAAAAACATTCCTTTCTATCCCACTTCCATTTGGAAGGCATTTGACTTGAAATAGGTGCACAAAATCCAGCGAACAACTCCACAAGCTTTTACTTTAACCACCAATAAAAACCAAAACAGGCAAATATAGGAAACAAGGAAAACAGTAATCAACAACACTTCCCTTCCTCGGTATCCTGTGAATGACTATTAAAATGGAAGTTATTACCTGTGACTGAAAAGTAATTATATATTTCTGTAATGTTCTGAACAGGTTCATAGTGCAGCTGCCTGTCAGTACAACCTGCTATCTGACACCTGGTTGTTATTTGACATAGCTGCTTCATTTTCTCTAGAAAACCAGCACGTGAATGTCAGCATCCTCCCTAGCAATGAAAGAAATAAAAAGATAAAAATCCCCCCTTTTTAACATCCCTTGCTGTTGGTAATGTATTGAAAGACCACCTCCTGCCTTTTGCTTACCTAGCAGATACACAGAGAATCCATTTCCTGAACGCAGCCTCAATCATGTCATATAGAAGAAAATCAAATACTCACTCCAGAAGAGTTCACCCTTCCTCTACAGATACATTTATTTAACTATGTAACTCATAAACCCCTACAACCATAACTCAAAATCTCAAAATTTTGCTACAAATATACTTATTTTATCAGCATATACTCTAATATTTCATTTTCAAACTGCAAAAAAGTTTGCCTTATAAGTGAATGTTTTACTTGACCAAGTAGTGAAAACTACAATCTGCTAAAAAATAATTACTTGTAAATTCCTTATAGGCAAAAAGAGGTTTCCAAATCTATGCAGGTTATCTTATTTTCTTACTTTGATTAAAAGACCAATAAAAACCAGTCAAAAGTCCTTACACTCATTCTGCAATACTGTCTCCTTTCCTTTCTTGCTTTGACACACTGACCTACGTCTAGGATCTACTCTGCAATGCTGAGCATATTTGTTAAAAATTACCTCCAATTAACTCCAGTATCTTACTAAAGTGGAATAAAAAACCCTTACCTTATTAGAGCTTCATTTTCTGTTCTTTCACTGAAAAGAGTAAAGAAATCTGTATTAAAGATCCATTTGGTAAAAAGTACTTTCTGAAGTTATTATTTTAGTTTCACTTGAATTAACACCAGAACTATGGGGCTCTTTTTACATAAGTGAAATAAATTTCCATTATTTTGGAGAGTTAATCATTCTAAACACTCTGGGGCAGAGATCTTTATTTACTTACTATCTTAACTAGCTGTTCTGAACAAACAACTCAAATGCTTTGGAAATATTAATACAAACAACTGATCTAGTCAATTCATCACCCAAACTGCAGGCTGACTAGGCATGCTTTATAGGTTTATTTTAACTGCAAACAGCATTTTATGACCAGTATTTGTACTTCTATTATTTTTATTAGACAATAGGTATTTTCTATTATAAGATGGACTTGCATTGCAGTATGCTCATTCCAAGAGTTTCCTAGCCTGGAAGGTTTATTTAAAGACATCTGTTTTCTGCTCAGTCCCGAAACAGGTAGGGTGAGCAGTGGCTGTAGA
Source organism: Todiramphus chloris collaris (assembly GCA_025345505.1). Classification (NCBI taxonomy): domain Eukaryota; kingdom Metazoa; phylum Chordata; class Aves; order Coraciiformes; family Alcedinidae; genus Todiramphus; species Todiramphus chloris. The sequence continues at coordinate 9,588,331 of JANVCC010000019.1, forward strand.
AGAATGAAATTATCAAACCGTTTCATTAACCACCTGCTTCAACTAAGCCATTCTATATGGCACATTTGCCAAGAGCTCACCAACATACAGCACAACATAAAATTTAAAAAAAAACAAAACAAAACAAAACTCCAAGGCTATTCTCAAAAAATTCCAGCATGACTCAGAACAATCAATGAATGTTGAGGTCTACAAAAATATTAACCTTCCATTTCTTTGTGACTTTTGTTCAGTCCTTTACAACCAAACAGAACTATTTGCAGGCATCAGCATTATAATTGGGAATTGGATTCTGTTAACTCTGAAGGAAATAGGAATTTTTGGCACTAACGTATGCAAGAACAGAATCACACTTTATCTTATTTCATTTTCTAAATTAGCATAATATACGTCATGAAATAGGAAATAGAAAATAAAAAGCAAAGTCTAATAGAATCTGACAATTATTAGTGGTATTTGTTGAAAAGCAGAGAAAACCATTGAGTCACAGGCAAAACATCTCAACCTCTAGCACTTTTTGTACACTTGATTAGCCATCAGTCAGTAAGGTTAGAAATTTACAGATGAAGGGAAAACAAGGACAGACCTTGTTCATCTTTGTCAAGGATGAATTCTCCACTCTGCAATGAAAATACTGTGTTTCAGGGGACAGAGGGGTTAGTAACAGAATCTTCTAGGAATGGCTGTGAATCTGTCAATCGGATGGAAGCAAAGCTTAAGTGAGTAATAGAAGTGTCTCTTCCCTTAATTTAGAGTATGTTCACCTGGTATTTTATGACAGACCTATAAAATGAGCCTATTTCAGAAACAGTACAGCTAAAAACCAGACATTCCTGGACTGCAGAAATTTATTAGATTAACCATCCATTTTGAGAAAAGGCATGAGATGTCATTTTTAGGAACTGGCTCATCAAAGCTGACATTTGCAGTGTCTGATTTCCAACGGTGGAGTATCTGTATATGTATTACCTTTAAAGGAAGAGGATTAACTATAAGGTCATTTTATCATTTACTAAAATACATAAAAAACCTCATAGGTTTAATTTTCTACAGTTCTTTCTGGTAATCAGCTATTAGAACATGCATCAGCACCAGATTACTTGACATTTAGTTGTCTGGCTTTAAGTGTGGGTCGCCCACAAGGAAGGTTTTGCATGCAGGAATCAAGAGACAGAAGCAGTAGGTATTGTATGACTGGATGCTATGCAGGGTTTCAATAGGATTGAGTGGGATTTATTACAGCATGAGCCAAATCCTTCTTACTTTTCTCATGCAAAACACCCATTGAAGCTAGACAGAGTGCAACTGAGGACATATTATGTCTCTGATTCTTTATTATTTACCTGTCACAATACTACAGCGGACCACGGCACAAAGTCTATGGGACCAGAATGGTTCTTTGTCAGAAGGGAAGGGAAAACCTTACAGCATAGCCTGTTCTGACCACAAAGCAGGTACAGAGGCTAGCCTTAAGAAGACTAAAAGTCATTCTGAACTTGTGACGAGATCCACAGATTCTGAAGCACAGTATTTCTATGCTAGAAACACAGCACAGGCTGCTTTGAAGCATATTTAACTCATCCTACGTACCTTTAAAAGAATGAAAGCTGACTTTGGCAGGGTTCATGACTCCCTGAAAAAAACCCAACCTAACATGCTTAAAGAAACAGTTTGCATTAACTTTCCCTTATCTGATCTAGCTGTTGATAACAGAACAAGCTATAATGAGAGCCATGAGCACCTCCCAGCACAGGTTCTCACGAGCCCTGCTGCCTGCCTGGCTTGATGGTCACAGTATACATGTGTTCAAGAGGGCCATGTCCTGGAGAAAGAAGATCCTGTTATTGTTCTCCATCAGGCATCTAGAAGCTTTTCTCTATCTTCAGATTATCTTGCTTCTATCCAAGTGGAGATAACCTTCACCCCAGTGTGCCCAAAACCACACAGGGTGAATGAGACTCCAAGAGTTCTACAGTCGCTGCAGAAGACTTGTCTGGTTTCCTACCTTACTAGCCTCTGACACCTTGGAAGAGAGTTTCACGTGGGCTCTTTGCTTTCACATAAAAATATGTTATTTCCTGTTAGCTGCTTGCGCTGCTTTCATGCTTAATAACCTCCTTCTTTAGATGGAGGGGAAGATCTCTACCAAAAAAAGAGAAGACATTTTCATTGCAGTATTCAGATGTGTCATTTATCTAAGCATATGCTCTTTACAGTAAAAACCGTACTTGTTGCCAGCCACCAAATGTGTTAACTTTGGATGTACTCGGGAGGGATTCTAGCAGATTGCCTCAAAAGCACATCAATACAATAAAGTTAACTAAGCAGACAACTGTTCACACTCAATGACAAAAGGTTCTGTAATTTCAACAAGGTATTTACCATTATCCTTTCGATTCAGATACAAAAAAAACCCCAAACAAACACAAATCATTTTGCAACCTCCATCTTTTTCAGAGCAACTGCTTATGAATCAGTTTTGTAAATACTAAAGCTAACACTAAAAGAAACTGACAGTGATTGTTTTAACCATGTACTTTGCTACTTGAGCTTTCTTAAGTTCATGAGTCTTCTTAAAGAAAACTCACCAACAGCTCCAGTCAAACCACAGAAAACTAATACCGACAAACTGATTAGACAGCAGAGTAGATGTAGATGGAAATTTCCTTCTTTAACAGGATTAGAAGATTCTCGTCTGCATGGAATTGTACATATAACGCATTCCTTTTTGTATCAGTCATTACTATTTCATCTTTTCTGTTGCTGTTCAGCAGAAATTGCAAAGCTGAAGATACAGCAACATCTCTTGCCATTAATCAAAACATGGGTTTGACCCCTGTAATGAATGCATCCAGTTAGAAAAAACAAGTTATTTCCATGTGATTCAGCACTTATCCAGTACACAGTAGGAGAAAAGGTATTCAGATACACTACACAAAATTTAGATAATTACATATTCTACCTAAATCTGTGAACAGATATCATATTAGGGATGAGAACACTACTTTCCTTCTTATACATATATTATTAACCAACAAAATCCCCTTCATGCTATTACTTTTAGGTTCCTGAAATCCATCAGAGCTGTCTTTGTTTAGGAAGAAACAACTAGGGGGAAGATTCTTTAAAGTTACCAAAACATGCAAATCTATTCAGTCTTCTACTACACAAATCTACCATCACACCAAGTTTTGCTTTGGTTTACTTCTGTAGTCCCTGCAGGATGCCCTCATGTTAAGACATCCCCAAGGATGACTGAGCAAAGCAACTACAATTTCCTTTTTCACAAAAGATCACAGAAAGCCAAACAGGCCTGGAAAAGTCACCAAATTCTCATTCCGTCAGAGCCAAGGAAGGAAAAAGAAAGGGGTGGGGGACTAAGAATGCGGACCAGGACATAAATTCATTCCTAAAGCCACTCCAGTAAGTTTGGCTGTCAGTTCTGCTGTGTAGCAGCTACCAGTAAAAATTAAAATGCATGTCAGTAAAAAAAAAATAAATAAAAAGAAAAAAACAACAAAAACAAAACCTTAGGAGGAAAAAAAAAAAAGCCCAAGCCAAAAAAGCAGGGAAAATTTCACTGACCTCCCTCGGCAAAGTTCTTCCTCAAGATGCACGGAACTCTGCTGGCATAGAAACATAATTTAATTCTTCCTGCCCCACCAGACTTGACTGAAGGCCATTTGATTTCACAGTTCCAGCACTTGCAGTAGTTAGGAAGATATGGCTCACTTTGTAGAGTGAAAAACCACGACTGCAGCATGCCAAAGTCTAATCTCTGACAGGCGTTTTCATTTCTGACATCAGCGTGCCTTGGATTGTTTGGTCCTTCCTTAGGGACACTCAGCCTCTGCAAGTGCAGCAAAGCAGCAGATTACCCTGTGTGCCCAGTCTAAACTCCAGAACCTACAGATGCATCCTGAGAATGTTTACTACCAGTACAATGCTAATCGTACTGATAGTGATATGCTGTTTGCAGGATAAAAGCAGAGAAGAAAGCCCACGTTTAGCTAGGTCAGCAAAGACAAGATCATAGCTAGAAGGCAGAAAACACATTAAATAGTTCCATATAATCATATATACAAATTAAAAATCAACCATCATTGTCAAAAAACTGCATATAACCCCACCCACAGCTATATATGCCTACACGTAATTGCCAGATCCAAGAGGAATATGCAGTCTGTGTTCTGCTGCCCCACCAGCATAACCAGTCACAGAGCCACTGTCTCATGTCTGTCCTTCTCCCCAAGAAAGTGCTGAACGTGCAGGTAGGTTCCTCTTTACCCACCACTTATTATTGCTTTTGATGACTGGCTGTCATAGAAATCATGAAGGTCAATGATTTTTTGGATGCTAGTCCTCCCCTTGGGTCTAAGAAGTCTTACATTTCAGCCAGGTAGTTCAACCCAGCTGTTTAATGGTGGAATAATGAGTAAAGAAAAATCACTGCTGCTTCTGTTGTGTGTTTGTTGAGACCATCCTAACAAGCTAAAAACTCACAGCTGCTTTACCGAAAATGCTATGAATACATTGTCCAGAATGTATTATCCTCTCCAGTAAATGGTGAGTCCACAGACAATAATGTCTACAGTCCTGTTTTGCCAGCATTTCCATTAAAATTCTCCATTTAAATGAAGAACTAAAAAGATTAAAATACACACTGGCTAGTAGAACTTCAAGTTCTATTGCACTACATGCTATTTACATTATAAATATTAATGTTGCAATGTTCCTTGACTTAAAAAAAGACAAAGATAAATTCAATTACTTAGAAAATAAAAACCGTACCACAAAAAATTGTTTCAAATTCTCAGACTTATTTATCTACTATTTTTTTTTAAATACATTATTTGTGCCATTAAAAGCAAAAGCAAATGTATTATTGTAATGCATGGATTCATAGAATTGAAGAGAACTAAGCAGATCTCAGAAAAGGGCAGCCATTCTCTCTGTGCATAACATAATCATATGCCCTAAAGTGAATTATTTTCTCCTTCTGAAAGGTATCTAGGTATGTCATCTCTGTAAGACCAGGCCCAGTGCCACCAAAGGTGCAACAATGCGCACTGCAGTCAATGAGAAAGCTTCCATTCACCCTAGCCTTGAAAACCTTGCCTAGGATCAAAAGCCCAATTACAAAATGCAACAGGGTGTTGAAAACGCCTTTATACATAGTTTTCAACTATCAGTGTTCATCACTTTTCTGAGTATTGCCCAAAACTTCACAAAAACCTAACAACAGTCAAATCTGAGGGGAATCGTCAAGCTTTAAATGCAATGTATGAAGGTGGTGAAATGGAAAGTGTTGGAGACTCAGGGCTGTTCATCCCACATGTGTTTAACCATATAGTGCTGTTATCGGTGGAAGTCACCACTTCTGAGATTAGTCATGCAAACAGCACCCTGGAATCTTCTCCTCCAGCTTACTGAAGAAGAATTCAGAAAGCAGACAAGCTAAGACATCCAAAGCAAGGTGAGACACTTCATCCGTAGATTCAGACTGTTTTATACCAGGTATCTGGTTTCAATCATCATCCATACGTCTGAGTAAGCATAAACTAAAGCAGAAGAAAGACCTGGACCTTCAAACCTTGTATCTGAATGTGTATTTTTCCCCCAATACTTTTTGTCATAACTGAACTGGTGGTGCCATGTTTTGCTTGGGATGGTGGATGAAAACCATCACATCTGCACACTGGAATGCAGCTCTTAGGGCTGTTCCATCAAAAATTAAGCAAGAAAGTTCTACAAAAGCAAAAGTTTAATGCATGCATCTACTGGGGGGGGGGGGGGGGGGGGGGGGGGGGCAGGTAGTACAGTGGATTAGTCTGTATGTAGCACATTAACAGATTTACCTTCAAGATCTTTTTTTCTTACATTTCTTTCTTCTTTCTACCTGTATGGCAGATGCCCTCATTTAAGTCCCATGTATAGCACATGGCCCTGTAAATGGTCTCTGTGTAGTTCAGAACTGCGGCACAGACAGTTATTTGAGCAAGGAATACGTCCTTAAGCTCTGCATAACAATTTGAAAGCTATGAAAAATATCTTAAGAATAAATAAAACTGAAATCTGACATTTGAAATTCAGTGAAAGCAAGCTTACAGAGAAGAGCAATTTATTTTTAAATTAAAAAAATGGTACAGTAAAGATATGAAGGAGTATGTACAACAACACTGGACAATCATCAGGCCAGCAATTTCACTGAGAAGTGTTTTTCAAATGGCAGTTTTGGTTGCCCATGTAAGAAATAGACAACGAAATAGAAACAACTATTTCTAAAAAAGGCTTTGGAAAATGTCTCCCTATGCCCAGTAAATACAGTAAATATAGATTTTCAGTGGAACACAGTTTAAATAGTCTCTGCAGCTGTCTAACTTCTTTTCATCATTTGTGGAGAGGTGGTGGTAAACTCTGCTAGTGGCAATGACACCATTTGCTAGTGATAACCAACTATGACCAAATTCAAAATGTTGAATCAAGATTTTGTGGCTAAGCTAGCAGGATAAAAGCCTTAAGAAATGATATTTGCTTTATTTTCTGGAGCTAAGGTCAAGCATGCCGAAGGCCTAGGTTTTTTTGAAAGGTGGAATTGGGCTAAACTCTGATTAAGAGACAGATCTAGACATTTGGTTAGTAACTGTGTAGTAATTTATCAAAGCAGATCTTTTGTAATTGCCTTTTCTGTTTATTTCTACCAAAGAAGATCAGAAAAAAAAAACCCAAATCTATCAAAGTACTCAAATTCAAAACTGCAATAATGCACACTGAAAACTTCTGAATGTGCAGCTATCAGGGAAGGGGAAAGTTGTATTGTCCTCATTTTGGGTAGTTCATAGAAAAGGCTTTATTTACATTTCTGTATTTTTAGAAAGACAGTGGTATTTGCTTGGTTTTTTTCCCCCCAGCATATCACAGATAAAACTCATCTGTCAGGTTTATGAGGTATTTGCAGTTGTAACTCAACAGACAAATCCTTTATTACAAACAGAAAACATATAACGGGGATTTACAAAGCTGTAATTATACTGAGAGGGTTTATGCATAAGGATATATTAGAAGAAATGCTATACACAAAATACTTTTTTTTTAAGAAAGATTTTTTTAAGAAATCCCCTGAGCATTATCACCACTTACACTAAGGAGCTTTTTATAACATTACCATAAGAGGAATTTTAAATGCATGTTATCCCTAAGGGAGGCCTGCAGCCTCTGCCAAACTCTCCTACGTAGGCTGAAGGCAGTAGCACACACCTGGTTTAGGGGTAGTGAATGATGATAGATGAGCAGGGCAAACTTTGAGCCCAAAGCAATCAGCCATACTAAAGGCAGATGATGTACCCCAGCTCCAGCTACCAGCCAATGCATGTCAGCTGCTGCAAGGATAATCTCACTTCAGCTACAGATAGGGCCACCAGCACATGAATGACAATGCATCAGTCGAGTAACAAACCACCAAGGACAAAGACCACATTCTTGCTTTTGCACTGGTCCATCTGGTCAAGAAAGGCACCTGGACACACAGGAGTGGAATGCCCAGACCCATGATGGGTGCAGCCAGTATTCTGAATCTCCTGCTTCACCAGCAGACTCCTGAGGACAGGCACTCACTGAACATCAGAGACCTGTGGCCAGCCGCATGGCGTTCTCCAGGAGACACATACCAGTTACAGCCGTGCCTGAGGATGCTCTTGAAGCGAACTGCCAGCCAACTTGTCCCAAGACACAAAACACAAAAGCAAAGATGACTTCAAGCATCCCACTGTCTGAATTAAAGAGGGTGTTAGGTTTCACTTCAATATTCCATGAACAGAACATAGCTGAGATGTTATTTTACAATATAGTGAATATTCTTTATTTAGTTATCAATGGCTGCCACAATTTCTGTTCTTGTTAAGTCAGGAATATTTCCACATCTCCTGACAATAAAACACTGAGCTGGGAATCACTAAGTCTAAACATTTGTATGAAGTTATCTTGAAATCCTTTTGATCCTACTGGCTTCTTGTTAAACTAAAACAAGACAATCGGACTGTTATTCAAGAAACTATAGTGAATAAAAAAGGAACTACTTTCCCAAACTTCTTTCTAAGATCAGTGATTCATTATCATAGTTTAAATTTTTTTAATAATTAATTATTAGTGGGCAGTAGCACACAGAGTTTTACGTACTGCATTTTTAAGGTTACCCTTGAACAGACTGTAACAGTTGCTAGTGCTATATATGGCAAACTCCCCCACTGGTCTATTATTAATTGCTTTGATGGAGATAGGCACTATGATTGCTCAGATGGTCAAGACAAATTCAGATCCAATGCAACGGACATCAATACCAGGATTAATGTGTTTCCCGTGCGGAAACTTTAAAAAATATATTCATTATAATGTTTTGACTTCTGGCACGGATCCCTGAATCAAGACCAGGCTTCAAGGAAGGCAGAGTGACAGGAATGTGCAGGGAGAAATAAGGTGGTATGAGGCACAGCAGCAAACCCACGGCGCAAGGGGGCTGACTGGTCCTGATTTGACAGGAGGGAGGAATGGATAGCATCACCTCCCCTACCCTTCAATGTCGGTGTCGAGTTGGGAGTGAAAGAAGCTGCTCAAAGCCTGCTGGTAGAGGAGAGGGGCTGAGAAGCAAACCCGAGAGAATACAGGGGAGAGGCAGAGGTTCACAGTCTTCCAGCCCAATCACTCTGATGTGTGACTTCATGTCTATAGGCAGTATCAGACACAAAATATCCTACTTTCTCTTTTGTCTAATTTCTGAAGAAAAGGTTTTCGTACTTGTTTTGCTTCCTGTTTATAAGGAAGGAATTTTCTTCTGCAAATGCATCAGAAGTACAATATAACAAAGCAAATTAATATCTCAGCTAAACTACAATGGAGTAGAAATCTGCATTTTCCATTTTACAAACCGGAAGAGCTTTTGTTACATATTATATTTCAACATTGCTTGTTTGGTGTTTTTTTTAATTTCAAGATCAATTTATGACTTTCATGTTTGGGATTGGTCATGTGGACTATGTAATGGAAAAGCTCTAAAACTTATCTGAATCATTATTTTATTTTGTTCTCCTGTGGTTCCAATTGTTCATCGTTAATTAGATCCAGCCACAACATCTCATTGTGCAAAAGGAATACTCTGTTTTAATCAAAATCTTGGACAGCATTTTGGATGGCATCTTTAACAACTTGGACAGAATATTCTGTGGTTTCCTTGCCGATGAGCCATCATAATGATTAACTATGAACATGTCTTCCACCAAATGCTGACAGTTATTATCAGGTTATTTTGATGAACATCTGCCTGTTTCACAGAACCGCTTTAGATTTCCTTGAGGTTTTCACCTGGTTGCTTCACTCAAAACAATAATGAACTGTTAATGCGTTCCATAAGATGCATCCATGCTGAACTCCTAAATAAGTTTTTCTCATTTTATGCTATGCTGAAAGTGATGCTGTAAACACAAAAAATGACTGCTAGTCTTCTGTCTTTGAAATCAGATCATTGTCACTTCCAATGTTCAAATTATTTTCCCCATTGCTTTAGCAGTGAAGAGACATGGACAGTGTTTGGGAATGAAACCCACCAATAAGCTTGTGCTTACGAACTGTCTTCATGGATGTATTTTAGTGACAAGGTACCAAATCAGGTTACCCTCACAGATATTTACTGATGACAAAAATCTGAAAAACATCTCCTTGGCAGGAATAAACACAGCACTCCACTTTTTCCTGTTGATATATAAATTGTGAATCAATGGCACTTTTGATTTTGGTGCTGCTGTTTTGAGAACCCTTGCTAGGATTTACATGTTGCTGTCAGATTTACCCTTTTCTTTTCTGTCAGGCCCTTCAGCAACTTCTTCCCTGCTGCTTCCCCCTGCTACAGTCCCAAGGAATCACAGGCTGAAAAACTGATGTTTCCTGTTACCTAATCACCTGTTCATAGCAGCTCCATCACCAATTAAAAGCGAAAAAGGAGAAATAGCCACTAAATCCCTCAGTGCTGTAAGGTTTGTATAGAGAAAATTACAGCGAAGTCTATTATCCAGCTAGAATCTAGAGTTTAGGAAACCAAGATGGTAATAGCTTATAGCTATGCAACTGCAACATCTGCCTGACTGTAGTGTACAAGTTAGCAGTATCTAACGTGCTGTCTAGCCATCAGTTATTCCCACTTGCCTTCTCTTTGCAAGAATACAGGCAATAATGAAACTGGTTTATAATAAATTACATTATATCATAAATTATAATATCATCATATTGCATTATGTAATTACAGATAGATGTAAAAATGTGTTGGCTTTTAACCTTCTATTTTTTTTCAAATTATGACAAGCTTTCAGTCTCAGCCTGAAAGGAAATATAATAAGCTATATTTGCACATGAAAGTGGTGATTTTGGATGCCTGGGCATTTTGCTGACAAAATGAAATGTCTTTAGTGGAACCTTGTTTCCAGTAAGAAATGAATACCATCTTTCAGATGGTTTAGGTTATGCACTCTAAAACGGCCTTATGCCAAATCATGAGTCACTTTTGAAAATTCAAGATCCTGTATCTAGTATCAACAAACAGCAAAAAATAAATTCCTTAACTATTATCAGAGCAGCACAGTAATTTGGAGAAAATGGAAAGCCCACTTTTGATGGTTTCTTTCCTAAATGAAAACAAAATAAAACAGCACAGCAAAGAGTTTCAACTGACGAGTTAAAAAACAAAACAATAATAATAATAATAAATCCAACAATTTCTGCCTGTATTTTAAAAGAAAAATTAAAAAAACAGTAACAAAAGCTTATCCTTGTTGACATGGGGATATGTATACCACATCAGCCCATTTCAAGCACTGTGCCTCCAGGACTTTAAACCAAACTTATCGTATTTCTACCACTGAATATAAATGCTAAGGGTCAAAATCCCCAAAAATGTACCCAGCAAAACTATCATAAGTACCAGTTTGCTAGCACAAGGCTTGAAGAATTGACATTTCAAAACTCTTAAATTCTGCTCTGCCTTGAGTTTACATATGATTGCTGCTGTTGCACAGCACAAAGTCCTGCATTCGTGTAAAAAGACACTGAAAAGCAGAGACTGGCGGGATGGCAGCCTGCTTCCTTGTCGCACAAGTTTTTTATTCATAATGCCTAGCAATTTCTGTAAAGTGACTGACAGACACAGACTTTTGGGAGAAAAAAAAAAATTCAACATAGCTGAAAATGTGTTGGTTTAATGCTGCAGCACAGAAGACAGCGGCTCTATGTGCCAGCACAGCAGGAAAAAAAAATCAATTACTTTTAATAGACAAGCATTTAGTGGAACTAGTATAATCTGCAGTGACATTTCCCGTCTATTATGTAAGCTGAAAGCTAAACTTTTGCTTTTATACAGTTTATTGCCTATCTCCAACACAGAGCCTTATCAGCTTTCTCTCCATTTCTGAGATATTTTAGTAGCAAAAGAAGCGGGACTTATCAGATCCTTGAGATTCTTTCTAAAACTCCTGTTTTCTTCCACGCTGTGTTTATGCTGCCATGCAGACATCAATTCAGACAGGCTTCAATAGGAAATGTTGTTTGTTTAGTTCACATGGCTCATATTCTATGTCTAAAAGCTTCTCTGAGACGTCTAACTCTCAATGGAAAACAATTTCAAAAGTAAAGAAAAATCCAAGAAATTCCACAAAGAAAACCTGGAAATTGAAAAATCAAGGACAGACGATCCATTTTACCAGCATCATTCCCTAACGCTCTTTTTTTCTGAATTTCAGGAAAAAAAGTGAGACGACAAGGAGGTGGGTACTTAGAGACATCACTGTTTTTATAACTCAGGCATCATTCAGAACATGAGAATATCCACCTTCATGGCAGCAATTATCTTTGACAAGATTTTCCAAATGGCATTCAGCAGCAGACTGAGAGAGAGCAGGAACTGGCCACAGAAAGAGCAAAACAGACAGCGACAAGACTTGCTCTCGTCAAACATCAGTTTATAACTCCAAGATATTTACATTAACAGTTAATTTCTTTCCCAATCTTTCTGTCCATCTATCTACTGTTATTCACCTCCGGGCGGCCAGTGGGTAAAGCTGATATCTTAATCCTAACCCCTTCAAGATAGCCAGTGCCGACAGACTGACTTGTTTTTAATGTATTTTGATAGACAAATAAAGCTTCTAAGTGCCAACCAGTCTGCATATTTAGGATTCAGTACGCAAAGAAGCAAATGATTAAAATCTAGAGATTTTGCAACACAAGTTCATAAGGGCTATAAATACAGCACATAGCATCAAAAGACCTCATCAGCCAGACATCTGAGTACTAGAAGGCGATGCAAGGCATAAAAGAAATCAAACCTTCAAAAACAACGTACCCAAATGATTAGGCAACACTGGAAGAATGTGTCTTGCAGGAGACTCTTTATTGTGTATATATAACAAATATGTTTATGATTTCTCTTAAAAGGCCTTTCTTGCATTATCTTGGGATTAACAGATAGTTCGTGTCACGCCTGCCTTCCCACACTGTGCATACCACAATAAACAGTGGTGCCTGCGTTAGACAGAATGTCCCTTCCAGGTACTTTTCACCTCCTGAAAGGGTACTAACACTGTCCTGCCCTAATGCCTTCAGAGACAGATCATGAGCAGAAATACCTGACTTTCCCAATCTGAGACATGAGCAGAAAGCACATAAGCACTGACAGCACTGTGGAGCTTGCCAGGCTACCTCTGGGTGCAAAAGAGACACCAACCACTCCACTAGCTCTTCAGACCAGGATACAGCCTGGACATTTCCCTCTCTCTCAAAGAACAGCATATTTTGCTGAACCATGTCGCTGATGCTGCCATGTGCTCTTGACAGAAAACAGCCTTCAAGCGAAAACTCTCTTGCAGGAGCAGAGGGGTGCATACAAGACAGGAGCAGTCACCACGCTAGCTCCCTGAGCACCCCAGGGTGCTTACCCAGGCAGTACCAATGCCCAGCTCTCCTCTGACACAAACCTCTCCTGTAGACAGAGCAGAGACCACAAGTGTGCCTGTGAACAACCCAATGACAGCAACACAAGCTGGACAGAAAACCATGAAATCACTAACAAACTCACTCAGAAACCTCACGATGCTCATGCAGGGAGCAGTGACTGGAATTTCAAATATAAAATGTACCATATATAAAATATACCAGACAATGCCCTCTGTTTTCCATTGAGATTTTCTACAGGGGCTGAGAAGGCTGCCTATGCCTATCAGCTGGAGAGGGCTGCAAAACCAGTAATGGCCAATGCTCTGCCCTTTTACAGAAAATAGATGCTGACTGAGACAAGGAATGGGAAAACCAATCTTAAGCTGTCTCAGCACAAAGGAAATTTTTTCCACGTTACAGCACAGAAAACATGTGTGTGTATGTGTGTGTGTTTTATTTCCATTTAGTTTTGTTTGGGTTTGCTTTCTTCTTTTTTTTCAGACAGGTATCAAGCTAGTAAAGCTAAGAGCAATCTCGTATTTACATGGCAGACCCTGACTGTGGGTAAAGTCCTCACATCATGACATCATTACTAACATTTTTCTCTCTAATTATTTTTGCCCTGTTTTCTATTATCTAGGAAAAAGCAATTAAGAGTTGCAAACACTTAACAGGAATGCCTCCTCTAAAAATAATTTTCCAGAAAAACTGCAATTCAGAATTCATAAAGCCTCGGGTCTTTTATTACAGAGATATTCTGAGTCTCATAAAGAGAGTTTCTCATTTATGAGGCAGTAGAAAGGGAAGGGCTTTCCATCAGGTGATTTTGAAATTCTTGGTCAAAGGTTAACTTGGTTTTTAATTTCAAGGTACAGAAAGGCTGAAAGAATACAGGGATAAGGACTGCCCTGAAAGTAAAACTTCAGAGGGATGTTACCAATCTGAAACCAGGTGATGAAGGCACATAAATCTGCCTCCTCTATTACACCTTTCCTCACTCTTGGTTTCACAGACAGTTCCTGAGAAGTGAAAAGGCAAAGTCCATTTCAGAAAGTTTAAAATATAATCAGATTTTTCTGGATGACAGCACAGAGAGAGGAAAGGCTGTTTCACTAATTAAGATCTGAACTTCTGCTTTGACTTCAGTTTTTCATGATGTTACTAGGTATTTAAAAATGTGGTACTCACTCATTGCAGGGTGCAGCACCCGCAGGGCAGTGAGTAATGGGTTTACTCTTGCTTCAGTACTGGCAGGAGCATGTTGGACTGGAAAATGAACCTCTATTTCCTATCTATTTTATAATCAGTTTATCTATCATCTGCTTAATTCTTACTCCCATATGCAAGATAGAAACAAAACCTTTTAAGCCTTAGTACTACACTGAAATACATTCACAATGCTGTCACTGACTCGGGCAGCTAACCAGTGACACTGACTTGTAACTGAGGACAGGGCTTGGCCCCAAACAGTACATCTGTCATCTATATGAAAAACTCACGAGCTAAATCTTTTCACTTCTTTTAGCTATAAGAGACAAAACAAGAGAGTCAGCACTCAGCCAGGGAATGATTCAAAATCTAAACCTAGGATATCATTTTAAGGAAAGTAACTGGTAATCAAGACAAAGCATATTTTCTCCTCTAACAGAAAAAAGACAGGATTAAGTTATTTTATTTTATGCCATTTTTTTTTGTTTTCATTAACTGAAAAAGTATAAAATAACCAACCAAACATAGCAGTAAGATATCAGATACAAAACAAAAATCTGCAGTATTACAGGCCCAAGTATATTTTGTTGCAGTCCTGAAGTCATACATGTTATTGAATTCTGGTTTATTTGCAAGCTTTCCTGATTCTCTAAACACAAACATTATTTTTTGGTATTTTGTAACTATTATGAGGTGATATTAGCCATGAGGGTGACAGCTGTCAGGAACTATTGAATCGAAGGGTCTCTCTGTAACAGATACACATGAAGTTCTGTATTAGCTCTAACAAGATGCACTGTTTACTAAAGATGATTACCCATGAGTAAATAATGAGTCATGATAGCCTTAAAAAAGCAAACACACAGTTAAAGAATAATTTCTAACATGGGTAAACAGACAGCACTGAAAATTGAATCACTTATGTGTGTTTTTCCTAATAAAGTGTTAAATATTAGAAAAGCTTTAGAAAATAGCCATAATTAGATAAAAAAATACGTTAGAAGGTCTTGGAAAGACTGTACATCTTAATATGTCTGTAAAGCACCATTTACAAACATACAAACAGATAAATGCAGTCTTAAATACATGCAGGAACAAATGGAACGGGGATTGCTATTTAGATGACAACTCAAACACACCATGGTAATTTTGTCATTCACAGTGGGTTACTGCACTATTTTCTAAACAATGTAGACCATTGAAACACTACCTGGTGGCAATCAGGCAGGAAAATAATACTGCAAATCTAACACTGTCATTATAATAGGCAGGTAAACTGCTCATTTTTACTATACTTCTTACATTTATCAGATGCCTTCCTGGCACTTTGAGAATTTACTGTTGGGGAATTCATCTCCAGATAATAACTGACAGAGGTGAAACACTCTCCCCTTCATTACTACTACTTCCATATGCATTTTATTTTCTAATGCTACCTTACACATTTCTTAGTTCACTGACAGGTTCCAAAAGTTCCTCTGGGTAGTATGATGGCAGAATGAAGACTCTGAAAAATAAGCTTGTATCATATCCATTCAAAACACCACTCGTATGTACGGACTTTGTCTACAACGCTTTGCTCCCAGCGGCTCTGCACAGCCTCCCAGACACCTGTAAAGCTCATCAGAAATATTAAAAGAAAAAAATAAATGGAACTTTTAATGGATCCTAGCTGAGAGTAGTGGCTCTGGAGTGACAGCAAGAGTTAAAGACCATAAACATACTCTACTGTAACTGCACCTTATCATATAACCTTTTGAAATGTTTACTTGTAAAGACTAAAGCAGAACAACATGGACTTTAAAAGAAAAAAAAAAAAAAAGGATTTTAAGGACAACCAAATTTAAGGACAGTAAGGAATTGTGTGAAGATAGGAAAAAACATGCACCTAATCTGCTTTCTTTATGTATTAGAAAAAGATCTGTATTGAAAATTGAAATGGATATTGTCCAAATGTTAGGACTAATGCTCTTTACTTGACATACTACATTCTGAAATTAAGGAAGCCAGGATATATTTGAAAATTTCACAAGGATCAAATAACTACATTGCATTTTTTGGGGAATTTTTACAGTCACACCTCAGTCCAAGGCTGTGTATTGCCACCACATTTTGAGGAGTGCTGCCCAGCTGGCATACCATGAAACCAGAGGAACCAAACCTGGAAGTTTTGACATGGAGACAGAGGTGCTTTTTTCCCCTTTCTTGTCTGTGTACTTCTCCTCCCATACTGGTCTTGAAATGTAATCTCTTGTGCTTTGACCAATCTATAACTTCCATTCACAGATCAGTTTTTTGAGATTATGTGATTACTTTCTAAAAAGGTGTTGTAACATCTTAAATAGCATTTTTTAGAGAAGAACCAGACAGTTAGTGAGATGGCCAACCACAGAATGGATTGCATAACCTGTCCTACAGGTTTCTTAAATTACAGACACTTACACTTGTGAATCAGGGTCACATGTGTATGTAACCTGCAATTCTACGAGGTAGTCCACATGTTTTGGCTGACTGATGATTGTTAAGATTACTGAAAAGGCATCAAGTAGCTTTAGCTGCCAATGATCATGATACAAAAGACGGCACTTCTTGCCCAACAATCCTCAAAACACTACCATAAATGAAGACAAGATGAATGCAATTGGAGCATCTCAACTAGAATAAAGACCCCTTTAGGGCGCTTGAACTGTCAGTCTGAAGCTTAAAGGGAAAATGAAATATAATCCAAAATGTCACATGGTGCTTACAAGATTATATAGGCAAATATAACAGAATCCTATTTTTGCTTTATTTTATATTATTGTGAATATTTAACTAAGAAAAAAGAATTGTAAACCAGGAAATACTTAAAAAGTGTTTTCCTTTTCTTTCAATGTTGTTACAGTAGAGTTAAATTAGGTCAAAGGCATGATTTAGTGTTCAAAACCAGAACATGTCACAATTACCAGAAATCATGCAAGAGGGGACTTCAGTAGCTGCCTATCCCTAACCTACCAAAGTTGTTCATTCCATATTATACAGCTGCTGGTGCTTTACACAACTTAGATTCCTGTCATCACTTCCAGGGTGGTGACACTATCACACATAAACCAAAACCTGAGATCCATCCCTTCCAATAAGAGATGCCTTTGTTAAAATTAAAAGCCACTTTCACTTTTTACAGTTACCCTTTACAATTACTTTCAGACAATTCAGATACGTGTTGCCAATAAACGTACCCAGACACCTTGCAGTTTTGCCAAAGAATTCCTTCACCATGAGGGTGGTAAGACACTGGAACAGGTTGCCCAGAGAGGTGGTGGAAGCCCCATCCTTGGAAGTTTTTAAGCCCAGGCTGGATGGGGCTCTGAGCAACCTGCTCTAGTGGGAGGTGTCCCTGCCGTTGGCAGGGGTTTGGAACTAGAGCATCTTTAAGGTCCCTTCCAACCGTGACAATTCTGTAATTCTACAACTCTATGTCATTTTTCTTTCACTCCCCCTCTTACTTTTCCAACTGCTCCCTGAACTCTCTTCTGTTTAATCTCTTCTGGTTAGAAAAAATAATAAATAATGAGGGGTACACAAAAAGGAACACAGTGTTCTAGGACTGGGCTTATGTGAGCTATAGAAAAACGGTACAAAGCTGAGAAGAGCTGGGATCTGCCGGAGAGTGACGTCATGACCTCTGTTTATAGCCATAAATTATATCAGCAAAGCGACAGTGTTCTGCATGACCCTGTATTGCTTCATTTTTTCTCTTTTTATTATTACTGTGCCTGTCTTTGCTTTACTGATTCTAGTTACTTCCTCCAGTTTGATAACGGTCTAACCAAACACGACTTTCTCCTACACGTCCAAGCAGAAGACCCAATTTTACTGTCAACACGGCCAGAACAAAGCAGCTAAACTGTTATGGAAACATCGAGGCCAACACCCTAATAATGTCCCAATTTCTTATGTTAAACAAAGCGATAAAATTATTCTTAATTAAGAAAGGGTAATTCAACAAAAACATAACTTGAAGTGTTGACAGAAAATGAAATTTATTGACACAAAATAACAATGCATTTACTACCAGAAATTCAGCTACTGCTTTACAAAATGTTCAAACGATACAAAAAAGTGATATGCTGCACATCCAAAAATAAAAAAAATATAAAACAGTACAGTATCTTAATTCATCAGGTTTTGTTGTATTTGTTGAATTACATAACGTTCATTAGAAGACACAATTAGCTTGGATTAAAAAGGGAAGACCATTAATTGCTTTAAACATTAATACTACTGGCTAACTGCCACGTGAAGGTGTAAGGACTCATACTGAGTTATCACAAACTTTTGCCAAGTTTTTCATAAAGATATCATTAAGCAAGAAATACAACAAAATTCACCAACATGATTCTGCATTACATCAGAAAAATCCACAAGTGATACAGCAAAAGTCCGAAGAAAAACAAACAAGAGCACAGTATAAATTTAATCCTTAAATCAAGATATTAAGCTTGCCATATATATAGATGCAGATGGCTGGGTATACAGATTCCAAATTTAGTACTGTAAACAAAATTATTTCCATCTTAAAACCACACTGTAAGCAGATCATTTTGCTCACAAAACTGTTGAACTTTGGAAAATAGTAAGCTTTTATCACCTACCTTTATTTTTGCATTTCTCCAGCAGCAATAACCACTGAAGGCAATCTCATACAGAGTTTCATTTTAGACTCCCAACCTGTGATTTCAAACGTTGCAGGAAGATGTGTATTTATTAAACATACATAATGCTGACTGAATTTCAAAAATCATTGTTGGGATCATTGCTTTTTCGTTCCAACGTACCACTTCTGGGCACTACATAAGGTCATAATCTGGCTTTGATACTCAGTGAGACTTTCACATGGAAATGAGACAGCAATTCCACTCCTCTGATACTACACTAAAAAGGTATCTCGTTCATTACTAGGAGCATTATTGAAGAAGACACATCCAAGTAAATGAACAGTAAAGTATCACAAGGACTGCTGGCATCTGCTGGCTATAACCTAGTAGCTCTAATTTGCTCTGCTGATACAGTACATAAAAGGAGTAACACCTGACAGTTTTTTCTCACTCAAAACCCATCCATCCAAAAATACAAAAAGCATGCAACCAACATGAATCCCCAAAGATTATCCTCAATACAGAGAAGCTCAGCAAAAGTAAGCATTTAAACTGTAACTTCTGATCTGCCCATCTGCTTTCCCCACTTAGCCCCGCTCTCCAGATGGGAAAACAGGTGAGGTCTTGAATTACTCATATGTCACTCTGTAGTTTTGCCCACGCCCTTCTTCCTGTTACACCATTACAAAGTGTTGGGAAATTTGGATCTTCTACCAGAGACTGCAGCTCTTAACCTTCACACAGCAATAGGTAAAGCTTAGTCCTATTCTATTCCATGCCTTTTAACATCTACCAGGTTGAATCTTTCAAAGTCTTCCTGCCTACTGCTCTTTCTGGGTTTAAATACTTGTCCTCCTAAGGAAGAAAAAAATTACACTGAGGTTTTCACAATCCTAATTTGTAAACTGTTTCAAGCTCTTTTAGATTAAATTACTTTCCAAAGCAAACACAGTAACACTATACTGCTCTCGTTTCCAAACACAGACTGGTTTACGACTGCGCAGGGCACACAATACATTCGCTTCTTTCAGCTGCCCATGTTCACAAATGGCTTCAGGAGAACGTTGCAAAAGTGCAGGACGTTCCACTCATCCAAAGCTATTTAAAGGAACAAGACAGAAATGTTGACAAGATTAAGAATGATGTATCAGAAACAAAATATTAGCAACAAAACATTAAAAGAAAAAACTCAGACTGGCGATTTGATCTTGTAGATCTGGGCTTATCATCGGCAAAGGTCTGCCTTCAAATATCTTCCTTGCACCATCAATTAATTAATTCAGCTGCAGACTTACAATCATCAAATACACTACAGTTATATCTACACAGACATGTTTTGAAGAGACTGAGCTCAAGTTATAACTTGGCTTGGAGTTCAGCTTCAGAAAGGGGAGTCCAAGCTTTTCATCCTACTGCACGTTATGCTTGCCCAGACAGCGAGCAATATCCCGTCAGCAATCCACCTTCCCTTTGCCTTCTGTCTCCAAGGTAAATTGCTGACAAGCCTTCCTGCTAGTCCTTGTAAGTTGAGGAAATAAAATCTGTAAAAAATATTGAGAAATAGAAAGCTATTTGAAAACAGGCAACTTGCAATGTTGTTGCAAAACATGGGTTAAACTGATCTGAACTTACATTATGGGCACAAATTTTAAGCTGCCATTTGTGGATAAGCTCAAGCTATGAGCAAAGATAAGGGAGATGCCCAGTGCATGCCCTGGCTGCCAGACAGTGCCCACATTGGTCCCTACCAGCCTACAGGGCTGCCTCATGAGTAGGTGTCGTAGTAATGAGAGAGGGAAGATTGTCTGCTTCAGTGCAGGTTTTGTGGTTGCAGTTCCACCACTAGATTTCAGAACTTGGGTTTCTTGCTGGAGAGACATAACCCAAGAAAGAGATCTCTGAAAAAGCTCTGGGAGCCAAACTGGGCAGTAAAGGTCAAGGGAGAGGAGAGAGCAAGGGTTCATAGAGTAGTTTGGTTATGTAAATTTGGCTTTTTACACTAACATTCCTATGAGCAAAGCATGATCAGAAAATTACTCCTAAACAGCAGCCAAGTCCTGGCTACTTTTTATGCCCATATGACTCTTTCTATGGCATCAAAAGCAGTGATCCGGAGCACTGGCTCCTTACATGCAAAGGTGAGAGCATGAATTCTAAGTAAGCTCACAACTTCAATGTGTGCATGGAAAACACATTTAGGGCACTTCTAAAAATTACAGAGAAGTTTTTTGTGTAGATAAAAGTAGTGAGAATTGCTTTCTGTTTTTTTGGTACGAATTCCTAATATTTTTATTGACTGCCCTAAATTACTGCAGGCAAGCCTAGCAGACCAGATTAAAGTGTGCTCTACAATTCCCATTAAATGACTCTATCTTAAATTACTTTTTACTTCACTCATCTCTAACCAAGCAAACTGCAATTCCTCATATCAGACTGCCCATCTCAAGATGAACTTTTTCTGAAAGCTTCAGTCACAGAATGGCTAAGGATGGAAGGCACCTCTGGAGACCATCTAGTCCATTCCTCTGCTCAAGAAGGGTCACTTAAAAGGTTGCCCAGGACCATGTCCACCTGGGTTTTTAATAACTCCAAGGATGAAGATGCCACAACCTCTCTGGGCAACCTGTGCTGGTGTTCAAACAGTCAAATAGTATTGCTATTTTTGCAGTAGTAGCTACAGAAAATGTGGTTTGGTTTCCTACATGCAGAATTTTAGACTCTTGTTCTTTCCTCTACTTAAATTCTATTCCTTAGAACAGAATCTATAATTTGGGAAGCAAGGCCCTTATGACAAGAATTAATCCTGCTGTCCCCATGAAAATCTAGTCTGAAAGAAAAAATGGGGGAGAGGGGCTCACCTAAATTCACTTATGCTCCACAAATAGTTCTATGGTATATGGAAAACAAAGTTGTTTCATTCAGATTCTTGAATTTATCATCTATCAGGTACACAGTGAAGACATCTAAAAACAGAAGGAAGCATGCTACATACACATACATTCCTCCATACACATAGGAAACAAGCACTGTAAAGAAGCCAGTGCAGAGCCTGAAGGCCAGAGGTATGATCCTGACTGCAGAAGTGTGGCCAGGTCTGCCCTCTCCACTAGGAGACCCCATTGAGCCTACAGAAGTTCATCCTCTTGCCAGCCAACTGGTCACAGTGCCTGACCCTTGCCCCTCAGACAGCAGTCAAGTAAACTGATATAGACTGGGGGAAAAGGAGGAGAGGCCAAGGGAGAGCAGCTGCCTGGCACATCAACCCTTGGTCTAGGGCAGTTCAGGGAAAGCTTGCTTGTCGCTCCTCTTGTAGCCATCAGACCAGAACCATGATGCCAATTACCTGGCAAGGCTCCATCCACTCCACGTCCTCTGGTGTGAAGCTATGTAATCCCCTCACCAATAGATGCCAGCAAGAGCACTCCCAAAGCCCAGCTACTGGGCATCAACCCCTTCTGCCTCTCATGAAGAAGGCAAAAGAAGGACTTGATAATGAAGGATTTATTATTAGACAGGTGGGGGAAATGCTGAAACACTCCACAACCACAGGTGACATGTTCAGTCATAACCAGGTTTGACCATAAATGAGGAACACAGACAGCACTCAGAGCTGTGCTGCAAAAGGAAGGCTGAAGGCAAACACATGTAGGTCCATGTAAGAAACTGGCAACCTGCCCTAAAGAAAAAGGCAGAAGAGAAAAGGAGATGAAGGGAAGTGCCTTAGCCTAGCTGTTCCCCTCCCAAGTATCCCAGTCAAAGCAAGCTGTCTTACCTGTGTCACTGGAGGTAGGAGAGGGAGACCAGGAGGGCTAGTTCAGGGAACAGGTCAATAGAGAGGGTATGACCAGAGCCCTTCCTCTCAGGAATTAGGGAATCCAGCACTTCCCTGCCCCTGGACACACCATTCCCACCCACACCTAACCTCCTAGCAGAGAAAGCACTTCCACCTTCACTAAACTGAAGAGTGTTTTGATATGAGGCCTCTTGAAGTAGAAGATCCTTCTGCCTTGCAAAACATACTCCCACCATCCGCTGACTGGAAAGGCACATCCAGAATGGCTGCAAGCACATTCCCTGCTTCCTACCAGGAAAGTGACATCAGGGGAGATTCGTCTTCTCTGGGCAGAGGATAAAAGCAAAAGGGCTTCCCAGGAGGCCTGACTATCAGAGCAGTCCCTAGGTTCTCCCAGAGTTCAATGGAAATGAAGACATCTGCCATCAAGATGGTATCTCATGCAGCAACCTACCTGGCAAGAAAGGTAGCTTCATACATTTCAGAGGTTATCACCATTTTTGACAAAGTCTCATAGCATGTGCCAATGATTACATATGTACACAGCAGAACTGCCAAGTCGGGGGGCAAGGGAGGGAGGTGCTAAGAAAGCAGAGGGATTTGGGACAAAAAAACACAACCCAAACACCATCATGAACAACAAAAAAGTCAACACTCAATAATGCAGAAAGTTCAGAAGATAAAAGCATAGGGCCTGGTCAACACAATGGCAAGGAGGACTCCTGTCACTGACTTAACCTTCTGGTGGCA
This sequence comes from Todiramphus chloris collaris, assembly GCA_025345505.1. Lineage (NCBI taxonomy): Eukaryota > Metazoa > Chordata > Aves > Coraciiformes > Alcedinidae > Todiramphus > Todiramphus chloris. The sequence continues at coordinate 9,611,689 of JANVCC010000019.1, forward strand.
AGAAGACCCTGCTAGAGGAAGCCAAGAACAGTGCAACCCACTCTGCCAACAGCAGAAGCATCACAGCTGCCTTTAACACCTGCCAGATCCAGCAATCAGGGCAGCAGACAGGCCATCCAATAGGGAAATGCGGCTGAGGATGCTATCTCCATGCAGAGCAGTCTTCACGGAAAGACAATGTCTCTAGCATCCCTGTCCTATTTCTGGCAAAGAAGAAAAGTGTGAAGTATCTTAGGCAGGGGACTTTGGGGTGAAGGGAAAAAAAGAAAAAAATAAAAGAGTTTACAACAGTTGAATGCTAAGTTGGATAATCATGTTAGATACCTTCACGGTGTTGAGCTAAGTGGTTTTCTACTCAAAATTCAAAATAACCCGTGACAAATTACTGTCACACGTGTGCAGTTTACAGATATGGACCACATGAGCACCATATCCTACGTAACCAACTCCATTCCCTGTGACTGGATGTTCAGAAGGTTCACAGTTTCAAATAAAGTTAAGAGGAACTGTAGTTTTCAAACATGACTGTTATTATGTAACACTCATCACCTTGAAAAGTAAAGCAGTAGCAGGAAAGGACTCTAAACATTAGTTTATCAGCATATACCAAAAGAAGCCTGAATTAGGGCTGCGTAATCAACCTTAACACTGGTATTTTTTTCCTTAGTGCTTGATATTATCACCTTAATAACCAGCAATTTACGCAGTTAAACAGTTGATCCAAGTCCTCTGGTCCAACTAAGCTGGTTTATTCTGGTCACATAGAGCACTTCAATAAACCAAATCACTTCAGTAAGTCACATCAGTGAAACAGGCAAAACATAAAATACACACAATTCAATGCTGCAGAGGAAGCATTCAGTGTTCCAGATATAATTTTATCTAGATTTGTAGAAATAAAATTGTACACTAATAACTAATGGAAATATTTTTTTTCCTTTTATAATTAAATTTGGCACAAATATTTTATAGGCTAATACTCTTTTAATGCCTATGTACATGGGCATGTATATTCTAGATTTCCACAGATACAACTCTGTACAGAATCCTTTCCTGTTTATCTAAATAGATAATGTGTTTCACCTTATCTCTTTTAGGAAAACAAATGAGTATGGAAAGTAAGACACCTAACTTTAAAAAGTTAACACCCCCTTTCGTTTCCTGAAGCCATGAACAAAGTTGTCCTTGGCTTTACACAGAAATGCTCCTAATTACACTGTGAAGCACCTTGCACACAAATACATCTCATTTTGTAAAAATAAGTTGGAAATATTAGAAGACCTAGCACTAAGTTAATAAACCATGAGCATGGAAATATAATTATTTTAATGTAAAGCTAAAAAAACCAAGATGGTATGATGTCACGTGAAGGCAATCCTACGTGTGATTCCTGGGCACCTCAACACAAGAAAGACATCAAGGTGCTGGAGCAAGTCCCAAGAAGAGCAATGAATCTGGTGAAGTGCCTGGAGAACAAGTCTCATGAGGGAATTGTGGTTCTTTAGCCTGAAGAAAAGGAGGCTGAGGGGAGACCTTATCGCTCTCTACAACTACCTGAAAGGAGGTTGTAGAGAGGCAGGCACTGGTCTCTTCTCGCCTGTGACTACTGACAGAACACGAGGGAATGGCCTCAAGCTGCATCAGGGGAGGTTTATACTGGACAATAGGAAAATTTTTTTCACTGGAAGGGTTGTCAGGCACTGGAACAGGCTGCCCAGGGAGGTGGTTAAGTCATCATCCCTGGATGTGTTTAAAAGCCATAGAGGTGTAGTGCTTGGGGACACGGCTTAGTGGTGGACTTGGTCAAGTAGGGTTAATGGTTGGACTCGATGATCTTAAAGGTCTTTTCCAACCTAGATGATTCTATCTTCTATGTCAAGAGTTGCAAGAAGGTAAGAAAATGGACCAGGAAGGATAGGATTGTGCTAAAGACCAGAAGACAAAAAATCAATGCTAAAGAAGAAATATATTCAGTTTATTAGTGCTCATTCTTTCTATAGGTAGGAAATCAAGAAGCAGTACCAGCAGCGCTCCATAGCTGCTGACGTACAGGTTGGCTGGAGCACGCAGCACGTAGCTGGCATAGCTGAGGCAAGGGAAATAACGCAAAGTCACAGATGGGAGGTGTGGAGTTAACAGTATACTAAAGGAAGCCAAGGAGCAAAACCAAGGCAGTGGAAGAAAGACGTGAAGGTCTGAAAATCCATGAAGCATGAAAAAGCAAAAGGCCCAGAGTTCAAGAACATTTTACAGATGCAGATAATGAGAGCAAACATAACAGATAACTCCAGGAAGCCAGCTTGCAACAGTGACGAAAACAGCTTCTCTTACCCACAGAAGTATATTTTTCCTGTGAATATATTAAAAATGGTTCACCTGTGTGTCACTAAGATTATCAGTTACTGAGCAATTGTCCAGTGGTCCAACTACTTAAGCAGTTGACAAGTACTTCTAATTTTCTTTAAAGAGCTCCTTTATTTTCCTGTACCACAGCTGTTCCAAAGCACATCCCACAACCAAGCAATATTATTGCTGTACCTGTGGCTTACAGTTCATTCCTACCAACTCCCATGAAGTAATCCAGAAGACATTCAAACACTGATGTTAGAACAGGCAAAAATATTTATCAGGTGAGCAGAATTAATTCACTTCAAGAGACGTTGGTCTTCCTGCCTTGTTTTCTACCTTACTATTAGGCAGCTTGACAATCAGCCCTTTTATTTCTTCCAATGGAAAACAGACCCCTAATTTATTGGGTTAGGTTCACCAGAGGACACAGAAGAGTTCTGTAATCTAGAATGATCACACTGCTTTCATGCGTATAATCTAATTATAGCATAAGAGTATTTGCCATTTTAGTTCACCAGTAAAAAATACTACAATTCTGTATATTTAAGACACAAGGATATATCATATTTTTAAAAAACTGTAGTTTATTCATTTATTCTTTGACTAATTTATTGGTTCAAGTTTCACATGACCTTTAATTACTAATAAGATACAATAGGACAGACTAAAATGAGAAGTTTTATGACCAAAAGCATTCAGAATTTAATACATAAATAATTTTTGTGTTTCGAAAACATTTTATTTGCTTACAATTTCATAGAAACATCCTGTGTTAGGCTGTTACACGCACTTTGGCAGTATGACCATAAACTGAAAAGGTTAACAATGAGAAACAACTTTTCCAACTGATCTTTTTGGTTGCACTGTCCCCCTGCCATAACCATGTTTAAAGTAAAGTAGTTGTGATGAGTAATGGAAATTATCTCTTTCACGTGTTGTGAATTAAATGAGAGAAACATCTTAAGCAAGATTCAATTACCTTACTCAAAATGTCCTCTTGGACCACATACAATTGATTAAATAGCAGTGAATTGAAGAAATAGAATTCTTTAATCTTTACACAGAAATTAAATTTATTTATAGTCTGCCCTTGATTTTCATAAAAAAGGTTCTCACAATACATGCATTGCTTGTTTAGTTATTCCTGTAATGTATGTAGAATCCTAGCTCATCCCTAAGATGACACAGTATTTCTCCACTGTACACTGACAAGTTTAAAAAGCATCAGAAGCAGTACAGCCCCACTAAGGGGCATGGGACTGATCTAGTAACTTCTCTGATGGGATAAATTAACCCAAGCAGACCCCCGGACTAACATACCTACACTGCATTTTCCCGCACAGCCTTCCTCAACCACTCAAAAGGTGTTACTTCAGTTAAACAGACAGAAGCAGGAGAGTACCTTCGTGACTTAGCAGAATTCTGCTGTCCTAAACCTGAAGAGCTACTGAAAGGCATTTATTTATTTGTTTAAATGTGACCATGCACGAGAAAATCTAGGACTGCATATTTAGCCATTTCTGACATTTGAAAAGGAGAGAACAAACTGTGAACATTTTAAGAAAATCTTTCCTGATCAGTCCTCTGACCCTTTCCGACAGAAAATTCACATTTTAGATCCTGTACATCCAGACAAAATTCTCTAGAAACCAATGGCATAGATGTGCTGCCTCCTTCCCTGCAGATAGGTGAACAGTGCCCCAGCACTTCCTTTCTTCCTCCAGATGCCAGATTCTCACCTGCTTTGGAAATCCAGCACATGAGAGGACAAGACAAGAGGAAATACACAGCTCTGCATTGCCACCCCATATCCTGCAGTACAGTTCTGCCTTCTGCCATGAGAGCCATCTCCTATTAAAGAGCAAATTACTTTGGCTAGAAGAATTAGCACTTCCCAAGTCCTAGAAGGAGATCAAAGACATGAAGGCTCACAGAAATTGTGCTACCTTCCTTCTCATGCCTTCCCTCATTTCAGGCTATTTACCTGAACTTCTTTCACATGCATACCTCTTTTACCTTCTTCAACTCTTAGTAATAAACAAACCCCAAATCAGTAAACCAGAATAAGATGGCGGAGAGATAACGAACTCCAGAATTTCCTTTTCCAAGGAGCCAAAATTCCTAGTCTCACTCTTCCAGTAGCAAGTAAGATTACTGATGGAGGATGTCCTGCCTCAAATCAGGTGGCTTTTTTTGAGGTTTCATCTCTTGATTCCCTTCCAAATAGAATCACATTTAAAGACGGGCTACACTTGACAATAAACTCTGACAAACTTCCATGATTTAAGTTCAGTAATCTTTCTTCTCCCTATTTTTCTCTTGGCTGGGTTTTTACATATAGCCAAGAGGAAAAAGTCCTGCTCATCATCAACAACAGGGAAGCCAGGAGAGGATATATGCCTACCACAGGTATGCATTATTCTGCAAGTTTCTTTATGGAACACCAGTATCTGTTATCACTAGCAGCTTTCTCCCCTTCACCTTTGAAAAAATAAAAGTAAAAATGAGCAAACAAGTACAGTACACACATCAGAGAAAGCATGTCTTACAATTTCAGATGTCCCGCTATCGTAAACTCTTTGAAAATAACAGAAGAAATCTGCCTGCAGGGTAAGAAGCCTTCAGTGAGAGCAAATTCACTTTTTCCAAAATCCCCCATTTTGGGGGAAATTTGAAAAAAAACAGACATGTTGTCCTCACATTACAGGAAATGATCAGATAATAAAATTAGTGCTGTAGCATATAAAAGAGTGAACAAAAACAGCAGCACCACTTTCTACTCAGCAAAAGAACATTCCCACACAAGAGAAGGAGACAGCGCAATAAATCTGACTTTACATAATAACTTGGATATGCAAAGAATTTCAAAAGCACTAAACAATTTGGAGTAGCCATGATGTGCTGAACACTACCTCATACAAGACTTGATCCAAAACCACTAAAAATCAATGGGAGATTTTCCATCAACTCTAACAGACTTTGGTTTGAGCCCTTTCAGCTCTGAACATCAGAGCCCACACAGTTAAAAGCTGATGCAAACCACAGCTAAATCCTCCCTCTTCCAACATGGAACCATATGACAGTTAAATTTCCTCGGGACCATCCAGCAGGAGCACCCCCAGTTTCACAATTGGTACGTTAGGACTAGATTATTCCATCATTAGCAAGTAACAATGGAACACAACAGCTCATCCAAAGGTCACCAATTCAAATAAACTGAAGGAAGGCTGAGACTAATTTAAGGGTCCCAGGACTAATATGAAGGGTGATTTTGAGCCAGTTAGTAGAAAAGAAGTCTTGTGAAGAAAGGAGTTGGCATACCCAGTTTCACAAAACTTTTGTTCCTATCATGTCTTAAACAGCTGTTCAATGAGAAAATAAAGGGCTATACCTTCCAGTGACTTCGTCTACGTTCTTCCCTTTAAAAAAGGCTATACATTTAAATAGTTATTTTACAGTCCAAAGGAAGAGAGAGAACTCAAGCCTCTCACAAGTAAGGCAACACTACTAACTAACACAATTGCACTGATCATGGTAAATGTCTCCTGAAAATTACCTTTTTACTACAGAAATTTATGTTTTTGTTTTGGTTTGTGGGTTTGTTTTTTTCTCAAGTGTTTATTCAGAAGTTGGTGCTGGGAACACCGGAACCAGGAAATCTAGTAAATTGTCACAACACACAAGTAGCACTGAACTGTAACAGGAAAACAAATCATTATAAAAAAGATCCGGTCTATCAATTATGCAAACATATATTTACAAAGAACTAAGTTTTATAAATAAAAGCTAAATATGTTACTATAGCTAGCAGATGGCTCAGTCTGAATGTATGAATTTTGTGTTGTAAAAGGAACACACGCATACTGTAGAAAAAAAAAAAGTCTCATTCACCCTCCTGAGTTAGAGCTGGTATTTATTACAGGATTTTTAACCTGTGTTCTTTCTTCCATCACCCTGAATCACAAGGTTTCTGGGGACCACGGACCTATCGGGCTCCTGCCACTCACCAGAACAGGTGCGAGCGCTTCTACCGGCAAATGGCTTCTTAGGGCTGACAATTTTCCCTTTTCCTTTTTACTCATACGCTGCCTGATCAATCCACCCACAGCAGCTTTCAAGCCTTCCTCTTCTATATTTAGTTAACAATTAACACATTTGGCTTTTTAACTTCGCGGATTTCTGTTGTTGTTGTTGTTGCTTTAGAAAGTCAAATAAAAACTTCAATGGATAAACTCTTAACGGGGAATGCTGCAAACATAAATAAATAAGGAAACGTCGGCAGACACGCTCGCCGCCGGCTCCCCCCTCCACCTCCGACTCCCGCGGTGATGGATACCGGCGGGTGCCGCGGCTCCGCTCCCCTCCCAGCCCTCCCCGCCGGGCCGCGCCGCCGCTCGCACCCCGCCACCCCCGGATGCTGCGGGCGGGCGGCGCCCCGACGGCCCGGCGGATCTCCCTCTCCGACAGCGTTTGCGCGCCCCTGCCGCCGCTCTCCCCGCCGGTGACGGCTAAATATAGTGAGCGGCCGGGGAGCACGGCTTGCCTCCCCCGCACTCGCCGCGCAGCCCCCCCCCCCCGCCGGGAGAACGGCCCCCCCCCGGAGGCAGCGCGCCGGGCCCCCGCGCCCCCCCCCGGCGCGGCCCCGCCCCGGCCCCGCCCCCCCCCCCCCCCCGCCCCCCCCCCCACGGCCCCGCCCGCCCCGCCGCTGCCGCCGCCGCCGCTCACCTCCGGCCGCCGCGACCCGCCTCGCCTCGCCTCGCCTCGCCTCCTCTCCTCGCCGCCCCGAGCGACGCGCGGCCGAGCGAAGCGAAGCGTTACGCAACGCGCCCCGCGGCCCCTCCGCGCCGCGGAGAGGGTCGCCGGGAGGCGGGCGCGGGGCGGAGGGAAACCGCAGCGGAGCCGGAGCCGAAGCCGCCCCCGGCGGCCACTTGTAGCACGACTGGGGCTGGCTCCCGCAGGCGGCCGGGTTCCCCCCGGCTGCGCCGCGGCCCCGCGGGCGGCGCCCGGGCAGGGCGGGCCCCGGGGCGCCGCCGAGTCACCCCTTCTCCCCAGGGTCCCGGGCGGTGACATGCGGTGACGGGGCTGCGGGGGGAGGGGGTTAGGAGTCGCTGCGGGGACCCCCGAGGCACTTTTCTGCCACGGAAATTAAAACCTTGGGCGATAACGCCACAGCATGCGGCCGTGAGTCGCCCTGACGGCGAGGCACAGGCATGGCCAGAGGAAGACGAGGGGGAGGACTCCGCTATGGTCAAAGGCTGAAGGCAGCGGCCCCGTTAACAACTCCGCCGCAGGGACGGAGGCCGTGCCTCAGCCTCTGGAAGGGGAAGCCCTGGCCGGCCACGGCTGTGCGCAAACACGCAGTCAAAGGGCTTTTTGATCGCACCTTCTGCACCCTGCCCGGCTGTCTTTCCCAGGCAGGCTTTGACAGGCGCGGCGCAGCGCCGCCCGGGTGCAGGCGGCCCCGGTGGGCGCGGGCAGCTGGAGGTCCTGTCTCTGCAAGGGTGGCCAGTAGCGGCTCTCCCCCTTGCCCCTGCTCGCTGGGTTTGGGGAACCTGCCCGGCCCTGGGTCAGGGTGTGAGGGCCACCTGCCTGCAGGGTGCAGGCCAGCAGCCCTGCGGACAGCCGACCCATGGAGAAGCCAAGAGGGATGAGGCAGCCTGTAACCAGCACACCCACTCCGACAGGAAAATGAAGGCTGACGAGCCTCTGACCTACAAAAACTGGAGAAACTGAGTCTCAGAAACATGATCGCTGCACCTCAGCCTAGCACAAGTGCTGCTTCTTGCTCGTAGCAGGGCAGGCTGTTTTGGGAGGCTGTATGTTCCCTGGCCTTCAGTCATGCTTGGAAGGATGTGCTAGGAAAAGGATGACAGTACCTCCTCACCATCCATCTCTAATTCATGAGGCAGGAAAAGCACGGAAGGAGAAGTGCCCAGAGTCTCATTAACAGCTATCAGCTTGAGCGACTAAGATGGCGTCAGAAGTAATAGGGATGAAAGCAATACCTACTTGAAAGAATAAGATCAGTTTGTTTTTCCTTAAGGAATTACAGGAATATTAAACCCTTCTTGCAGTTATAAATCATTTAATGCAAATCATTTAATCCAAACAGAATTTTTACAGGCTCATGAGGCTCACTCATTTTGCCAAGAGTGAGTCATGTACAAATAAAATGAAACCAACAAAGAAAAGAGCTCTCATACCATGTGTATGTGGGTGATCCTTTGAAAAACTTGTAATTATTTTTTTAACTCTGCCACAGCCAGGAAGACAGGTTTGTGAAGCAAGAGCAAACCTCGCTAACTGAGCTACAGCCCATCAACATTTAGTTTTCCCTTCACCCAGAAAGTCAGACAACAGGTCCCTTGTCAGGCCAATGACAGCACCATCGTGACTAATGTCAGCAGCAGCCCCTCGAAGGCCATGGTTTCAAACCAAGTTGTGTACTGATATCCTAAGGAAGCAAAAGACTTTTCAAAAAAAAAAAAAAAAAAGAAAATAATGTTAAGTGATTAATACTTAGTAGAAGAATGCAGTAGGCAGCTAATCCTTCACTTACGGGTTAGTTAAGGACATGAGTTAAACTTCATTCTTCACTCCCCATGTCATAAATATGTGCTGCTAAACACAGAGCACAGCGTGAGCCAGTGGGGTGGTGATGCACTGCTCTGAAATGACTAAAATGCAGGGACACAAAGCCATGTGATGGTGAGAATGGGAGCCTTAAAATGTGTCATCATCCCCATCTAATAAAACTGATCTGGAATGCCATTCACTGGAAGCAACAGCAAATATCTGTGGATCCTAGAGGTACAGCTTCCTAGTATATTCTGATGCCCACTCCTTGCATCATGTGGAAGAGATATGTCAGACTGTATCTCAAAGAGCTGCTCTGGGCACCCACTTTGTGTTTTAACGTGAGGACAGATGCTCCTGGGTCCTCACATGACCACAGCTTCCTCTCCACATGCTTGGCCAGAAGACAACACTGCATATGGACGGTAAGTCCCCCGTGTGCAGTAGGACAGAAGTGCGGAAGGAGCCCGACAGCATTTTGATAACAAGTCAAGGGGCTGGTCTTATGGCAATACAGCTGCTCAGGTCCACTGTGTGTTGTAGACACCAGTGGAGCAGAGGGACATAGATTTAGGCAGTCCAGGACCCTAAGCCTTCTGTGACTTTTGCTAGCACTGGTTCCCACCAGTGTGTAAAATGCTAGTCCTGCCTAGCAGTAAGAAAGGTCCTCCTGTTGCCGTTGGGAGTTTGAGAGACTTTCTGCTTGCCTTGCTGCTACCAGGGCTGTGCTCTGTCTACCATGCATACACATAAAGGCTTTTCTTAGACAGAGACCATGAGACGGGCACTCAGTACAACTGCAGGTCATGTAGAAGAGCTTCTGAATCCCTGCACTATCTGTACTGCCTGACCTGGAGCAGGCACTAAAGAGGGAGGAGCACAGGGAGGGAGCACATAGCTTGTACAGACAGGAAGGTAATGACATTTTCCTCCTCCCTGAGAATGAAAGTTCAGGTCATCTACAGACATAAGCTCCCACTGCATTCCAAGGGCCGTGACTTTGTACACAAATACAGGAGTCAGAAACTTCCTTCAGTTAAAAAGCAGCCAAACGCCAACCTCCTCAAATGACCAAGAGCTGGATCAGGAGTGCATAGAATGTAATCCATCTCTGAGATGAGCTGGAAGAGAATCTGTACATCTTTCAGGGCATAAGTCTCTTGTCAAAGAAACAGCTTTTTGCTTCCACAGTTTAACACAAAGACATAACTTGGTACCTTGGTGGATTTCAGCTATTTATCCCTCAATTTACTTTTCCTCTTAAGTATTTTTTGTCTGGATTTCCACTTTGGGGATAGGCAGGCAGGGGAGAACTTTAAGTCATCTGGGTTTTCCAATAGTAATGGACATCCTGCATCTGCCATCAATTGGTATATTTCCTTGTTGCTATTTCTTGTGATTGTTTTTCCCTATGGATCTTTGATTTTAAAATGGTTGCTTAACAAATCAGTTCAGATACAAAAAACTTCGTGCTTTTCTCAGAAGTATTACACTGTTCTTTTCTGAAGAGAGGTGTTACTGATGAGTTTATACACAAGCAGGCAGGTAAGACAGTCGATGAAATGCGAGCTAAGGAAGCAGCTGAATCAGTTGACCACCTAACACACATTATCTGGTAGAGAGAGGAGCCCCTAGTCACATTACAGACATGCAGGTTTTCTTATTATTTGTAATTTCCCAGGCCTTTTATTTCCTCGGTCCCCTGAAATAACATGTACTGCAATGCATGGGAAAATGGCAATTGAAGATGGAAACAATTATGGTAAAGCAGCACACAGCATCAATAGTTTAAGATCACTCCGGAGTCTGCAGATTACATGAGAACCTCACCTTTTGGCAGACAAAGAGAATCCAAACCATTTTGTTTTAAAAACCTTACAAACAATGTGTAAATCAGGAAGCATACATGCACCTCTTCATTTTTTAGACTCCCAGTAGTGAGACAGGAAAGCACCCGGTGTGGGTCCCTCTTTAAACCATGGATAACCAGTGTTTAGACACACAACAAAACTACCAGGCAGTACGTGAATAAAACGACTTCAGATTAATTTCCATTTATTATTAATGATAGCTAAGGTCAATCTTCTCTAAATGCCGTGAAAGACTTAAAAACATTTTGATGTTAACTGAAGGTATTTGGCCAACATCCTCTAATCTTTGTCTGGGGCAAACATCTATTTCTTGTAAAAAAATAATATTAAACCACTAACATTAGATACCGTTTAATTCTTTTTCTCTTTGATTTCTGTGTTACCATACAGTTTAATATGTCTGTTCCAAGATTTCTGGGGAACCTAAAAATAACCAAATGTAATAACACTTTGTTTTTCCACAGAGAATTTGAGGGGAACCACGGTGGATGTATGAGAACAGAAAAGAAACGAATGAAAGGCATGACAAAGAGCAAAGAAAAATAAATAACCAGAAGAAAGCACAACAGAGAGAGAAACAAACCTAGAGGCACAATGTAACCTCCAATGCACAGTTCATAGCATTTTTGATCTTCCACGCAAAAACACAGCAGGGAATTTTTTTCAAGTTATGCAGGGATGAACATGGCACAGGACATGTGTGCTGAGACTGCAAAACCAAATGAACAAGGGCAAAAAAATCTGAACTGAAAGAAAACCATCAGGATTAAGTTATCACCAAAAATTATTTTTAAGATGTGTGTTTCTAAATTGCAACAACAAAGTATTCGGGAAAACATTCTCAGCCTTCCTACACTGAAGCAGGCTTCCAGACTAAAGAGCAATTTGTGCATGTTCTCTTTTTTATTGCAAAAGCTGGTTTACTAAAAAAGGCTGTTTGGACTGTCATCAAAGGACGATGTGGAGGTTCAAGAAAGTTCAAAACAGATCAGACAATTTATGGTTGATAAGTCTATCGATGGCTAGTAAACATGATGATGCAATCCAATGAAATCTCTGGCTCAGGAAATTCCCATAGCCTCCAATTGCAAGAAGTTAGGAAATCCTACTCTTGTCCCATTTCTTCTAGGCTTTCTGCACGCATCCCCTACTTGTTAGAGTCAGTCAAAGGCAACTGGGCTAGATGGGCTACTGGAGTAAACAAAACCAATAGTTCATACTTCTTATGCTCTGAGGAGATGATCGAGGCCATTCTTGTCATACTGTGTTACCACCTGTGATGAATTTTTTAATGATCCAGGTCATGGCTCCAAACTTCATAAAAATGATTGTGGACCTAGTTTGGATTCCCCAAAAATACACAGCAGAAGCAACTCCATCTTAATAAATTAATATAATGGCAAAAGTAGATGACCAATGACAGACTTCACCAGTTAAGATCTGTAGCTTTTCCTTCATACTGAATGGGATGAATAAAGGGTGAGGTGGGCACGCTAGTAAGGACAGCCCATCAGGCAGGAAGAAATAGCATTTATCTGACTTGCAGAAAAGTCTTGTTTCAACTGTGTGTGATAGCACCAAAGGCTTTGCACACAGTTCCTCTTCAGTGGTGGATAAGGGATATATCTTTCAAGAATAATCAAAGCAAGAGTGAATGCAGCTCTGAGAGAAGGTAGAGTGGGAAGACGGCTAGAAGTCCTGTTGAAACCAGATCCTTTGTCCCAAACCACTGTGGTTTCAGTTAGAAGATTAGGGCTTGGAAATGCAGTTGGAATAATTACAATAGGGTTACTTTGAGGGAAAGCTAAAACCCACTGAGGAGAGGCTTGATTTTAGAGGCCTGACAGAAGCAAGAGCTTTTTAAGTTCTCTCATTCCCAATCTAAGACCATATGGAGCTCAGCTACCAGGAGGGTGGGTGTATTAATTGAGGGAACGTGAAGCTCGTTGTATTCTAAAGCAACTTGTTCTTCATAAGTGAGAATTACTATGGAAAACATAGCAAGAAACATAGAGATGCTGGGAAACAACCTCCACCTCTTAAGTAAAAATAACAAAAACTAGGAACTGAGATTCCATCTTTCTACTAAGCTCAGAAGAGAATGTAGAAGCCTGGTAGAATCTCTTCTCTGGTGAAGATGAGGACATGTACTCATTTCAGCAAGTGAAAACATGTAAATAATGCACTGTCATCTTTCCATTCATTCTCCATCTTTTGCTTTAGCAGTATTTTGCTAAGCCTTATTTTGTCAGGCCTAAAACATTGAATGAAGGAGATCACTTTACCATCTTCAACCTGAATCCAATCATAGCAGGATTTCTGGAATAATTCAGAGAAATGCACAGAGATTTCACTGAAGTATTTTAGTTCCTAAATTCTCTTCAAAGGTATGGAAAAGAAATATTACCATGGTGCTAACAGAAATGCTATCATAGTACAGCACTATAATTCTACTATTTTAGAATGACTGTTGCCATTTTTTGCTCCAAGTGTAGCATGCAGTGTAGTATATATACCTGCTCCGTGTAGCATGTAGTGCTGGTACCATTCCAACAGTCATATTTCAGTAAATGCCAATTTAAAGATGCTTTGCCTGACATATAAGAGGAAAGCATCTTCTGAGTGTGATTATGGGCTTCATGTTGTGATACTTACGCTAATAGTGTCTAAAAAAGAAGCAGCTACTTTCCCTAGAAAACTTGATCTGCCAGGAATCCCAGAAGATGCTTTGGAGGCCAGCTTGGAAAATCTCTCTGTAGGACCTGCCAAGGAAGAGTCAAAACTCTGGCTTTTCAAGTGACCTTACACAGTATAGACATGCTGTGGCAGTGTTGCCCCATGTGCATAAATCTTGAAGAGGGAAGTACTTCAGTAAAAGCTCCTGCTTGACTTCTAAAGAGTAAGTATAGCAAGTCATAGCAGAGCACTCGGCAGTGCTATACTTTTTTTTATACTTACCTGGTCAGCCAAAACCCAATACCATTAAAAGTAAAAAGCTAATTATGACCTGAATGCAATGAGAAGTGTTATAGGAACACCTACGGATCCTACCTGGTACACTCAGACCCTGGGCTATGAACTCCTGGAACAAATTAGAAACTGATGCTACCATAATAGCTGGGTATCTCATTTCTTTAGGATACATCTGAATGAGCCAAACATGAACAAACAAGCAATGGATGAGACAGATAAGTATCTAATTCCAACATGCAGGAACCTCCTGCTTGTTAACTTATCCACCCTAATCAGCCCTCTTGACTACAGAAAATATCCACCAAATCTATACTCACGTAAAAGGGCAATAAACAAATTAGAAATGCACACAGACAGGCTGAACAACCTGCATGTTCTTTTAAATTATCTTAAAAAAAGGAGAACTTGAGGAGGAGCTGTGGATGTTTAGAAACTGATGATAGCATATACTGCCTGCTTGTCCTCCCTCCAAACTCATCGCTTCATTTCTTTAAATTCACTAGGACTTCTGACAGAAGAACAGTTACTTGTTCTTTAGACTTTTTAGAAAGCTGGGACTTACACTTTCAGCACCATGAAGAAGAAATAAACCTTTGAAGAAATCTTACATGTTGAAATCAGTTTGGTGGTCTAAAGATTTTTTTTAAAACAGCAACTTGTATTTTGTGCAAAATGTCATTACAAAATAGAACAAAAGTGCTTCTCCACCCTGACTACAGAATTCCTGATACAACACAATAATCATCTGAAGAGACGAGATTCTCTAGAAAAATGTGTATTTACTGTTCATTACAGTACCATGTTTCATCATTCAGTGTTGAAAATGCCTATTAATAAACCAGCATTCATTGGTTTTATAACAATTCCAGTTCAAAATCTTCTTTTTGGAACTCTTAATTGATCCTCCAAATGAGCTTTATTAATCATTGACGGAAAACTGGCAAAATCCTACCCCATACTTTGGCAAGCTTTCAAAATGTCCAATTAGGCCAAATCAAGAAAGCCCTAGAAAACAATTACAGTAGCACTTCTAAGCAAAAGAAAAAAAAAAATCCTCACTGGGCTCTGAAACAACTGCAACGTTACAGGAAAAACACCCAAACCAAAACCCTCGATCATGATCTGGTTATGCACCTGAAATACCACCTCCATAGCAACATGCCAAATAGCCACTCCTTGAACCACATCAATTAATAATATTTGCTCACAGATCTTCTTTATCAGTGTCATAAATGTCACCAAGCAGTTCACAATAAGGAACAGCACCAGCTGGTTCCTTAATCTGTCAAGCGAACTCTTGCTCCCCTTCAGCATTTTTCTATACATCTCATCTTCATTTCTCATGTAGACAAAGTCTTCACCTTTTTATGAGTTTCATGTGTTCTCTATCTCACCTGCATGTTTGTACATTAACAAATATGTTGACATTGTGATAAAAATAATCTTGGCGGCAAGAACAATAGCGACCTTTATCTAACTTCTCAAGAATGTGATCTTTGCTTCTGCAGTACTGCTGCATATACAGCCATAGGTGCTGGTGGGCTGTTTGAGGTGTGTGTTGCTGCCAATCCTAATCCCACCACCCACAGTTAAGAATTAATTAGGACTTCAGGATGCCAGAGGGAGACAAAACAAACAAAAATAGCATTTTAATTAACTGCAAACAATCATTAAAATTCTGCATTATGTTTAGCATCTGCACATTTCTGGACTTACTACAGTGACTCTGAATCTAATGAGATCATCCAATTCCCAGAGGATTGGACAGATCTCAGATCCTAAGTACATCTCCTATTATATGTATATGTCAAAACAGTAAATAATTCATGCATCCTTATTGTGAAGACCAGTAATTAAAAATTTAAAAAATAACACTGTAAATGAACCAAAATCCATATACTCTGGCCAGACTAGAGGACAAAATTTGCATACATATAATAAATAGGTTTTGAGTTTTCAATTCCAGATGTATACTTGTTCTGCAATGTCATAACACAATGGTCCCCACTTTACTATACTTAAGTATTCAGTCAGTTATTTTATTATTTCCTTATTTACAGTTCCTTATACTTTTTTATTAACTTTTTTTTTAATTAATCTGTCATTATATTAACACTAGGAAGGTGGTGTTATACAACATTCTTCTGCCAGTTTCACAGAAGTTATTTCCAACATTTTCGACTCTGATGCTCTTTTAATTACAATGTTGAGACACTGAACCCTCTATGTTTCTTCCTATCTATTTTAGTTAGTCAGTTTTCTCTGCCATCTGATCTTCCGTTTACAAACTGGATCTCATCAGTTCATCTCAACACAAAGTATTACATTCCCTCAACTCATGCCTGACACAGTCAACTGTCATTCAGAAGTCCAACCTCTTAAGTCTCCTTACCTTCACCAGGAGGACAGGGAAACATCCTGAAGTTTTACTTTACCATGAGCTTGATCAAGGGTAACCAGCAGGACCTGGCCATACAGAAGAAAGTCAAGGGTTTCTCTTGTGCCCGTCTCTAGAAACCTGAAGGAAAATATCTGTCTGCAGTAACCACATGGCTTTTGTATTCTGTCATTTTCAAAAATTACTAGACCAAATCCCTTTAACATTTATTAACTACAGCTAAAACTACTTCACAAAAGAAAGATAACAGAACTCATAATATCATTCATATAATGCACTCAATAAGACAGCCCAGAATCTCTCTTTTGAATTAGAGCCACTACACAGCAGACAAGTGCAATGTTTTAGCAAATACGTTGAAAGCTTTGTGAGGTTTCTTTTTTCCCTCCCATTATTTCTTTACTAATCCATTAATATAAAAACGAGAAAATGGAGGATCCTGCATATCTCTAGCTCTTGCTCACCTTGAGTTTTGTAGGTTCCTCAGGTTTCATAGGTTCATATATGTCGCTGTTTATGCCGGGAGCGGAGAGACGCAGCAACATATAAGTTCAGCAAGAGCAGGCAAAGAAGCCACTTTATTAATTTACAACCCCATTTTTATACCCCAGCCCCATAGGGCGATTGGTCAGCAATCACACATCTCCTAGGGTGATTGGTTAAAGTCCTACAGCACCTATTTCAAAATATTTTTACAATGTACCATAAACAAAACTTATCGAAACACCATGTGCTAGTCTAGTTTACAAAACCGTCCTACTGTTTCTCATAACACGTGTGAGAAAGGCAGGGATCTCACAGGATATTGTGAGAACCTAGGAAAATTCCTCTGCTAGCAGCTTTTCAGCATCCACACATATATTTCATGTATTCTCCCCTACGTTTTGCCAAACTACTAGGTGCAGAAGATCAACTGAATAGGAATGATGTTATTAATGTTTTCACTTCCATAGCACGTTTTGAAATTAAAATTGATGAATTGTAAGGGAAGTATTAAGAACTTCATAAAACAGTAAAAACAGATGGGTATACATTCAGGAAGCCAATGTGAGACCTCTAAGGGCTATGTCAGGATGTATCCTAATATAATGGTATCTCCTATTAGAATGACTGTCTTTATGACTGCAAATGTGGCTGAATTGCTTTGTTGACCTCCAAGGGTCAGGAAGTTTACTGTTTTTCCTCTCATATGATTTATGTCATGCCTTTTCTTTAACTCTGTAGTCTCGTAACTGCACCACTTCACTACAACTGTCTTTCTACAAAAGTTTTCCTTGCATTTTTATTTGTACTCGTGTTCGAGGTTTTTTCTGTTATGGTGGCAAACACCCCATTAAAAGTGCTACATTTCTCTTGGGTGGATGAAGAAAGCAGTAATTGCCCGCCTTCCTTTACATGAAATGCTGTTTTGCCATGGGCTAGAAGGCCCCCCCCGGCACAGTGCAGCTTTCTTGTCTGAGGGACATTCCGTAACAGGCCATAGCTCACAGTCACATATGCGCTGTTGTACAAGAGCTGCTGAACCTCAGCCCCTACCACAGTTGCTCCTTCTAGCTGGTAATACTTGCCAGGAAATCGCCTCATAATCTTTTGTCTTTCCTTCAGGGGTATATAAAATCTGTAATTCTTCTAAGTACTTTTGGTTTGTAGTGCCCTGTAAAGGAGTTTCAGTTTTACCTCCTTGACTGTTTTGGTCTTCCCTCTGACATTCCCCAGTTGTGGCAGATACACCATTCTGTACTGGCTGTTTTCCAGATTAGTCCTTTTCTGTTTCCTGGAAACACAGTCCGTAGCATATTCAAGAATTTCTCAGGTTTCTCCCATACATCTTCATTTGCCCATAAAATTGAACAGTAAAGTCACAGAGTCCTGGGTTCTAGACTTACTTGCTGTCCACATAGAAAAACTAGTCCACAGTTTCCTAGGGCAGAAATTTTGCTTCCTTCCCAGACAAAAGTCTCCAGGAATGTCTGTATCAGTTCAGCTGCCTACTTATGCTGTTTCCCACTCTCTTTTCCTAATGCTTTTCAACAACTTTTCTAAAAGCTCCCTCTCTTTTTGTGCCTTCCTCAGGTTGATCTCCAGACTGCAACAATTCACGTGATGAAAATAAATTTAATTAATCTCCTTTGTCTCAGCTGCTTTCTGAGTAATACCAACCTGTGTCTTTTTTGTTGGGCTCTTTTATGCTGGTCGAGTAAATCCAATATTACCTTCTGTAAATGTTTATGTTATCTGGAGCACTTCAATTCCTTTTTAATAAGAGGTGTCCATCACTACCAAAGACATTTCTTTGGATTTCACTTTTTTTGTTTTCCCCAGCCTTTTTTCTAAAAAGTTTTCCATTTCAGCTTTTCCCATGAAAACAAAGCATTGTTGTACTAGCAGGTTCCCTTTCTTTCTCTCTTTGCACTAGGCCTCATTTTTAAAGAGATTTCCTTTTTAAATCTGAGACAATATGTCTTTCTTCATTTCCCTAATAAATCCTGATAGCATTTTCCAAGCCTTTTTTACTAACAATGCCCTCTCATTTATCCTGTTCAAGTTTTATCTCAACTGCTGAGTATAAGTTTATATTAGAAGCTGGATATTTTTGTTTATTGATACAATGAAAAAGACCTAGACCTTAAACTTTCACAGCCCAACATAATGTTGTGCTTTGAATTCTTAACCAAGTCTTACTCCTTTTGGAAATCTTTCTTGCACAGATAGATACCACCAACTTTTTAAAAAGACACACAGTGATTTTCTGCTTTCCTTTTCAATTGGTTTAGTGCCTCAGGCCCCTGCAGTATTTTCTTTCGTTTCTGGGAGAAAGATCTTTAACATGTGAAAGAGCTGTGGTTTGACTATCCTATAAATATGTTCTGCAGTGCTGTATTTTCAAGGCCAGAACACTGCTTTTCCAGGTGTATGGTTTGAGCACAAGTTACACGGACATTTCTTTTTTGCCCAAAGGTGCTTTCCAAGCCTAATAAATCAATCTCAGTTCTTTATTGCAACCTTAGTAAGCAAGAGCTGATCCCATCTTCCTTGCAGCTAATGGTATTTTGCCACTGTTTTGGTGAGAGGAATCTCTGCCCCTCATGGAGGAATACTGTGCTATCACAGAAAGGCAAGACAAGAGAGCCAGGACACGCGCTCTCTTTCCCTCAGCTTTACCACCTGTTGCTGCAGGACTCAGGATGAGTTACTCCATATTTTGCACATAATGAGTATTCTCAGTTTGTTTACATCTCGTGGCAGAAGCATCCCACTATGCAACTATGCAAATTATGTTTTTTCCCATGAGGTACTGAGATCACTCGACTGGGAGGCCAGGAATGCCTGTATTTAAAAACTGCTTGTTAATTATCCTTCATAGTCACAAGTACGACTAACAATGTCACTACACTCACGGAGAGGTTCTTGCAACTTGTCTCAATTTGTCAGCTGGTCACAGCGCGCTGTCTGCATTAACCGTACACGGACCTTGCCATCTGTGACCTGAGCTCCCCAGCGTTTCTCATCCATCTCCCATGCCACCGTCCCAGCTGAGCTCGGCGCTCCCACACGCACCGCGCAGGGAAAGCAGCGTGAAGCCCCTGGAAGTCCCCCGGCCCCTCCCGCGAAGTCCCCTCAGCTCCCAGGAGTGGGGGAAAGGGATGAACTCTGCAGAAGCAACAAACACGACGTAGTCCTTCCTGGAGCCTATTTTCTTCCCGTGTAAAAACCACATCTGGTAAACCGAGGGGGGGCCGCGGGACACCCAATAGACGAGGCTGCCCTTGCAGCTCCATCTCAGTCCGCGCACCCGCCGTCAGAGCGGGGAGCCCCAGCGCTGCCGGGAACGGGAGGTATCGGCATTCCCTGGGCGGCAGCACACCGGGGCCTCCCCGCCCCAGCGACAGGCTGGGCCCCAGGCCGCGGGAACGACCGGCGGCGCCGCTCCCTCCCGAGCGCCTCTATCCTCCGGCCGTGCGCAGCAGCCCCAGCCGAGCGCCGGCACAGGAGAGCGGCCCCGGCCCCCCGCCCGGCCCGCCTGCGGAAACCCCGCTCGGGCTTCCCGCCCCACCCGGCCGCCGCTCCGGCCCCGCCGGCCCGGGGCCTCCCCCGGGCCCCCTCGCCGCGGTGGGGGCCAGCGGGGAAAGCGTGCCAGGCGGCCGCCGGAGGAGCGGGGAGTCTCACCTGCCACAGGCGAGCGCCGAGCGGGAGGCGCCGAAGCGGCTGCGGCGCTTCCTGCGGCGGGAGGCGGGCGCTGTCCCCAGCTGACCCCGCGGGGGCGGAGGGGGAGGTGGTGGGACGCGGGACTGGGGGCCCGGCCCGGGCCGGGCGGGCGGGTGGGCGGGCGGTCGCATCTCAGCTGGGGAGGGAGGTGGTGGGGAGGGAGGTGGTCGGGAGCGGCGCGGGAGCGAGGACCGGCGGGGCCGAGCGAGGCGTGTGTCGCGGCGGCGGCCGGTGACCGCTCCGACGCTGCGAGCTGTCATGGCAGCGCGGCCTGGCTCGGCGCGGCGCCACACGGGGCCCGGCGGCGACGCGGCCCGGCCGAGGGGAGCCCTTCTCCGCGGAGCCCCCTGTCCGCCCAACCGGCCTCCCGGGGGGCAGGGCAACGGGGGACGTGCCGGCCGAGGAGGGCAGCCCCGCCAGACGAAGCGGGCGCGGGGGAACGCGTTCCGTCTGCGCGCTGCGCTCCGTGCCAAGCGCTCGACCCGGAGGCGGAGGCAGCGGTGCTCCCGCGGGCACCGCGTCCGGCGGAGAGGCCGCGGTCTCCCCGCGCCGGCTTCCTCACGCCCCTCCCGGGCGGTTCTGCCGGCCTGGCCGGGGACGGTACCCGCGGTGTCCCCTTCCCTCTGCGGGGAGAGGCCCCCTCGTCCCGCGCCGCCGCCATGCGCCAGCTCGCCACCGGAACGCTTCCTTCACCGCCAAAGCTGCTAGCGAATTAATTGTGTTAAATGACAGCTCGAGTGATGCAGGAAGTTCTGTGGTTATTAGTGAAACGCCAAACCAGCGCTCAAGGCTATTGCTGCTCCGCTCTGAGCTCTCTCTGCAGATGCATCTGAGCAGGACAGCACGGTTGCGTAAGATGAGCTGGCTGCGCTCGGGCTCGGCCTCGTTGGAGGTAGCTTTGCGAACAGCTAATGGACACTGAACAACGCTTTTCCAGATTGCAAAGAAGTTCCTTTGTTGTTTGGTTTAGGGTTTTTTTCCTTCACACCCTTGTTCACCCGTGGCCAGGTGTAGAGGCTGATCTATGGAGCAGCCAAAATACATGCCCATTTAGCTTACAGATTTTAATTGGCTTCTTTTTGGTTTCAGTTTCTTTACAAGTACTTTTTTTGCACGGAATAAGGAGTAAGAGGGCAAGAGACAAAAAAGCTATCACAGTGCTGCCTGCATTATAAATGTATAACGAAGTACTTACATGACTCCTACAAGGAGATGCAATTAATTTGACTAGACAGCCTCGTAATATCACAGCTGATACAGAAGTGCAATTCAAAGGCAGTAAAAGGATTAAAGCTCCATCCAAGTTAGCATTTAAACTTCTTGAACACTTCCTCTGTAACACGATTCTGCTCTGAAAATGTGATTGTATGTGCTGTGTCTCAGTGCTTTCTGCATCACGGCCTCAGTTTACATGTAAAAGACGTTGCTCCTGAGTTACAATCCTGCAAGGCCAACAGATCTTCTTTTCAACTAACAGAATAATTATTTCAGCAGAGTGCTGAAATAGATTGAAAGCTTAACTTCTCCTATACACAGCATAATACCTTCAAGTCTTCACTAAATCTACACAAAAAAATAAAACTCTTCATAATCCAGCAAAAACATGCTATGCCTTTCAAATGTAAAGTGAGTTAGTTACATAGCTTAACAAATGACAGCAAAATTCAACAAACATGAATTGGCCTGAGCAGGAAATGGCACAGGCAGACAAACAAGCTTCTCTATTCAGGTCATCTAATACCTTCACCCCAATTTCTGGTAGCATGTTTCAGGGGGTGTCCCCAGATCCTGCTTGTGGATCTATTGAATTCAGAGCTCACTGTAGTAAACAGTTGTCTAGATCAGTTTCAAAGTATTCTAGAAACACCAAGGAGGACCACTCTTGCTCTAGAGAAAAAAAATACACGCTTTAAAATAGCTAGGGGTAATGAACTGAATTAGAGTCATTCATTTTTATACAAACTTACATTTTTTCAGTGGTAAAAATCTGTAAGATGTGACTGAGCCACCTCTGCCCTTAAGTGCAGTTGCTTCATACAGGTTTGTAGAGTAGGACCAACAAAAAGTTGTATAAACCAACAAAAGATCTGATGAGGCTGCACTCTTAAGGCTGCACTCTTACATGACAGAAGGTGAGGGGAGTGATAATGATAAAATTAAAAAACAATCGGTGACAAAGGAGCAAGGTGAAGGTGAGTAAGGACTCAGCTAATGTATCAGGGCAAGGGCAGCTGGTTGGATGCTAAATAGGGATGATGTAGGCAGGTGCACAACGAGGGATGGTGACCATCAGGAAAGGACAGTGTCTTCAGGACCGTTCCTGAGAAGCATTTTAAGGGTTCTGTTTTCTGTGGAATCTCCATAGTTCCATCCAGCAACAAAAGAATCTAGCTAATCTATACAGGATCTTACTGTTGGTGCAGATTTGGTGGTTTTTATTTGCTAAAGGACTAGATCGGAAGATAGGAACTGGGAAGAACTGGGAAGTACGTTAGAGCAGACAAGGCCCAGTGTAATGAAAAACAATGTCTAGATAGGGTCTGGAGCGTTGCTAATCACTCTTCACTCTTCCTTACAGACTGTCACACTATTTTCTATAATGATTTTTTTTTTTTTTCAAGTCTAGAAATAAAAATTACCGGCATTGCTTTTCTGTATTCACCAACAAAAAGAGACATATCCTCTCCCACAGACTTTGCCCTTGGAATCCCAAGGGGCAATCGAGTCGCAAGTCCCCACCCGGACAGCGCAACCCCAGGGAGCAGCGGCGTGACGGACGCGGCCATTGCTGGCGCGAAGGCGGCGCGCTGGCTCCTGCGAGCTGCCAGCCTAGCCCTGCTGCCCGCGGCGCCGTGCTCTGCAGGATCAACAGCCCTCCCTCACCAATGCCCTCCATTTTCACCACTCCAGATTCATAAAAGTCCATCTAAAAGGCGGATACTTTATTTTTCGAAGTGGTGGTTGTTGGTGGGTTTGGAAGCGGCGCTCCGCAGTCCCCTCCCGCTCCGAGGGCCGGCGGGCTGGGCGGGCAGGGCGGGCTGGGCGGGCTGGGCGGGCTGGGCGGGAGCTGTCCGTGGTCGGGGACCGCCGGCTGAGCTTCCTTGCGTGGCCGGGGGGCCCTGCGAACAGCTGGGTTTGTGTTCTTCACGGGAGGGAGTCCCAGCAGCATGACCCTTCACAGTGTTCAGCGGGAGGTGTTCTTTTGCTCCCCCTTTTTGCATATTCGTCTGCTTCTGAATATACTTCTGCCCACTAGATTCTTCGCTTTTCTTGCTAACAGATATCCCAGATACAGATATCTTTTTTGTTTTGGTTTGGTTTGGTTTTGTCAATATCTGGTATAAGATACTGTTACTTTTTGGAAAATTTGTTAGAAATTCATGTATTTTTTAAAATACTATTTTTCATAAGTTTAAGATTTTCTGAGTGTTTTATCAGGCCTCTTAGATGACTGTCTATAGTCCTGGTAGATTTCCAGCTTTCACATCCATCTGTTAAGTTGAAAATAACATGAATTGAATATTCAATTTGCTATTTAAGTTGCAGATTTTCCAGGAATGAATCTTATTTAAGCAGATGAATGCAGTTGTTGCCTTGCCAATTTGTGACATTATTTCCTTCCAGATATCCCCATTGGCTTGCGTATTACTGCCAAGGTATTGAGATTGACTCATCTCTTGCACTCCTCTGCCTTCTAAAGCAATGCTTGAATTTTAGCTTTCTTGTTGGGATTAATTTTTCCATATTATTGTTAGCCCTATGTTTACAGTCATGCTCAGTACTCTTAGTTCACCTTTTCAGACAGTCTTACATGTCTGAGTGGACACTAGCAAAAGAAAATTTCAGCATATTACTATTGAGCCATTTAGTGCCTAAGAGTCAGTCTGTCTAAACCTTTCTGATAGTGAATCAGTGGTAAACCCCAAACATTTAATTGTCTACACTGACATTTTTGTTGATGTACCTTCCTGTCAAAAACTTTGGCACTGCCTTGTTCAATGCAATCTTGTTCAATGTTAATCATAAGCAGAATATTTCATCACTCATGCTTTATCTGTGCATTCTGCACCTGGATATAAAGCTATGTTCATATTAATTACTTTCCTTGACATAACACATCGCTTCAAGATGCAACAAAATAAATGGACATAGAGATTAATTACTGTTTCTGTGAAATGTGTGGTTTATTATATATTTTTTGATATTCAGTCTTTCTCTGATAATTGTTTTCAGACTATGCTGACACACTTTGAGAAGACAGAGTAACAACATATTAGTAGAAAAATAATGCATGACAGAAATTGAACAAGACTAATTTCCTCTCTACACTTGCAAAGAAAAAAGCCAGAGTTCATATGGAGGAAGATGCATTCTGGCTTGCTAGGTCATGTGCTGACCAGTCACTGTGTCACTGTGGGGCCACACAGTGTATACTGGAGCTAGGTTTGAACTAGTTATCTTTAAACAAGAAATGGCTGTAGTGTAATGATCTTTTGAAGTGAATATCTAGTAAAGTTTCATCTGGACTAAAGTTTCTGCCATGAGCTTTGCTTCAGCCAGCTCATCATATGAAAAGATTTATCCACCAAGAAGAAATAAAGAATAAAATTTTGTGCAGATCACTTCATGGACTCTCCTCCATTGTTACTGTAAGAAGACAGGTTGGAGAGTTGAAAAAATTTCAGAAAGAGAAAAGCCCTCAACTGTGCAGAGGTTCCCATCTAGTGAAGCAAATGCAGGCTGCTTGGACAGCTCCTGTCATCACACAGCTCCTGTGTCTCTGCTTGCATGTGGCCCAGCTGCCAAGCTCTGCTTTGGCCATTCCTTCTGTCTCTAATGCACTAACTCTCCCTCTCACCTTTCTACTTAAGTCTCTCTTTTCGTGTGATCCCTAAAAGAAGTCTGCAAGAAGTGGTTTTAGGAGACTAACTAAGCCTCTAAGCAATCTTCTGTTTGTGCACCTATAGGAAAGTGTGGCTGTTCATGTTTCAGAATATCAATTTCAGAAGGTAAAGAAATGTGAGCTTGTGATGTTACTAGTAGGAATATACAAAGCAATTTCATTACTTCTTTCCGAACCACAGCACACTGAAAATTTCCATTGTTATCATTCTGTTAGAGGGCCTCACAGGTTTAAAATCAATATTGGACACGCAGTGGTTGAAATGGCAATTTTATTCAAGACTTCTTCTGTAGTAATATGCTGTAATATGTAGCAATATATTCTGAATGCCCATATGGCAGGCTTCCATATACCATCTCATTTTAAACAAAATATAAATATAAATATATATATGTATCCTCTTATAACTCCCTGCAGGAACAGTAAAGAGGAAAGCCTTACAGTAGAAATGAATTCTAAGCTCCACAGTTTTGATAGTGGGTAAGGAATCCACCTCAGAGAAGGCATTATTTGTTCATTCACATGAAGACCCAGTAGGGAAGAGAATCCTCTGTAATGGGAAGAGAGAGGCTAAGCAAGCAAGCACAGCAACTCTGTGTTTGGTTCTATTTTCTGACCATGTTAAATGACCCATATGATGAGTAAAGAATTGTTTAGATCAAGTAGTAAACAAGCATGTTAGATCAATAACTACTCTACTGCTAGCTAGTAGGCTGACCTGGCCATGAACAAAATGACTGCTGTCATTCACAACCTTTTTAAACCAAGGCAGCTACAGAAATCTTCCTAGAACAGATAGATGCCTTGGCTACATGATGATTAACACCAAGACCTTAAAGATACAGAGAGGCCCAAAGTGCTGGGTTTTTTTTTAAAGCCCAAATGTCTCCTGGGTTGGCCAATTGATCACTAATGGTGAATATGAAGTCTTGGAAGCAATACTTCAAGATTATTTAAAAAAAAAAAAAGAGAAAAAATCAACAAACAATTATGAGGGCTTCTCACAATGTACTTTTGACTAACCTAGTCTTACCTAAGTGTATTTTTTTGTCCTGCTTCTTCTACTTACTGTACTGCTTTGCTGCGAGCTTTTATGTTACCTTGCAAATTCCACAGGGTGAAGAGCCACGACTGAGTTTGCATCACACCTAGCCCAGAAGAGATGCACCTAGAACTGGAAGACAGCATTTTTATAGATAGTGAAAAAGAAATGGGGGAAAAAAAAAAAAGTGATAAATGTAGGTACTCAAATCTTTAAAACTATGATAGAAAATAGATGGGTGTCCTGACTTTATATTGAAGTCACAGTCCACTAACCCCTGTGTGTTGAAGGATGGGTTCTAAATAGGCATCAAGGGACACTACTCTTATTCAGTGGGAATGTGTTTTCACTAGAGAAGTCACCAAGGTGATCTCGGTGTGCAAGAAATAATCTGGAGAAGAAAAGGCTTTGATATACCACACCATGTCTGTTCAGACTCTTCTGGTTCAGGTCACCTCTTACAAAGTGTCATTTCTTCACAAATCTTACCTTTTTTTGTTACTATTTTCATAAGCTACATGGACAGTTATTAAATGTTTCCATGATAATTCACTGACAGTTTCCCATAGATGAAGATAGATTTTAGCATTCATAGACAAAGTCTGTGTTCTTCCTTTCTGTTTTTAAAATATTTTTAAGGCTAACCAAGTAGGATCATGTAGGAGTATGTTCTGTTACAGTAACAATACCCCTGTAAGGATATTTAGGGAGGTTCAAGTTAAAAGTAGTCTATTAATATCTTAAACATCCATGTTAAAAACACATTCAGATGAGATAAGAGTGTATGCAAATCACTGGGTTTTCTGCTGTAGAGAGGGAAATGTCTTATATTCTTTTTTCAGCAGCTGAAGCTGCAAAAGAATAAAGCCATGGAAGGTCTCCTCTGCCCACGTAGAGCACCCAGCAGTTCTCACTGTAACCCAATTGCTGGGACCAACTATGACAAGATAACCCAATAAGGAGGCAAAACCACACCAGCAAATTATGTTAGGGTCAGGAAGACTGTGAAATGATAAATATAATTGTCTCAGATGTCTCAGAAAAAGAATAAGTGTTCATATTCTGTGAGAGAAAGGCTAACACTGGACTAATAAGAAAAACTAGCACCTCACAGGCAGTATCTTCTTTTCTGGGCTAAAATAAGAGCTCTACTGGTAAAGAGGTCTGGGATGTGGAAAAAAAAAAACCAAACACCTCCAGACCTCCAAAACAGGGTTAAGTTTTGGAGTGTCAAAGACAATCAACAGTGTGAACCTTGGCAAAATTATGGACAGGCTCAATGAGTTTAAGAGACATGGGTCAGTAGTTTAATTTATTTCATTTCAGACATCCAAAATGCAGTGAGATAATCCACAGATATACTTTGTTCTCACTTCTGAAGTGCACTTGGACAGTCCACAGGAAATGTCTTGGAAATGAGAACTGCAGAAACAAACAAACACACAAAGTAAAATTATGTCAAGTAACTCACCAATGGTCAGGAAGAAAAAGCCTGCTCATTCTTCTCCACTCCTCTTCCACAGAAAAGCCACTTGATAAGAGCATCCCTTTGTGAAGAGGAGACAAGAAGGAACTGTTGACACTGCAAGGTGCAAATCTGTCTGCCTAACCTATGGCTAAGCCCCCATTAGTATTTTCCTCTGTGAGCAACTGAACGAAGGGGAGCCAATAGTGGTGGGGGACAGACAATGCAGGCATAATAAGCCATTCCAAACTCAGAATTTAAACTGCAGTTTCAATCCTGTTCATCACTTAGTTTGCTATTGATGTCTAGAAGTATTAGCCTGGTTTACCAACTTACCTTCCTAACCATCTTATTAACTTAGTTTTCTTTTTTAATTTCTTATAAATAAGCTACAACATTTTGCAAATACAGTATATTATAAATAGTCCTCCTTGACCGTGCTGCCAATATTCAGCATATAATCTGAAGGGAAACAGAAATTCTTTCTGAACTCATGATATGGTGTGTTTTACAGAAGTATTGCACTTTTTACAATTCAGCAGGCTCTGCAAACATCCAGGAGAGTTATTCTCTCTCCCATGTCAAGGGTGTGTTATGCTGTTACAAAAGATCAATTCATGCTGGTTCCATAGGCACCAGTGTTTGCTGCTGAGGGAAGCTGAAGCACAGCAGTATAGGGTATCTCACAAGCAGCGGTATGGCAGAGACTGGTGTTCCTAAAAACACTAATTTTGTTTATTCTTAAAAGTAACTTAAACATAGATGAACCATGCCATGCTTTTGAAAGAGTTGGTGGGGTTTTTTTCTCTCTATGATAGAATGACTTTTTATTAAAGTTGAAAAACTGGCAAAACCACTTCTTATTATAGGAACGGCTGCAGTGCATAGACTTCTTTGTAATCATGAGCATCCACCTGAAGCCTTACAACAAAAAACTGAGGAGTCTTAGAT
Organism: Todiramphus chloris collaris; assembly: GCA_025345505.1. Lineage (NCBI taxonomy): Eukaryota > Metazoa > Chordata > Aves > Coraciiformes > Alcedinidae > Todiramphus > Todiramphus chloris. The sequence goes on from JANVCC010000019.1 coordinate 9,640,423, forward strand.
TTGGTTGCACAGACTACTTGGCTTCTCAGAGCAGTTTGTTTCCTTGCTAAGAGCTCAGTTTTAGAACTAAGCCTTTATATACATGCATATATATTTATATTCCTTTTAAAAAGGACATAAAACTCCCTAAACTAAATATATATACTTATATATTTATATATAGAAACATATATTATACATATATTTTTCATGAAAAGCAAGCATGTTCCATCTTCTTCCCAAAGCATAGTTTACAGGTATCCCTCTATATTGAAAGGGTGTCAATAATTCAACCTTCTAGAAATAGAAATAAATGGATGTTGTAGGAAAATTATTGTGGAGCAGAATATTAGGCCTCTGTGAGCATGTTAAAATAAAACTCTGTATATACTGTCCAGCATCCTCCCATCTGTGTACTGGAAAATTTTCCTTGAAAGCTAAGTCTGCTAACTGCATCTCATAAGCAGAAAAATCGGTGGGTTTAAAGAGCATCTGAATGCATGGCATCATCTACACAGCAAAGACCACTGAAACATCATTTCTGAAGTTCAAACCTACGTATAACAAGCTCACGGTGGTGAGGAACAAAGGCAAAGTCAGTGCTAGTATCTAGTATCTCAGTACACAGTAATTAAACAAAGCCTTGTAAAGAGTCTTATAAACACTTCAAAAAAATACACATGAATAGTCATAGAACATCTGAACATGGTGAAAACAAAAGCAATTACATAATAATATTAACACACAATTCTCAAATTAGACGCGGATGACATGCTACTGTGTTTTTTCACAGCAATAAGCAAAAGTTAATACTGACAACAGATGCTTTTCCTCAATACTTAAAATAGTATTATAATAAATTGTTGCTGCATTTCCAAATTATTAACGGTGTTATCAAATAGGCTGCTATTGAGAAAAGAGAAGACTGAAGAAATAATATTCTATGGTATGCCATTCTGGAGGCAGCTTTTATAGTTGTGACCAAGGATACAAACGATTAGGAGGTTTCCACTATTCAGTTCCTTCGACTGATATTTATTCTAAATAAATAATATTTCACACACTTCTCTGTGTGTTTTCTTCTCAAGTGTGGGCTAAACAGAGGCATAGTGAAAAAAATAGCTACCACATTGACAGCAACAGGCTTGGATTTCGCCCAAGTGAACTTAACTGTGTGCATCTCTCTGTTTGTAAAAGCACTGCTGAAATTCCAGTTCTTTCACTTAATATTACAAGCAGAAATGTATATAGTGGGTTCATTTTCAATCCTGCTGAAGTTACCAGCAAGTCTCCTGCTAACTTCAGTTGCACATGCAAAACACAAACATATGACTGAATTAGGAACAGAGGAAAATAACAAGGAACAGAGAAAATGCTGTCACTGGCTGAAAGCAGGGTAGGTGAGCAGCATTCAACCTTGTCCATACAGGCTTTCACTGTAATTTCATGTCAGGCTGGAAAAGCTACTCCTTCTCCTGCCAAAAGCAATGTTCATACCTAACAGAGCTAGCAATTGCTAGCTGCCAACATGGCAAGAGAGTAAGGAGTTGAATGGTTGAAGGATACTCAGACAGGTACTGAAGGCTATGTGAGACCATGAGAAGGGAGAAAAATAGGAGGGTTCCTGCCTAGAACAGGCCGAACTCAGAAGGACAAAGCTCAGCTGATTTCTTTGTTGCTACATCTGCCACGGCAGCAATGGCGTTACCCATAAACCTGCCTATAGCTTTGACAGTTATGAGAAAAGCAGCCTCTTTTTCTTTTGCAGCCTTGTAAGACACATCTTGGACATAAATATGCAAGAAGAAGTCCAGTTAGGGAAGTGGTAGGCAAGTTTTTTAATATTGCTATTTTTAGACTATGTAAGAGATAGGGCTGGCTGCTGGGGAGTCTGCTATTTTAAACAAATGATAGATCACTTCTTTCTCTTACGTGCATAAAGCTGTGTCATGACTGAAAAATAAACACATGGTTGAGAGATTTCTTGCACTCCTGCATGATGGTTAATTTTTCAACAGTTCTTTTAATGGCTTTGAGAGCATAATACAGCAGAATCCACTAAGAGTCAAATCTCACCGTCAGTTCTGCATCATGCTGTTGGAGAAAATCCCATCTGTCTTCCAATGTTTTAATTTTTAGCTATGTTCTTTCCCCATCTCTCTCTGGTCAGCTTTTGAATGATCTGCAAATTTTGTATACTATTTTTGAAGCAGTCTACAAAAGCGTTGCGTTTTTAACCATGTTTGCATAACACTCCATCTGACTAACCTGCTAAATTCCTTGTCCCAACAGACATACAGAAATGACCCATTTTCAGTGGTGTGCTTACTGTATACTTAAGGACTGCATAAGTTTGCCTGACAGGCCACAGACAATCCCTGAATTGCCTCTTGATAACCCCTGATTTTTTTATTGTGCTGGAATTAACCTTTTTTGTTTTCCTCTTCCAGAGCAATGGAAATAGTTTTTGGGGGGTTTTTTTAAGTAATTGAAATAGATCAGAAGGCTTGATGTCTTAGGATTTAAAATCCAAACCCAGCTCAGTTACATGTGGCAAATCATTCTTGGGCTATGGAAGACAATAAAGTACTCATATTGTTCCCAGTGGCCGGCTATTCATATCCCAGACCCACCAGTGTATGTGAATTACTAGCATGCTTTTTGGCAATCAGAGAAGAAAGACTGCATGCTGAATGGGTGCCAAGATGGATGTATAATGTGGGCCAGTTCTCCAGGAAAACTCAGATCCAGCCTCCCTGAGTGGACCAGACATTTAACAGCACAATTTGAGGAGCAGCAAGGGGGTAAGGAAGAGACTGTCAGTGCCTTAGGCACAGCCTCCCGTTGCTTTCTGAGGCAGGGCAGCTTCCTGTAGGATCCTGCAGAAGTTTTGCCATTACTGCTGCAGTCTTGGTCTGCATGTATTCATACTGATTTGTTTGCATGGGGGTTTTGGGATCTATTTTTGACTCCTGTTAGCACTGCATAGCTAAACAGACCAGAGGAAGTGAAATGGATTCTGTTACTTCTCTTGCACAATGTCAGAATCCATTGTCTGTGTGCAGAGCTACTGAAGACAATCTGTTTGCCAAGTGTTTCTGGTGGCAGAACTGGACTGCTGGCGACAACACACTGGAAAAACATGAGAAAGAATCCAAAATGACATTCAGCTTCTAAGCAAGCTGATAGAGCCAAGTACTGGCAAGTTGATACGTTCGGACTGTGAAGAGAGATAGCTTTCCTTTCCACTAGTAAAATTGATACGTTTCGTCTGGAACAAATCAGAACAATATAAAAATACAACTTGGTTTTGTCATTTTCCTAGGATCATTTTATAGAAAATAGATTTTTAATTTAAGTTGCTATATAGTACCTGGGACAGGCTCCATCTGAAGCACCAGGAGCCTCTCCTGATTTTTGTGGGAACTAGTTGAGGACACTGAATACAGCTACTTCACCACCACCAGAAGCTCAGGAGTATAGAGTCTTATTGATCCGGTTACCTTTTGAAGCTTTATTTATTAATATCATAATGCAGACTTGTGAGAACATGGTGGGAGAATAGTGTAGTAAATATAAATAAAAAGATCACAGAATCACAGAATTATCATGGCTGTAGAAGACCTCTAAGATCACCGTGTCCAACCATCAACAAAACAACAACCAACCAACCAACCAACCACACACACACACACACAAAATAAACACACAAACAAACAAACAAAAAAATCCACCACCTCCCTGAGCAGCCTGTTCCAGCACCTGACTACTCTTTCAGTGAAGAAATTCTTCCTAATATCTACTCTAATCCTCCCCTGGTGCAACTTCAGGCCATTTCCTCTAGTTCTATTGTTATTTACTTGGGAGAAGAGGCTGCACCCACCTCACTACAACCTCCTTTCAGGTAGTTGTAGAGTACAACAAGGTCTCCCCTTAAGATAACCTTAAGGCTCTCGGTGGGTCCTGCTGAGTGGACGGGACACTGCACCACCCCATACTACCAAAGCAGCGTGTGGTTCTTCTCATGAATAGAAGCTCTGTGCTCAAAGGAAAACTGACTTTGAAAGCACCCAGTCAGACCAAAGCAAATTATTTTAGTAAACTGAGCTGTTTTGTCCTTTGTATTCTAAAGGAAATGCATCCACAGTGACTGTTTTCATAAATCTGTTTCTCAGTCTAAAAAAGTGTGATCTCACAAATGTTACGATTTCATCATCTTTGCTGCTAGAGTACTCTTCTGGACACTGGATCCTTCACTCTGCCAGCAGCTCAGTGAGTTGGACAAACTACTGGACAACGACCCAAAGGAGAAATTTAACTGAGTTAATAAAGACAGTGACTGAAAAATCTGGCAATAATATATCTGGCAAGAATGAATTAATGGAAATACAGGCTACATCAATAAGGTCTTCTGACACTGTTTTTCCAATAAGAAGATGCCAGAGTGATATCAGATGGAACACAAACAAAATGCGAGTTGAAACTTCAGAACTTTAAATGTCTTTAAAAGAAGTATTTCCTTTACTGATTATGTCTCTTGGGTTTAATGAATTTAACAATGAAGAAGGAGGGTCGTTCTTGTTAATGGATTTTAAAACCTAGCACACTCAGAAGCAGACAATGTAAGGGTAGTTATTACAACAGCCACCATCAAACAACATTTTGTAGCACCAGGAAATTTACTACTCAGCGTTAAGCTCCATAGAAAAGCCATAAAAATAAAATCCAAGTTACTTTGTGTTGTGTAGTGGCAATAGAATTACAGAGTTGAAATCCCATAGATGTATTACGTGTCCTCTTTCAAAGCTGTCAGACTTCCAGTACTGGGCATCTAGGAAAAAAAAACCCTCTAATTGCCTGTGTTAGGGTTGGTTTTTATTGGTTTTTTTTTTTTTTTTTTCGTTTGTGGAGGTTTGTTAGGTTTCTTTCTTTTGGTTTAAAAGATTTGCAAAGTTTGGGGTTGGGCTGGGATTTTTTTCTACAGCAACAGACTGACAGCTATCAGACGCACAACAGCCAGACCTCTACTGTTTCAACAGTGGTCAGCTAAAGCTGGGTGCGCTTTCCCAACCCAGCTCCACAGTGCAGCTTGCCACCCATGCGATGCTGGTAGCCAGGGCTACTAAATTCTGTTCCTTTTTGTAGCAGATAACATAGGAAAGAAAGAAAAGATCCTGGTAGTTTGCTGACATCACTACAGAAGATTAACTAACATGGTGCCGTTGCATGAAGACTGTGGGTAGTCATATGCTTGTCCTCAGTACACAGAGCTGTCTAGTTTATAGGGGCAGAGTATGGACATACAACTTCCATCAGAGATATGCATAAGAACCTCATTGGCTCCAGAGAGATATTTATGAAATAAGGCGCCACTTAAATTTAGCAGAAATATCAGAATATGGGCTTTTGCCACTTCCTTTAATAATCCAGGGCAGGTTTGGCCAGCCTATTCTCTATGGCATATATTACAAGAAATGTGAACTCTCACATGCTTAAATTACAACGTGGCTCTTGAATTAGACACTAAATATCACCAAAGGGCTGAACACTTGTAGTACTCCCCAATTATTTGCAGAAGCAGGACTCAAAATGGAATTAGAGTTAACCCATGTTCCTCATTGGTATTTGAAATTTTGCTGATTCTTGCAGTGGGCTTTATCTCCTGAAAAATAATACAAATAGGATTTGTGTCTGTCTTCTTCAGAGCTTGTACAGAATTTACAAATGAAGAGAAATGCAATGGTAATTACTGACAATTGTTTTAATCTGGTTACACCATTTATATTTGCCTAGTGATACATTTATTTATGTTTTACACATCAGAGCAGATAAAAGGAAAATCTGTGAATGGATTCAATGATCAAAGGAACTGCAGGAATATATTTCAATACATGTTTTTTTCCTTTGTAATTTTTACAAAATGCATCTGTCCTAAACTTCATTGTGTCCAATGTTTTAATTTTTTTTTACATCGTTTTTATTTTCTGTGATTCTGAATCAAGAAGTCTTGGTGACATTCTGTACTGAGTCTGTGCCTAAGGACACAAAGAATGGTTTGGAAATCCCCCCCCCCCCCCCCCCCCCCCCAAAAAAAAAGACCTGCTTCTGCAAAGGATGGGTCAGTATTAATTATACATTGCGATTCTCATATAATGGCTTATCATGGGCTATGATAGTTATTGTCTGTGTCATGCTATATTTGTGTTATTCATACATTTTGTGTACAGGATAGGTTGAAGAAATCATGTGCCCAAATTCATTAAATAGTAAGCTTTTATTCTGATATATTATTTTTCTGTATTTACAGCTATGTATGTTTAAATCCTAACATCTGATTCTCCAGAAGCATAACTACCAAATGTAAGATTTCACCAGACTTTGCAATTTTGTTTGTGAGACAAGGCAGAGAAGTTTCAGGCACTGAATTTGGACTGTATCAATTATTCCACTTTAACACTTAAATCCTGATATGACAGAGGAGAAATAAAAAGCTGTAAGGAAAAAGTGCAAATCAAGCCACTGACCAAGCAAGACCATGGTAGGTTTATCAGAGAGACCAGGGGGATTATAGCCTTCTTCATACTGCCCCACACAATAATCCAACTTGGATTGCTCACAGAGGAAGCAGCCTTCACAGCCTTCCTATCTGCTGCATCAGTTGCCAGTCTTAAGCAAAGTCTCACAGGCAGCAGCTTGGGACTATTTGCATCCATCCTACTGCCCTCTGGGACAGCCCATTTTCTCCTCCCAGTCAGTGGATGACAAAGGGGTGAATCATTATGATCTCCCAAAAGAGGCTGTCCCTGCACGCAGAGATGGTAGCGTCACAAGAATGACTTGGAAGGAACAATACAAAATAATTTGATGTTTTTCCATAAGAACAAACAATAAATGGTGCAGATAAAGGAGTTTTGGCAATAGAGGTTATTTTCTTATCAGTCACTGTAAGGCACAACTAAGTATCAAGGAGAAGAAAGGAAAAGTGAGTAGAAAGAGGAGGAAAGGAAAAGATGATGGAGGAGAGAAAGGTTAAGATAGAAAAAAAGATCTCACCCCACTTGGATCCAGCAACATCTCATGGGATCAATCCAAACCTTGATCTCTTTGGTGGTGAGTGCACACAGATCAATATTTTACTGTCTCTTTCTACTCCTTGGATATGGGTGGCATCCCCAATTTCCATAGGAAGCGTAGAGGTGGTTCTGATTTGCATGAGACCCTTCTGGTGCATCGTCCACTATAGACCTCCCATTGGTGCAGTCCCAGTGGCTAGTAGAAGAAATTAACTCAGGGAAAAGACCCCATCCCACCTAAAGAGAACTTTTCCTATTGTTAATTTGTCTTCAAGGAGCCAGGCAGAGCCATTGAGGACTAATGAGAGCAATTGACACCTCTCCCCTCCAGACAGGCCTTGCTTATTCTCTGACCTTATCACTACACAAGGTTTGAGACATCAGTCATCTCAAATCAGGAACTAAGAAATATTGATTATTGCTTTGCTTTAATAAAAAACAAACTATGTCAGGGTTTGTCTGATCAGTTCGTTCCTCCCCCTGCTTTATTAAAAAGAACCAGTAGGTCCTATACTGACATCTGTATTCATGGGAGCTTTGTCTAAATAAAGTTTAAATATTGCTAGGGTTAAAAAAACAAATCAAATTTTTCTCAGTATCATGATGAGCTCATCTCTGTCCAAGGGGAATTAAAAGTTATTTTGTGGATTTAAATGAAAGCAAGATCAGGTCCTTTTTATTAGGGACTGATTCATAACCTAAGAAAAAACAACTAGAGGATCTTATGAATATTTTAAGATTTCTGCTGATCTACGTACTTATGCATACAGGGAGATGTCTCAGTGTAGAAGGAACTGCATTACCTAAATTAAAAATAGATGGATCATTTATAAATGCAAAAGTAAATATAAGGCAATCAAATTATGACATAAGAAAATCCTGCAAGGAATACTTGAGCACCAAAGAATGTCTTTCAAGTTACTTAACAACACCATGAGAATTTAAAGAAACTGAAGAGAGGAGAGAGATGCATTTTTCACACAGCACTGTGCCTGAACCCCAAATCTGGGTTCTCTAGTCACCCAAATCAGAAGTGAGACTCAGGAGCACAGAAACACTTTTCCATTTGGTGAACTCCCATTCCATTTTCACAGAAATGTGGGCACTGGGACCAGGGACCTTGTGGCTACACATTGGTGATGCTTTTTCTGAAAATTGCCCATGGATTCATATACCCATCCCCAAAAGACAGAACGCTTTCAACCACTATGGACACAGCCAAAAAAGGGGTAGATACTGAAATTCTTTTTTGAGTCAAAAGTGACTTGACTGACTTCACTGTGAATAGTCCTCTGTGGATGTCAATGACTGATGCACCTATCCACACAATGCAAAAAGTAAAATGTCACTCTGGGATTAGAAACAGACAACTTTGAACTCAATGTCCAAGTTTGGACTTGGTTGGACTCAATGATCTTAAGGGTCTTTTCCAATCTACATGATTCTATCATGTCATGATCATTTTCTAAATGATTTCCCCAATAACATAGTCTTAGACTGTTTTGTAAAAGCCAGTGTCAGCATGAGGTTTGTGAGATATCTGGTGTAAAATGTCCCTATGAAGGCAAGCACAAGGTTTCTGAACTCTTAAAAAATACCAGTTTGATCCAGGGATTTTAAATACACAAATACATTCACTGGTAGACGTTTCAACCACGTAGATAGTAACCTATGATTTCAATATTTACAAATTCTTCTTGCAAAACTTAGTATGGTATTTTAAATACAGTAACATAAATTGTACATAAGTTGTCAAGGGGTTCACTATTTTTATTTCATTATGGGTAATATCTAGTCCCCAGTGAAGCTGGTAGAAGTTACTCCATGGAACTGTATTAAACAATGTATCATAGTATCATCCAGGTTGGAAAAGACCTTTAAGATCATTGAGTCCAACCATTAACCCTACTCGACCAAGTCCACAACTAAGCCATATCCCACAAAACCACATCTAAACGACCCTTAAACACATCCAGGGATGGTGACTCAACCACCTCCCTGGGCAGCCTGTTCCAGAGTCTGACTGCTCTTTCTGTGAAAATTTTTCCCCTAATGTCCAGTCTAAACCTACCCTGTTGCAGCTTGAATCCATTCCCTCTTGTTCTACCACTAATTACCTGTGAGAAGAGACCAGCACCAGCCTCTCTACAATGTCCTTTCAAGTAGCTGTAGAGAGTAATGAGGTCTCCCCTTAGCCTTCTCTTCCTCAAACTACACAGGCCCAGCTCCTTCAATTGCTTTTTATTTTTTTTTCAATTGCTGTATTCTCACCCAGGCCATGAGCAGCCAGTTGTTCCATGAGAATTCACTGGGAAACAGTGCCAAATGCTTTTCGAAAGTCTAGTTAGACAATGTCCACAGACTTTCCCTCATCCAAGAAGTCAGGTCATCTTGTTATAGGAGATCTGGTTTGTCAGGCAGGACCTGCCTTTCCTAAACCCATGCTGACTGGGCCTGATCCTCTGGTTGTCCTCTATATGGCTTGTAATGGCACTCAAGATGATCTGCTCCCTGGTACCGAGGTCAGGCTGACAGGTCTATAGTTTCCTGGATCCTCCTTTCTGCCTTTCTTGTAGATGGGTGTAACACTTGCTACCTTCCAGTCCATGGGGACCTCCCCAGTTAGCCAGGACTTCAGCTAAATAATGGAAAGTGGCTTGGCGAGCATGTCTGACAACTCCTTCAGTGCCCTTGGGTGTAACCCATCTGTTCCCACAGACTTGTGTGCATCTAAGTGGTGTAGCAGGTCACTGGCCACTTCATCTTTAAATGCAATGACTTCATTCTGTTTCCCCTCCCTGTCTCCTAGCTCATGAGGCTGGGTGTCCAGGGAACACTTATTTCCACTGCTAAAGACCGAGGCAAAGTAGATGTTGAGCACCTCAGCCTTTTCCTCATCCTATGTTACTGTGTTTCCCTCTGCATCCAATACAGGATGGAGATTTTCCCTAATCCTTTTGTTGTCAATGAATTTATAGAAACATTTTTTACTATCCTTAACAGCTGTAGCTAGATTGAGCTCTGTCTGTGCTTTGGCTCTCCTGATTTTTCTCCCTGCATCTTTATAGTCTTCGTGAGAGACCTGCCCCTTCTACCAAAGGTCATAGACTCTCCTTTTGTTCTTGAGGTCCAGCCATAGTCCCTATTTAGCCAGACTGGTCTCCTTCCCCGCCTACTTGTTTTTCGGCACAGAGAGACAGCCTGCTCCTGTGCCTTTAAGACTTCTCTCTTAAAGTATGTCCAGCCTCTCTGGGCTCCTATATCCTTCAGGGCAGCCTCCCAAGGGACTTTGTCAATCAGTCTCCTGAACAGGTCAAAGTTTGCCCTCTGGAAGTCTAAGGTGGCAGCTTTACTAGCCCCTCTCCTTGTTTCTCCAAGGACTGAAAACTCAATCATCTCATGATCACTGTGCTCTAGACAGCCTCCAACCTTTACTTCTCCCACAAACTCTTCCCTGTTCACAAGGAGCAGGTCCAGGAGGGCACCTTCCCTGATTGGCTCACTTACCAGCTGTGTGAGGAAGTTATCCTCCACACATTCCAGGAACCTCTTGGATTGTTCCCTCTCTGCTGTATTGTATTCCCAGCAGATACCTGGGAGGTTAAAGTCCCCCACAGGAACAATGGCAAGTGGCTGTGAGATTTCTCCCAGCTGCTTATAGAAAGTTTCATCCACCTCACTGCTTTGGTTGGGAGGTTTATAGCAGACTCCCACAGCAATATCAGCTTATTGGCCCTTAACCTAATCCAAACACTCTCACCCCATCATCACTATACTTAATTTCCGAGCTCTTATAGCATTCTCTAACGTATAAGGCCACTCCAACACCTCTTCTTCCCTGTCTATCCCTCCTGAAGAGCTTGTAGCCATCAATTGTGGCACTCCAGTCATGTGAGGCATCCCACCACGTTTCTGTGATAGCAACTATGTCATAGCTTTCCTGGTGCATCATGGCTTCAAGCTCCTCCTGTTTGTTGCTCATACTCTATGCCTTGGTATAGATGCACTTTGGGTGAGCTAGTGATTCCTACACCTTTTTGTGAGTGTGGGCCCCATTTCCTACCGGACCCTTCTCAGGTGCTTCCATGATTTCTAAACACCTATCCTGTTTCTCAAATGAAACGGCAGAGTGAAAGTCCTCACTAGTCCACCATCCTTCAATGGTTCAATGCTCCACAAAGTCTGGCCTCTTGTGCTTAACAAGGAAGAAAGTTCTCTCTTTTATGAAACAAAGTCCTTTTTTATTCCAACTGGCCAAAGTATTCATTGCAACCAACTAATTTTGAAATTCTGAGTTGTAATGAGAAAGTCTGAGAAAGAAACTAACCTATGTGTAATGTATTAGAAGGATCTTCTCAAAAATTAGCACAGAGTGGATATATTTTATAGGCTGGAATGGGGACTGTTAGAGACAGTAGGTTTAGTGTAGGAGGACAGTGTCATTATGAATTGTTTAAATCAACAACTTCAGAAGCTGTTTGTAGCCTTAGTCATCCTGGATAGGACACTTACTTTTCACTGTTAAAGGTTTAATTCTTTCAGGTGCCAAGAATTTCCTGTTTAACGTACCCAAGATATTGTTTCTGGCTCCTGACATCATAACTGTTAATTAAAAAATGGGAAAAGGAATAAATGTAGCTTGCTGTTATGCACTGTTCAACTATGTGAATTTTCACTAGAAGATCAGTAAAGAAAGCAATCTTCACAATCCTTCAGAAATACCATGCATTTATTCAATTATGTGCTATCACATAACACAATCTGGAGTTGTAACTACTGGGTGGCAAATCTTAATACATCTTTATTGGGCCACATTTGCAGATGGTAAATTGAAAGCTCAATTCAGCAAATCTTACTGATGCAAGTAATTCTTATTTTTCTCACTGATTTCAAACCCTTATTTGTATAAATCTTTCCATTGCCCTCAGTAGTGCTAACTGTGAGATTAAGAGTTTCCAGCATCAGTCTTTAAATGATTTGCGTTTTTTTTTCTTGAACAGATGTAATAAATTCTACTGAGTAAATTAGCAGTTACAGATTGCTTGAAGGACATGTGTCAAATGATCGTTCAATGGCACCAGAATTATTTCTTATTGTTTGTTTGTTTGTTTGTTTTGGGGGGGGAGGAATATTATGTACTACTTTGTGTTCCTACTCTAAAGGGCTTGAAATGTATGTGTATGAGAACAAAAAAACCAGAACATTTGTCTAGAATAATCATGATTATATATAGTTACCACAGACAAGATAGAACAGACAAAGAAACAATAAGACTATCTCCATAAAGACAATAAATCCAATGGAAATATTGGTAGTGGGATTTATGTCACCTAACTTTATAGGAAAGTAAGGCATTTGCTCTTAAACACCTAGGCTGTTGCCATAGTCCATGGAGAGAGACAGATATATGAAATGGGCCATTCATGCACCAGGGGAGGTTTAGGTTGGATATTAGGAAAAAATTCTTCCCCAAAAGGGTTGTAAAGCACTGGAACAGGCCGCCCAGGAAAGTGGTTGAATCACCATCTCTGGAGGTATTTAAAAGATGTGTAGATATGTGGCTTCGGGACATGGTTTTGTGGTGGACTTGGAAGTGCTGGGTTAATAGTTGGACTTTACGATCTTAAAGGTCTTTTCCAATCTAAATGATTCTCCAGTTCTATATTTTAGGATGTGATGAATCACTTTCTGCATGTGGTTGTGCCCATTGGCTGCAGAGGGCACCTAGGTAACTAGTTTATATTCGTGCTTCAGTGCTTTTTAGCATACTAAATCATGTAAGAAAACCAAACCCAGTTGCCTTGCAAAGGTCAGGGTACACATAAGGGTGGAGGTGAGTTTTAAGGAAGGATTTACAGACAATAAGTTCAGTTAGATCATCAGCACAAGAAACAAGGCATTCAGTGCGTTTGCAAATGTTATATCTTGGGTCAACAGATCAGAGATTAAATATATCAAGCGTACTTTTACACACTATCTGCTTCCCCCTCCTTTCTTGTCACTTGAAACATATATTTTGTCTTTTAAAACTGTTTTACTTCCTCTTGTCGCAGTGTGCGAGGGAAAAGAAAAGGGTCTGTATAATGAGACAGTGAAAATGGTATGAAAGTGCTGCGTGATTAGAGCAGAAAGCTGAAAAACACTGATTTTCCTTTTAAGCACAGTTTTCTAGAAGACAATGCACAACAACAGTACGAGAATGATTTTCAGAAATATTTCAAGTGGAAGTGAAAATTAGATAGTGGGAAAATGGTGAAAGGTAGAAAATACCAGAACTACTCCAGATAAACATTACCTCTGACAGGCAACAGTTTTCACAAGTGGGCTGTGATTTCACAGATCTCCACAGAGATACAAAAATAATAACTGGATATTTGTGAAATTTGTGATCAAAGGTAATTCTTGCATGAGGTCTTTGAATCCTTGTAGTCATAAGTTTTATGGAAGAAAAGTCTAGATAAACACAGAAAATGTATGTGAAGTCTGTATTATATTTAGAGGAAGAGAAAATACCAGCCTAAGTTATACATTGTTTTGTCAGCTGAGGTTTATTGTATTCCCATTACTTTGTTTAGTGTTTTTGTAGTTTACTTGGTGCAGTTACAAAATCTCTAGAAAAGGTAATTAAAAAAAAAAAAATTAAAGATTTTATGTAGTTTGAAGAGCAAACCACATGTTGTGAAAATACTATAGATATAGTTCTCCTTTTTACAGCAAGTGATATTCATAATGCTATGATAATCAGCAAGGAGCCATTCTTGGAGACTATGGACTCAGCAAGAGGGCAGATAAAGTAAAAAGGCCTGCCAAACTTCTACATGACATTGAAATTATCCTGGATACCCTTCAGGTCTTAAATCTATTTTTGTGTTTGCAGAAGCCTCTTGATATTAGAACAATTCCAATAAATCTCCCTCTCAATGTCAACCCATTAATATTACTAAACAATAATAAACCTTATGTCAATCCATAAAATGCTGCAGCCGCCAGCTTGAAATTTTTTCCACTTTGGCTTTTCCCCCATTGCTGATAAAAACATCTAGCACCCAAACACTAAACCCTGGATTGCTGGTAACAAGTTTTCAGACAAAAGTTGGCGAGGAAAGAACTTTGGTAATCTGATGCTTTCTTGATGTAGCAATATAGTCCCATTTGTTTTCTAGACATGACTTCAAACTAGACATAACAACTGAATCTAATATTCACAGCATTTGTTTATTCTGTGAAAATGTATGGACTGTTACAGTCGAGTTTGCCTAAGTCAGTAGTGAAGTACTTCATCATGAACTCCTGCTCTAGTTTCAGAACAGTGTTGGCACAGTTTAATAAAATTTACTATAATGATCTTTGAAAAACTGCCCATTTTCTTGCAGTTTAACTCCAGTCCATGTACTTGTGGTGCGGTTGGGGGATCTGGACTCCTCCATACTAGCAATGTTGTAAAACTAATGAAGAGCTCAGACTTTGGGAAAGGATGCCTTGGTCATTATGTATAGTAGCACCTCCAAAAGAAAACTGGAACAAGGCAAAGTCTATCTTTTATCCCCACAGATTCATCAATCCAGGGAAACTTTTTTTTTTTTTTCAGTTAAAAAATAGTTGCAGAGAATTCATTTCATAAGCACACTCTGATTTTAGCTCTCCCACTAGTAGCCAGTTCAAGGGATGGGCTGGAAAAAATTCCTGAGTCCAAGCCCAACTCTGCTAAATACTGTGATTTGTTGAACATCTATCCTGCAGATTGAAGAGTTCAGTTAAGATGCTCAAGGTAGCTTTACACAAACTAGATCAGATGTCAGATATAGTTTGGGATAGTTCAGTTAATCAGCAGAGGTTAATTTCACATGTCAGTGGCTCTCACTGTGTGGGAATGAGCCATTGTCAGTGAGGCCCCTGCCCAGTCTGCCTTGGTTTTAGTCTCAACACAGAGAGTTTCTCACCATGTCCTAACAGCAGCAGCATTCTCTATGTCTCCATTTGCTTGTCATCTAGCAGTCAAAGATCTCTTGCTGGAGTAGGTGGTCATCTACATAATACTCACAAGGAGAGGAGTCTTCACTATGACAGGAGAAGACTGAGATGGGGACAGGGCACAAGGGGACAGGAGAGAGGAGCAGGACATAGGGAGCAAGAGAAAGAAAGCCTGGAGAGAGAAGAGAAAGGCAAAAGCATTCCTCAAACACCACCAGAAGATGAGTGTAGATGAGTGGACACAGCAAAAGAACAGTTCCTTCCTAGTCCTGGGATCACCTACCTAAGGCAATCAGAACATGAGCTACAACCTCTTGCCCAAACATTCATACAGAAAAATCCAGAGTAAAGAGAACAGAGTCCTGTGCACATCCGAACAGGATGTGTGCTTTCACTGTTTGTTGGCAAGCAGATAAAATCTGAAGTGGCTTTTAAAAATGCATGGTTTGAACTCAAGTTGTGATTTTTAATAAGCTGGTTTTACTGTGCTGCATACGTGTGTAAACACATGAGAAAGAGTGAAGAGCTACAAAATTGGATACTAAGTTGCTAAAATTATCAAAATCTTGTAATTACATAAAAGCAAAATTAAATACATGATACAGACACTGCAACAGTTCACATTATCATTTCCTCCCCCTGATGATATTGCATTTCTTCAAGATCATCTTTCTTAATAATACCATGTGTATGTGGGTGATCCTTTGAAAAACTTGTAATTATTTTTTTAACTCTGCCACAGCCAGGAAGACAGGTTTGTGAAGCAAGAGCAAACCTCGCTAACTGAGCTACAGCCCATCAACATCTAGTTTTCCCTTCACCCAGAAAGTCAGACAGCAGCCTCCCCCAGTGGGCTTTCAATGGTCTGCCCCAGAGGAGCTTTCAGCGGCCTCCTGCAGTGGAGCCTTCAGCAGCCTGCCCCGGTGCAGCCTCCCATGGTCTGCCCAGAAGGCCGCACTGGGGGAGGCCTTTGAAGGCCCTTCAGGAGCAGGCCGTTGAAGGCCCCACTGGGGCAGGCTATGGGAGGCCCATTGGGGGAGGCCTTTGAAGGCCCCGCTGGGAGAGGCCACTTTGCTTGCCAGGCAGAAAAGCTGCCCTGACTCCCTCAAGGGTGCTGGAGCCAGGAGAGGGAGCCGCAAACAGTTTGCTGCTTCATATGAAGGCCTGCTTTGGATTTGGCACCAAACCCCTTGCCCCTAGAATAGGAAGGGAAGTGAGCAGTTTGAAGCCACCACAGCTCCCTATACAAAAGCATCTCTTTCAACCCCCTGAGTTTTTATGATGTGCATGACCTGCGTCACGGCTCTCCACCATGTGCATTCCTTGATAATCCTGAAGAACGAGGATGAAATGCAGCAGAACTCCATGAACGCCACCTGTGGGACTTAGGCTTGAGGAAGAGTAGAAAAGTCTCAGTGTAGCTGATTGCAACCCTAGGTGCAGGTAAGCCCACAGAGATTTTCTTCTAGCCCATCCAGCCTCACCTTATCATAAAACTGATCTCAACAGTGATAGATTTCTTAAAGGGCCTTCTTTTTCCTAAGGTTCCTATAGAGACCTGAACACATAGATTGAGAGGCTTTTCAGGGGCAGACCCTAGTGCCCTATGTGCTTGCAGTATCACTAAGTGTCAATGTAATACCACAACTGTTCAAACAGTCAATGCAATAATACCCAAACCTGGGCTCCATTCACATAGTACAGTTTCCATTACCATCCAAGTAAAAGAGAAGAAAACATGTTCCTTTTTAGGAGGTTCATGGCTTGCTAACTCATGCATAAGTAATTCTCAAGCCATACTTTATTGTAATTCATGAGAAGAAATGAGATGAAAGTCTTAACATATGCAAGGCATACTAGTTCCTGCTATGTATAGATAATGAATAAAGCTGTACTTAGCTTTATTCAGTTCCTTTTCAGCTGACTCTCAGAAGGTCCCTAAGCTATTTTATATACATTAAATCAGACTTGTCCTGAACAGGAATACAGGACTGTATCATCTAGTCCAGTTCTCTGTTAACATAGGCAACTACATTTTGCAATCCCTCTTATAGATGATCAATGTTCATTCTTCAAAATAGTGTGAAGGTTTTTCTCCTTGTCCTCCTAGGAAAAAAACAAATTTCATACATAAATATGATAGCAAAATTTTGATTTCTCCGCATAAGCAAACTTCTACTTTTTTTTGTGTGGGGGCTTGCTGCCGCAGTATCTGATTGCTCTGGAATGCTGTGGGTTAGGTACAAGTGTTCTGAGAAAACACGAGGGAAAACCATATGTACTCATTAGTGAAAAAGATCATCATGACAGATTGCTCTCCATATGTGGAATTTTTGTATGGTAATCTTGCTACTTACATGACACATAAAAAATGTACCATTTTATAATGACAAATTTCATTTTATGTAATATAATATTAATCATAAGGGCACAAAAATGGTTACTTCATTTGTATCTATTTCTTTAGGAATGACTTGCCATGGATTTAATGTGTTATACTTATTGCTTTAGTATGAATGTATTTAGTGATATCATTATAAAACATGAACATTACAAGACTGCTTGGAACCAACAGAAATTAAACAGGCCAGAATAGTTAGACTATAATTGATGTCATGAAGCTCAGACAATTCTCTATGTTTCAGAAGTTACCTCCAGCAGTTTTCTGATCTACTGTATGTGAGAAAAGGGAAGCATTTATTAGTAAGTCAAAGAAGCCAATTAAATCTTGCAATGCAAATGCCAAAATTTACTTATACTTAATTAAGCCTTAGTGAATAATTTTAATTAAATTAATTATTTGCAAAATATTAGTAATATTGAAATATTATTCAAATAATTCCCCCAGTTTTCTTCCTTGACACTTGAATATTTTTAGGTGTTAAATATTCATAAAGAAAAGTGTCATTTAGGAGAAAAAAATAATAAGGAGATAGAGCAGAAAAGTATCCAATCTGGTAAGCAGATGACTCTTTATCTCAGCTGGTTTTTTAGTCTTATTTAAGTACTCAGTTGTCCAGCAAAGATCATTAAATGGAAGTGTCTTAAAACAGGCATTTTCTTAATTTATCAAAAATAGAATCATATTCTGTAAACTTTCCTTAGGCAGAACCTTCACATACACAATCTGCTGCAAAACTCATGTAATCAGTGAAAACATTTCCACTTATTTCAGTGAATTTTGGAAAGGGCACTATCATAAAAAGACTGTAAGTAAATGACATTTTTGTAACTTTGTCTGAACTATTTCAAAGTCCAGCACAGATTATTGCACATGGTATTCAGAGACCTAAGTTGCCTTTTTGTGAGGGAACTATGCCTAAGGTAGACTTAGAAATCAATATTTTTTTCAGCTGCTTCTCATGACAAAAAGGCAAAGAAATCGAGTCTGTTATTTTGTGGAACTGCTTTGTAGAACTGCTTATCTTACAGTAGTGATTTTCCTTCATAGGGATTGAAATATACCATAGAGACATGGAGAAATACATCTGTTTCCACAATGAAACTGTTGGTAATGATTAATTAAGAAGTATTTTGGGAAAAAAAGCGTAGAATATAATGAGCATATTGCAGTATTTTTCCGTTACCAAATCAGAAATGCAACTGGCCTATATATTTGATTATCAATGCATGTCTTTGTTAGCCTTCTCTAAATAGACAAGAATTTTGAGAAGTTTCATCCTTACTATTTTTTTTTCCTTTGTATGTGGTGTACCCATATAAATACATAAAAAGCAACTGTAGCAAAAGGTGCTTTCATTTAACTTTCATTAAAGCTCTCAGATAAACATCTGAAGAGTATCAAGGATAATTTTACCACATTACTTTGTCTAACACAGTGTGCCTCCAATACAGGAATTATTGTTTTCTGGACGAATGCCTGTATCTGCTGTAATAGATCATTTTCTGATATTACAGAATAAGATTTTATGGTGCCATTAATTATGCACTTCAGCTGGAGGCATTTTTTGCATGAGTTGTAGAGAGAGGTGTGACAACAGTGAAGGACTGTATTAATCATATGCAGATATTATTTGTAAGGAACCTGCTGGCAATTCCAAAATATATACGTAACACTCCAAAAGGACTTGACATATACTTTTACTTTTAGCATTAATTTTTATGGAAAATTCCCTGCCACTAACAACAGTTCACTGTATGAAACAAAGTCAAATCAGCTATTTGGGAATGGCTACATCCCATTGGTCACTTTTCTATTGAAGTACCTTAACTGTTATTTCCTGGTTTATAAACAGGGCTGGTTCTTGGGAAAAATAACTTGCTTGAGCACAGTGATGGCAATGATAGCAGCAGAAAACAATAGTGATGTCATAGTTTACTTCCAGAATTCTCACAATAGTCAACAAGTCTTGAAAATTTGAAGACTAAGGTCTGGATTTTTATTTTAATTTACTTCTGAGCTGTTAAGACTTTATGGCTTTGGAGAGCCCCTGTCTTTCATGCTTAGATATCTGACTTTGCCAGACAGCAGCCTGGCCCAAGCTAGCCTTGTGGAGTTATTGATATCTTACCAGATGCTATTGCTATATTACCATTTGCTAGGAAAAAAAAAATTGCCAAGCAAACACATTCAAAAGGCTTTTTGATCTTTAAATTATGAGATAATCCTGAAGTTCTTTATGCAACCTCACTACAATTTATTGGGAGTTTATTTGAATAAGGACTGATCCTATATTGATTTCTCTGATGGAGAAATAAGTAAGTTGGGTTGTCAGATGAAATTTCCTCTGTATTGCCCAAACTGCATTTATTTCAAGAGGACAACACTGAAACCACCCACAGCTTTTTGGCACTGAAATCACAACAAGCAATTAAAAAAAAAACCCCAAAACACACAAAACCCCCCAAAACAACAACAACAAAAACAAGCAAACAAACAAAAACACAACAATGGCAACAACAAAAAAAAACACATAAAAAAACCCCAATCAAAAAAAAACGAAAAATCATCCCAAGTGTAGGAGTGTAGTAAAGCCATCCAGAGTTTCCACTATTGCTACTAGTTTAAGGAGGAAAAGGATGCTTGGATGAAAGGTGACCAAAAGAGTGGTTCTGCCATGGAAGGGTCACCATTACTAGTCACTGTGATTCAGATTGCTCTGCGATGAGGGCAGACTGTGGTATCAGCCTGGGAAAGCAGGAAAGCAGGAAAGGTAGGAGTATTTCACACAAGTTGGCTGCTTTTGCATGTCTTTTATCTTGTCCTTGATCAGCTCTTAAGTGCCTGATATGTATGTGTGGTTTCTTAAACATCCTATTTTGTAGCTAGTACTAATTCAGTCTTAGTTATGTTTTGTTTGGCTGTGATTCACATTGAACAAAGCCTTTCAGGAAACCCCTCCAAGCAGCTGTTGTGTTCTGAGGCCTTCTGCTAACAGTCTCAGAATCCCAGAAAAAGTTCTTTTATTTAATTATTGAAAAATAATTATGAAAAGCCAGTATCTGACAAAGTTGGATAAAACATGGGCTCGAGATGAGAACACTACTTGATGTGTCTGATGATGTTCGACACATTTTTAGTAAGAAGTAATTTTCTTGGGTAATTACAAAGCTATAAAATACACAGATTCCTCTCTGTCTGTCCTCTCTTTTACCTGGTGTCACTGAAGTCAAGAGAAAAACTTCCACTGACCTTACTTGGCTCTGAGTGTTACAACAAAGACCCATGCAATGTTTTGAGTCTCTCCTGTATTTCTCCACGGCTCAAAATTCCTATTCCAACTCTGAGTTATTGGGGTTTATCTATTCATTTGGATCCCTAACAGTACTTGGACTTTCTGAATCAAACCATTTTTTGAAAGATTTTTTAACCACTAACAAATGTGTATGTTAATCTAACCAAATGTAAATACTGATGAATATGTTTCAGGACGTAACACAGGAAACACAGTGGGTGTCAGCGATAAGATGCAGTATAGACAATATTTCTCACACAGACCACCAGACAGAGGAAAGTGTGTAACTTTGTCAAGCTTATATGAACTAGAGGACATAGATGGGTTTAGATTTGCAATACGAACATTCACAAAAGATCCATTTTAAAAGCTATATAAAGCAAGGTGCTGGCATATATGCATTAGAAATGTCCTTTAAACACTAAGAAGGTCTTTTTCCAAGGAAAAACATCTTGCAGCTTGTACACTTATCACATCAACTTGTTAGTTTTGCTCAGAAAGTCTCAGCAGAGTATCACCAGGGTAAAGATAAAACTGACTTTTCCCCATGTTGGATTTTTTTTCATGAAAAAGAGACTTTTCAGACCCCAGCCAGATTTCTCAAAATTGAGTGGAATTATTTTTGGAAAACCAGCAGGATTTTTCCATTGTTTGCAGACAAGGGGCAAAGAGGAAATTGTATTTTCTTATTAATATCAACTACTGTGTATATTTGTAACAACAAAGACTTTGTATTCTTATGAAAACGTGAGACATCGAACAAAACCTATGCATTGACAGCAGTCAGTCATATCAATTGCCATCAATTACAGTTATTATCTAATTAATTTACCATCTTAATATGACCATTATGGAGAAGTGTTAGTTACTCCTCCAGATTAGATTGAAACATCTTTTCACTACTGGTTTGGATTTGAAATTCCCCCCGTATCCCTCTCCCTTATTTCTGAATTTTTGGCTGCCTTGTTTTATTGAAGGAATAGGGCTAGCATTTGAGGGCAAAAGTAATAGCTGCCCGCCTGGAAAAACTCAGAAAAGGACCAGATCTTCATCTGGTGTTAATGTAACTAGAGGTTTCAGTTTCAACAGAAAAAAAGTTATATTAACCAGATGAGGACTTGGCTTGTAGAGTTTTGTACATCAACTTATCATCCATTTCTTGAAACTTTCCCAATGCTTCTGTCAATCCACAAGATCTCCACAGTGGCTTCTTCTACCGTATTTGAATTTGTTTACTCCTTTGGCTTTGCTTAAGAGAAGGATCCATAATATGCTAGGGACATTACCCCTAGATCTAGTAGTATCATGAACTTAAGAAACCTGAAAAGCGTCATCAGACAACTTTGTCTGTGGGACAGTGTCCTCCACTCCTACCAACAAGCACTTCATGCTCATGCAGAAGGGAAGGGAGGAAATGGATATGTAGCATTTTTGGACCTCTTTTGTTTTTTTTCCTTGTTTCTTTTCCCTGCTGACTCTGCTGAAGGGTCCCTTACCAAAGCCAGAGCTGCTGCAGACTTTCAATGTGCTTTGACTACAGCAGTTCCCATCAGATCTCTCAAGCAGCCAAAGCACATGTAGAGCACAGTAGCGCTCCAGCCTGATCTACTTGCCCTTTGTTCCTAAGCCAGGTGTGGAGAAGAAATGTCACAAACCTACTAAGCTGCTCTGCTCCCTTTATGGATCTCTCTGAAAGCAGGCAAAGTCCTTATACCAATCTTACATGAATTATGCTTCTGAAGCAACATGGAGACTATGAACCACAGAAGATCCAGCTCACAGAGGCTACAGTGATGATGTCAGCAAAGAGTCATGCAAAGAGACATGACTCCAACTGTCAAATCACTAGGTAGCAATGAAACAACTTCTTCTTAGTGACTTTATCTTTGATTTACAAGCTCAAAATCATAGTTTTCAAGCGGATGGAACGGAACTGCGTGACAGTGATGTATTTAAGGAATTTATCACCATGAGATTATGTGCAATTTAGCATAGCACTTATTCAGATAATTAAAAAATAGATGGAGTCTTAAAATGATTGTAGACATCAAAATGAGTAAGTGTATCATCTTCGTACTGTCAGATTCTAAAAAGCAGATGTACTCAGAGTTTACAAGGTCCTTACTGATTTTCTGTATTATATATTCTTGACATCTTTACTAAATATCTTTAGAAATGTATTTTGTAAGTGCATGGAAGAATATGCTGTGTCTGCAGAGTTTTTATGTTAAACACAGGATTAGGTAAACTTTCTAAGTACAGACGTTACTAATGCTACAATTTGCAACTGATGCCAAAGCATAATGTCACTTAAAGGAAGGTGGAGAATATTCTAGGTTTCGACATGCCAAGATACAGATAATTAATTGTCATCTCTCACTAACAATGGTCAGAGAAGAAAAATACGCTGGTGGTTACTTTTTGGCAGGTACTTACCGCTGAAGATGTAGGGGAAAGCAAGCAAAAATCAAATGTATGGAGACTGGAGGTAAAAATAAGCCTTCCATCTTACTGAAAAACAGAATAGCCACAGACAGGAACTGTCTGAAAGGAAGTAGGCATTTTCCTTTAAATGGCAAAAGAAAACAAGCTTGGTGAATAAAACAAACTGACAAGATGCTGTGTTCATGCCTTTCCACTGGAAGCTTGTTTCAAACACAACAAAGCCCTTTCCCAGAGACCAGTTGTATGAGTAAAACCAGACTTCCACAGCACACATTGAAAAATCTGTCGGTCTACTCCTTTTAACATCCACAAGAGCAGCAGAGTTGGACCAGTCACTCCTATGTGAGGGTGATGATCTGGACTACAGCTGGGTCTTGGGGGGTTCCTCTTCCATCTTCTCTTTGGGAGCGTGGACGTGGCTCTGTGCTCCTTGCCATTGGCAGTGGGCATACAGCCTCCTAGGCAGCACTTCCCAGTTCATGGGGCTGCTAAACTCAGAATAGATACCTCAGATACCTCACTGTCATCCACATACCTACCAATAGCCTGAGTGGCTTAATAAAATAAAAGAAACCAAATAGTGTAAAAAAAAAGTTGCAAGAAAAACAAACACAACTTCCTTACCATTGTCCTCAACAGAAATCTTTTAACCATGTTATTTGGTATCTCTCACTTACAGTTCTTTTGAGTGTCCTGCATATGCAAGTCGAAGGCCCAGATCTCACAGCAGAATTACATTCACCTGAGCTTTGAGTTACTTCCCTTTGCATTGACTTCAATTTATACTCCCTTGGACACAGTCTTTGAGAAACCAATGCAGATTGTTCTCTCTGGACAGCATTTTGAGCACACTGATATTATTCCTTTTTACTGCACCAACACCACCAGTGGGTATGCAAAACATCTACATCATTATCTAATCACTACTGCTTGCTTTACCTAGGGCTGAGTCCTTGCACTGCATGAAGGCAGCTCCCTCTCTTCCTCTTAGACCAACTGCTGCCTGGCTCCTCCCTCATATTTTATTACTGAGTATCAGTCAGGGCCTCTAGTACCCTGCAAAGATTGCACAAAACATATTTTCTTGAGAATGCTTTCTGATTTTTTTTTTTTTCTGATGTTCTGCATGGTTTCAGTGGGAAACATGGCATTAAGACAAATGACAGACTTGGTCAGAAGGGCCAGTTCAAGCCCAAAGGCTCCAGTCTCTCTCCAGTCACTGCTTATCCAGAGACCAAAAGCAGCTACAGCTCTGGCGCACTGCAGGCGGTTGAGCACCTGCAGTTACACAGGATAACTTCAGGCCTTTTTTGCTCAACCTACACACACACCTATGACAACAACTTCTTCCTCTCCAGCTTTTACCAGTGTTTCTGTTGGACCATAAGTGTCTCAAAACATGTTACAAAGGTTTTTGCGGCAGGAATACTATATTAGAGAGAAAACTGAAGGAAAAGGTGGACTATGAAAGCGTGCAAAGTGCCTCTCTTCCACTCCCATGTCCTACACTAGAGTTGTGACCTCTCTGCTTCACCCAGCAAGCACATGGGTCCCCAGAGGAGGTGGCTGGCCCTTCTCCCACAAGGGTTATCCGGAGTGGGGATCATGCACCTTATAGTCTGTGGGAGGTTTTCCTCCTCCCTTGGGGGAAACACACATTCTCTCTAGCTTTTTCCTTGTCTTGTGCACAGATGCCACACACATGGCATCCCAGCCTATCTACCTGCCCAACACTGCTGTATCTTCCAGGAGGGTGCCTGTGCAGGGGGCGAGGGGAGAGCAAAGGTGTTTTGGGCCCGTTAGGCAAAGTCCTGGCTCAGTTCTGGCATCAGCAAATGTTATAGTCTGTGTCTTATTCTCAACACTAAATACCGTTACTTTTGGCCAAGTGCTTAGAGCAGCCAGAATGTTTGATCAAATCTCTTGTTTCTTCCCAAAGTTTCCATCATACTGGTCTACACGTATTTTGCTCATTTTAAAGGGTGGAGTAAATCCCTCACTGCAGTCAGCGATCCCCACTAGCACAGACTGGTGCCATTTTCATGCTGTACTGCCAACAGCAAGCCCTGAGAGTCATAAACGAGAGTCCAAACATCACAAGACTGCCTAAAAAGTTTTAAAATAATAATAAAATAAAAAATAACATTTTAGAATAAGGAAGGGAGGCTCTTTTCATTACAGTTCAGATGTTGGAAACTTAGGTTCATTTTTTTCAACTCCTTTTCCACTGTCTTGCAGCCTGGAAATATTTTGTAGAAGTGAGAGATGAGATTTACACACTTCTAAGTGCTGGCATATTACAGTTTCCATCAAATTTCATGATAAGGCCCTGGGAGCTGGTAATATCAAATTCCACTTAAATAGTTACTTTGAATCTGCAAATAAAGTTAAGGAAATGAACTCAGCAGAGCGTTTCTTACTACTTTTAAATAATTCAAATATCTAACATACATAATGGACCACGTTTTAAGTACTGCAAAGCCCAATATGATTGCTGCAGCATCTGGAAGTGAAAACATGGTTGATTTGATCCTGAACCTCTTGCTGTATATGTGTTTACAAGAAACCACTAGACATCCAAACCCTGTTTTCATGTGTAAAATAATTTGTATGCCCATAAAAATGCAGTAGCAAAGCATGAGAATGTTTTAGAAAAGAAAGTTGGCTTCCTTCATATTGCAAAGGCAGAAAAGGGAACTTTTGCACTTCCTAACCAATGTATTCATGTTTGTAACCAACATTACATACAGAAAAGTCTTGTATTTCTATATAATTCTATAACTGAAAACTGCTGTTCATATCAGAAGCAGTGTTTTTAGTGCCTAAATTTGATTATGTGTTTTTCTCTTCTGTTTATTTCACACCTTCTAAAACCACAGATTTCCTGTCAGTACTTCAAATTTGCAATAACACTACATTCTTTTCAACTCTGTTCTGGAAAAGTCACAGAAAATTTGG
The DNA here is from genome assembly GCA_025345505.1 of Todiramphus chloris collaris. Lineage (NCBI taxonomy): Eukaryota > Metazoa > Chordata > Aves > Coraciiformes > Alcedinidae > Todiramphus > Todiramphus chloris. The sequence goes on from JANVCC010000019.1 coordinate 9,666,545, forward strand.
TTACCAGCCTCTTAATTTTGAACAATCTGGTTCCGGGTTGGTCTGAATCTAACAAGCTTCCGCTAAGTGTCACTAACTTCTATTAAATTGCCATTAGCAGCACTGAATCTTCATGCCTGTTCCACTGGAAGACATGTTAGTTTTAAGAAATTCTTCTGAATTTCAGGTTTCCAGTTCTAAATGGTTCCATTGTGGTTCTCACTTGGGTCTTTGTCACCCTCTAGTGTCATGACAATGGAAGCCAGAAGCAAAAAAAAGGCAAGTTACGGTGTAAAGAGTATCTGAAAGCTACCCACACGGACCTAGGATTATAGCTAAGAAATAACAGACAATAGATACAGCAAGGGCAGGCACGTGCTGTGTGATACATCACAAAGAATGAAGAGTCAGCTGTTGGTGTGGATTAGGAGGCTATAACCATCTGTCCCTACCATAGCTGCAAGCTTTGTGCAGCTGTGGCACAACACGGCTGTGCTGTTGCCAAGCACAAGCGGCCGTGACACTTCACAAAGTGCCTGTCAAATCTCTTCTTGCCTGGATTTATCAGTGGCTCATAAAGACAATTTTGAAAAGCAAATGCTTTTGTGTTGTAACAGCAGTGGCATCATATCCTGCATACTCCTTCTGGTGGTGCCCAACATGAAATCTACTGGATGCCAGAGGTTACAACTCTTGTCCTTGGCCAGACACATTCCCCTTCTAGCACAGTATAATGCTGTTCAGTCTAGTTTAGGTGAAAACAAATATGAGTCCTACCTTTCCAACACAGTTTTTGCACAATTATAAGAACGAAGCAACCTTCCTGATGTGCTTCATCACTTTTCCTTCCCTCTGTACCTTACCTTTGTCTCCAATCTCATCAAAATCACCTGAACTCTCAGTCTCTGATACCAGCACTACCTTCTCTCTCATCCTGAAACTCCACCTCTTCTGTCCTCATCCTCACTACATGTTCTCTGTGGGGTTTTTCCCACACTGCTCTTTTTCACAGTTCCTCCTGCCTCCTTTTACATCGCAGTGAGACTACTTATATGTTTTTTTTTTTTTCCAGAATACATCCTCCAATTCTGCTCTCAGGGAAGACTCCCAGGAAGTACATCTGGAGCCTGCACTTGTGAAACTCTGTCAGAAGAAGACCTAAGCCTTGTGTGGTGAGTGAGTAGAGGGGACATGCACAGGTGTACCTGGCATCCAAAAAGAGGGCAAGGGCATGCAGTAGATGGTGGGGCTAGCAGCAGCTGGATGGGCAGAGCAGGAGGAGCAATAAGCTGGGATTGGAGTTTTTCAGGGAGCGTTAGGAAGGGAGAGGGTAAAGGCTACATGGAGCAGGCTGTTCCTTACTTGGGGTCCTACAGCTGTTGCAGGCCTGGAGGACGAGAGTTGGGAAGCTGGAAGAAATGGGAGATATGCCAGTGGGAAAGATAATTGGAAGCAAAAAAAGTTTGGATAAAACGAGCAGAAGGTCTTGTAGTATTTGCAGGATTTGGGAACCAGAGGAATGAACAGCTTGTGAGTCTTGGTCAGGAAACAAAGAGGTTAGCATGGGCATTCTGCCCCATGAGTTCATCTTCCCAGGCTCTTAGTTCAGAAGCAGAGACATGCACAAGGATGTCATCAGCAAAACTGCCAGGTGCTACCAGAAATGTGATAGCCCTGTCACGCTGCTGTGTTTGGAGCCACTCCAGCATCTTGTCCACACCACCACTCTTTCCCACCCTGAAAGCCCTTCCCAAAGTGCCTAACAGAATGCCCCATAAAGGGGGGCAGACTCTGCCTCCATCGCAGCTAGATCTGTTTGATTTTGAGAGCCTGTGTGGTGTGAATGTATTTCAACCCATATTTTGATCCATTAAATTAAGAATAGTTAGTAATTACAAAGAATAATAACTACTCAGAATGGAGGTTGCCTAGCAGTGTCTGCCGTAAATAAAGCCAGGCCCAAGGGGTACTAGCAGAGCTCTGTAGGGACCTTCACCCAGTGCCTGTGTGCTTGCTCAGGACTTTGCCTGGCTTCCTGAGCATTACTCCGTCCTTTTTGTAAGCAAACGGAATTCTTCAGTTTAAATATCTGAACGGTACAAGGTGAGTCAAAGGTTCACATCCAGGGAGTTAATGATCCCAATAGTTTCAACTTCATCCTATGTTGGGGTTTCTTTTGTTGGGTTTCTTTTTTTTAAATGCGTGTCTATAAATGGAACACAGATTTCCTATTTGTCATTATTTGCCACATTTAATTACAGAAATGTTCTGTTGCTCAGTGCTATAGTTTGTCTAGTATTTTGTGATCCTTCAGACAAAAGAAAAACACTGAAGAAACTTATACCATTTAAAACAAGCACATGGGAATATCTGAAAAATACATATAATCTCAAACAGTCTGATTTACCACATGAAACAGTTTCCCTGATATGGCAAATGCTTGGTTAAATAAATAACTGATAAATAATTTATTAAATTGTTTGCTGTATTGAATAATTATACATAAGTACATTTTTGGATCTTGATTTCTAGGAACACAAGCACCATTTAGTTAATCCACATCTGGTATGTAGTGCATGATGCTGCATCTTTTGCTTGGAGTCATGCCAAAGTTTTAAGTGACCAACAGAAAGAGTGTCTGCAAACTGAATATACAAGAACGTTAATTATAGTGACAAAAGACTGGACTTTTAAGAGGCCAAACACAGAATCCAAATAACATTAATGTATGGAGGCTCAGTACGCCAGGGGCTGAGTGCCTGATTCACAGGGTTTTGACAGATTTGGGAGCTGCTTTCTAGAAGGCAATTGGTACTTTGCAGGATCAGGCACACAGAGGAAGAAGTGTCAATGATTTTAAAGTCGTAGCTGAAATTTCTGCATTTAGCAGTGTGATGAAGCCTTGGTTAGAATTTCCCACAGGATTATATTAATTCAACTATTGTTTACACAGCACTAATTTTAAAATGGTAAACTGCTATTTAAAACACAAGGATCAACACCAAGATTTTTTTGGCCATAAGCATTCAAGAAAATACCAGACTGCAATGTGTTTCAGGAACATTAAACCTAACTATGACAGAAAAGGAATGAGTTCACTATGTGTGAATTGCAGTAAGAGGTGGTTCTGATCGCATCAGCTATGAGAGAGTTTGCCAGACACTTTCTATGGAGTACCCTGTATTCTGTTGCTATAGCTTAGCAGTACTTTATTTTTTTTGTTATTTTATAATTGAAATTTCACACTTTGAACTTTATACAGTCACATGTGTCTGCTGCAGACCAAATCAACTTTCCTTCCCTCTCTCCCTTGATTCCTCCTTCAATTCATAGAATCATAGACTCATAGAATCATTCAGGTTGGAAAAGACCCTTGGGATCATCAAGTCCAAAGATGAACCCTACTCTATAAAGTTCACCTCCATGTCCCTCAAAACCACACCTAAACGACCCTTAAACACATCCAGGGGTGGGGACTCAGACACCTCCCTGGGCAGCCTGTTCCAGAGTCTGACTGCTCTTTCTGTGAAAAATTTTTCCCTAATGTCCACTCTAAGCCTACCCTGTTGCAGCTTGAATCCATTCCCTCTTGTTCTACCACTAAGTACCTGTGAGAAGAGACCAGCACCAACCTCGCTACAATGTCCTTTCAGGTAGTTGCAGAGAGTGATGAGGTCTCCCCTTAGCCTCCTCTTCTTCAGACTAAACAGTCCCAGCTCCTTCAATTGCTTTTCATAAGATTTCTTCTCCAAGCCCTTGACCAGCTTCGTTGCCCTGCTCTGCACTCGCTCCAGCACCTTGATATCTCTCTTGTATTGAGGTGCCCAAAAGTGGATACAATACTCAAGGCATGGCCTCACCAGTGCCAAGTACAGGGGGACAATCATCTCCCTATTTCTGCTGCTCACACTATTTCTAATACAAGCCAGGATGCCACTGGCTTTCTTGGCCACCTGGGCAGACTGCTGGCTCATTCCCTCCTTCCCATCCTTCCTCCCTGTCTCCTCCATAGTTTGCCAAAATGACATGGGTTTGTGCCTTTTTTCTGAACAGTTGCAGCACTTCACACCTTGCAGAAGTGATCTGAATTTTTTAAGAAGAAAATTTCTGTGCAATAGATATGGCCTTTCTCCTATTCAGTGAAAAGCCTACCAAGCTTGACCAGGATCCAAGGCTTCGAAAGATCTCTTCATCAGTGCTGAGGAGGGACTCACTAGCACTTTGCACCTAAAATTCCAAAGGGTGCAACTATACTCTCAGCCAGGAATGACAGAGCTTTTCCTTCTTATAGTTGCAGCTTTGGGATTTTTCAGATCAGGACCAAAGCTTTTTTTTCCTTGGGTTTTAGCCTCCTTTTTATTTCATTTTTGTAACACATAGAGGAAGAAGGTGCCTGATAGAAATGTGGGGTCCAAGTAGGTGTGAAGCTGATACATGAGGAAACTGCTGAGAAAACCTGATAGAAAAAGTAACTAGAAGCTTGTGAAAAGAAAGAAAAATTGGCTCAAGAATTTACGATGGTGAGACTGGATTTAGGGGTCAGGGAGTAGACAAGGAAGAAGGAATGACTAAACAAAGGACTTAGTGGGGATATTGGGACTGGAAATGGAGATCATGATGGGAAGTGCCACAAAAATCGTGGAACAAATTATAAAGCTCTGCAAAACAATTATTTGCAAGTGCATAGAAGTGCTTTTTAGTCACTTCCTAACTTCAAAATGTAGCAGTACTCATCACATTCTCCCAAATTCCTCTGCATCTCTTGAGTCACATATATGCCAGGTCACATATTCAACCCTAGGGTCAAGTAACCATGACATGTTTAAACTTTTAATTTCTGTTTTACCCTTAAATTTACCCTTTGTCCAAAGGAAAAGTACACTGGGCCAGGGTCCAGGAACTGTTAGTTCTAGCTTCATATCTGACTAATGTATGACTCTTTACATTTCACTGTCTTTGTTACTGTTGCTTTCCTCAGCAACTCAGCCACAGTACAGCTAATATTGTTTTATATATTTATCATGTGCAAATACACCCTGCAGAGATGGGTCATGGGATTTATGTTACTGCAGCATGTAATTAAAAAAAAAAAAAAAAAAAAGCATTCTGACAATTTTATTGGAACCAGGTTCTCAAAACACTACTTTTAAAACTCTTTTTATTTGTGTACATCATGCTTTTAACCTGGAAATCATGGCTCAGCAAAACCCCTAGTTTGCAAGCCAATAACTTTTTGAACCATATTTGTAACCCAAGTGTTTAGTTAAAACAGGTGAAAGTGGAAAGTCTGCACAGCATGATCCCAAATAGACCTATGTCAGAAGATATTTAGCACCTGTCCAGACTAGGTCCTGGACAATGCTGAAAATCAAGGCATCCTGGTTCCCATCCCTCTGCTGCAGTAACTAATTACATCACACTGCCCTCTCTGGTTTTTTTACAGTGCATCTCCTTAAGACTAATTTCTGGTTTATGCAAGCAGAGTTGCCGGCTGAGGTTGCCTTTCTACAACCTTGGCACCACAGCCAAGTATTTCCCCCCATCACCAAGTATCACAACACTGCATGAGGCAGACATGGCTGTGCTACTCGGTCTCCCAGCTTTCTCCCCACTGGACAGGGAATTAGGGTGTTTAAAATCTTACCGGCATTGTCTGTATCCCTTTTTTTTTTTTTTTTTTTTTGAGTAACAGACTAAGTTTAGAAAAGAACAAGTAAATTCATTTATACTGGTTAAATTAAAGATAGTGGCTACGCTGTGACAATAGCAGCAGGCAAAATCCCAGCTGGTGTTTGGGAACATTTCAGCTTCCCGCTTCACTGCCTCCGCTGCAGTATTCCCCCTTACATAACCCAGCAAGCAGCACTGACACACTCATCTAAGCAGGCACATTGCCAAAAGTATTTGGTCTATTGAATACCTGTGGTATACAGACTGAAGACTTCTGTGACCCTCCTCCACATGAAATTCAGCTTTAAATGGCAAAAAAGTGTATACACTCTTCTCCCTTGAGAAACCCAGGTTTACTTTTATGAGGCCATCAATATTAATGTTCATGCGGCATTCCAAAAAGCTGTTTCCCCCTTCCTCTTACATGGCCAAACATGAAGCAACTTTGTAATCAATGTCTTATTTAAATTATTTCTTGTTTCTTCCTTCCTCCTTTCCCCCTTCTCTTTTCCTATTTCTTTGAAGTGTATATATATATATGTTTTTTGGGGTTTTTTTTGCCTCTGAACCCTGTCTTTACTTTTATTCTAATGTTCCCCTTGTTTCTGTGGCCTTCTTTGCTTTGGGCTTGCATCAGGTTCCTCTGTAGCACGCAATCACATAGTGATACAAATGTCTCCATATTGCTGAAATTGTCACATACATTACAGCTGTCAAATCCATAGGTTTTGAGAAGAAAGGCAGGGGAGGAGCAGAAGAGACTGAAGTGTACACACTCAGGAACTGGGGATTTGTGGGGGTGCACATTCCCTGTAAAGCCTTCCAGAACCACAGCGTTTCTGAGGGCAACATAGCCACTCACCAGTCCCCGCAGGCTCTCTGTTAAATGCGATGGTTCCTTCTCTTCTGAACTACATGTGCTCCACAGAAGAAGATGCGTTTTTCAGAGAAGAGTTCCTAAACTTTATCCAAGCACAGCCTGTGTTCCACTGGAGATTGATCGATCCATCAGGCTAGTGACAGGAATTTGTACATTTTTTTCTGTCTTCAGCTTTAACTGCAATATTTTTTTTCCTGTTTGAAGGAAGAAAGGAAGCAGAAAAAGCTGTTTACATTCACACAACACATTTTAAGGAATTTACAAAATTCAGAAACTATGCTATGTGCTCTTGAGTGCTCATCTAATGACTTTCATGTAAATCTAGATCTCGAACTCAACTTGCTAAAGCAGCTTCACATCATCCGGCAAGTAGGTGTAGCTGACAGCCAACTTGTGTCAGCAAGTTGGGGAAGGGCCTTGGTCCAAGCTATACTATGAGGGCATGTCTATGTAGTCAGGTGGAGACAGTTGTGGAATAGCTTAGCTCATTTTCTAAGGTGCAAAATGGAAGACACATTCAATCCAAAAACTGTTTAGACATGCTGATGCTGAACTGTGCCCAAGCTAAAAAGTTCTGCTCAGAGGCAGTTATTATTTTACCTAAGTTGACTTGTCCCTTATTTGGTGAGGTATATATGCTACAACTCGAAATAACACAATTCAGCCTTTAATATGAATATTGGTTTCTAGACAAAGTCTGCTCAGAAAACCAGACTTCCTTTTTTTTTCCTTCTGAAGATCCCAGGAAGGTCATCAGCTAGTATGGGCTATGTTGTGTTTGCATGACAGAAGTAAAACCGAAGGTAAGAGGCCAAACCTCTTAATAGCTTGTTTCTCTTTCATATTCACAGTGTCTTTCACTCTTCAGGAACAAGTGAAAGGAGGCAGAACTACTACCATATGATTAGTCAAAAATTGCCTCTTTTTCCCTCATAACTAATGTATACATTAATTTTAAGTTATAGTGGTAATATATGTCATAATACATTTGGGACTTATGTATTATTTTTAAAAATAAAATATTACAGATAAATATTTTTTTCCATTGAAAGTCTCATTACAGTTACCAAGTGTTATTATTGTAAGGTCTTAACCTGATATTAAAATGCTTGGTGTCAGCATATCATGACCTTATAAATGTCTTTTCAGGGAATTTGGTGATAATGCACTTCTATATCCCATTCTTCACAGACTCCAGTTTAACAGATTCACATGCAACAAGGTTATTGCTTGCACTATGTCATTAACAAAACTAGATGACCTCTCTGTGTCAGAGGTAAACCATTTCATATACCATCCTATTCTTATTTCTGTTATCATAATGACGTTCTTAATTAGCTGGGGGTACCAGCAACAATTTTCTAATCCTTTACCTGCAATTGTTAAAAAATCTATGAAAATATAAGTAACTCTCTGGACTTAGCTTGGACATAGTCCTGAACTAATGCATCTAAAATGGTTTCTGGACTGCGCAGAGCTTCACAATCTCCTGCACTGATCGTGCACGCGTTTGTCTTAATTAGTCTTGCAGGCTGCATCTCATAGTGTCTAGCACTTTGTTTTCCACAGATGTTTACTCTGTAAAGAGTAAATGCTATGCAGAGATACACACTGGGAAAAGACTGATGCTTAAGTTGTAGACATTAAATTGTAATCTACACTACATTAACTTCTCTTGTGCTGTCTTGAACAAGAGCATCTGCATAAAAAATCTACAAAGGTATCACTTTAACTCAAGTTAACTCTGTAGCAAAGATAACAGGACTGTGGTGCTGAAAAGACTTGGAAGCTCCATGTCTCTAGTGGGACTCCCATGAAAAGAGACAGGTACCATTGGAAATTAGTAAGTCACACATCTGTCTTGTACTTCAGGATGGGAGAAATACTGTTGCAGGACCTATTTCTGTCTTTTGTGTATAAAAGGAATGTTGTTTTGTCTGTTGGGTATTGAAGCTGCCTTAGACTAGATCTACCTACCTGCAAATCACAAAGCCTAGTTGGGATGCATCCCATCCAGTAGTGCTGGTTAACATGTCAGTGAAAGATTCCTTCAAGTTTTCCTAGGATCCTGGCAACTTTTGACTGAGATTTGACTGTGGTAAAAGAGAATGGTAAAACTGACCATTGTAACTGACAGACTCCCTTGTTAGATGAACATAACATACCATTTCTTCAGGACTATGGATTTCATTCCTCTCTCACAACAGAGCTCCCTGAAGCTAGTGTCTGTCTTTCATAAACAGCAGACAATCACATTTGTTTATGCATGGCTGAGGTACAGTTCAGCTGTTTATTGAATGTCCTCTTGTTTCTGTGGGCTTTTTCAAATCTCCATAGAGCAGGAGCTGCTGCTGAGACCGCAGCTACTGTTCCATGGCAACTAAAAATACAAAAAAACCTACTCCCTTCTTTTGATTTTGAACCTATCATCTGCAAATGGAATTTAAGGCAACCCGGTTCTTACACTGTGAGAGAAAGAGAAGAATCCCTCCATATTAATTTTTTCCATGCTACTAAAGATTTCATAACCTCTGTTACATCATATCCCAAACAGTTATTTCTTCTCCAAGTTAAAGTATCCCTACTCTATTAAGATTTCTTCTTTTGTGGAAGCCATTCCTTATCTTTGGTCACAGATGCTGCCATTATTACTATCTTTTCTTTTTCTACATTATTTTTTCAGAAGCATGGACAAAACAATGCACAACTTCAAAACATTGTTCAACTTTATAAATTAGGATCTGTAAATGGCATCGTGGTTATAGCTGCAACCTGTTTTTTGTTTTATTTGCCATTTCCTTCTCCTAATACTTTGAGCTTTGTTTGTCATTGCTGAGTGTTAATCTGACTTTTGCGTACAGTATTTCTCCAAGAACTCAGACACCTCCTTCTGTTGTTTTAACTTATTTAGAGCTGCACTTGTATAAATGAGGCTTTTTTCTCCCCATGGGTATTACTCTGTATTTAACATAGAATTTCTTCCACCATTTATTCCCAAATTGCTCTGTATTGAGGGAACATTGTGCATCCCATCACAGTTGGCTCCTGGTTTTTATCATCTGCTGATTTTACAACTTCACCATTTACCTCTTTTCCCAAACATTCAAAAAATGAAGTAGCACAGGAATGAGCATAAAATGTTGAAGAATACCTAGGAGTAAACCATTGCCATTGTGAGAATGGAATGCCACCCTTTCATGCCCTATCCTGATTTCTGAAGTTTCTTTTTCAATTAGATATGAACACCTGAGAAAACTTGTTTTATTTCACGCTTGCTTTCTTCAGCATGCTTTGGTGAAGGATCTTGCTGAAAGTTTTTGGAAATTCATCTATTATATACCATCCAAATAATTTCCATTCACCTGCATGCTGATTATTTCAATGAACTCTGATCATTTGTGCCTTATACCCTCCCTTTGCAAAAGCTTGGTCAACTTTCCGTATTTATATTATGGTTAAGGTACAAGTCTGACCATTTTTTGTTACAGCTGATGTCAGCTTGCTTAGTGCAGAAGTTAGACTTCTTGGTCTGTAATTCCTGAGGTCCTCCTGAATTTAAAAACAAAAGAGATTTCACATTTGCCACATTCCTTTCCTTTGGAACAGCGGCCAACCTATATGTTGAGTTACACTGCAGTTAAAAATTTGTCACATATATCAGGCTTCCTTTAGAAGTGTTTTGAAAACCTGATCTAATCTCAGTGATTTGTTACCATCTGGTTCTATCTAATCTGAAATTTCTTCTCTGACACTTCAATTTGAGATAATTTCTTTGACTTGGCCCCATAAAAAAGAGTTCTGTTGTGAAACCTGCCCAAGCTTGTCCATGTAGAACCTTAATGTGAAAAATTCATTTAGCACTTTTGCTTTGGGCTTGTCTTATTTAAATGCTCCTTTTATATCCCAAACATTATAGAATGACTGTAAACTATCTGGCACAATTTATGCTTCTGATGTGTTTAGAGAAAGTTTTATTATTCATTCTTATGCTTATCAGAAATTATTTCTCAAAGTATTTTTGGCCCACTTTAAAAAGGGTTCATATTAAAAGTGGAAGACTTTATGTTCTTTTCTGTTTTCCTCATTTCAACATAATTTCCAGTTTTTTAAGACTGACTGTTATTTCTAACAGCTGCTTTCAAATTTCTGTTTAATCGTGCCAGCCTTCTGTGTGCGTGTGGTCCTTTTCAAGTCTTTTTTGATAAGTAGTGCAAGTTTGCTGTTAGTCTCTGGTATAGCATCTTTAAACAATCAGCATGCCACCTGCAAACTTTTTACTCTTTTGGCTTTTTCTTTTAATTCCTCCTTAATAGCCATGATTTGCATATTTCAATAATACATAATAGCCTAAAAATATACAGGAGATACATATGCTTTGATACTTGTCTTTTGGTTCCTAGGCAAATCCTCATAACATAGGAATTTCTTTTTAATTACAGTTTCTAATAACATCTGTGCATAGAATCTGCTTCACTTTGGGGGGGGACTTCACCAGCTTGTCCACAATACCTGAGATAAGTTAGCACAAAGTAAATCACCCTCCGGCTGTTCTGAATGGTCATTCAGAATGGTACTGAGTAGGTGAGCAAAGCAAGGACTGATGGGCTCCCACTCCTACCGTCTGGACTTGCTCTCAGGGTGTGCATAGTTGTCTGCAAATTTTTTTTTTGTGAAAATGACGAAAATTATAAAAATGTTAAGAGACTCCATAGTGCAGACAGGTGCAATTTAGAGACGTTAATTTTAGAAGTAGCACTGGTCAAAGCAAATAAATGAAAAAGAATGTGAGATCAGAAGTGACCACGGAGATTTAACTATCATAGATGTGCATAGTGAAGTCTCATGAACTTACTAAGCAAAATGAAACCTTTTCAGTCCATCAACTCTTACATTGCATTTCTACTGAATGTGAGTCACACCCAGATTTCAAGCTATTACTTTCTCTCCCCAGTAACATTCAAGAGCAGTGAAATTAAGATCTGATGATATAGAAAGAGAAATGTTTAATATAAGAAAGTGGCATGTAAACTAGGAAGGGAAAAGACTATTTCAGCAATGCATAAATTCCCAAATAATGAAAATGAACGTTTATCATACTACCCATGGGCCTGTCAAAACATTTCCTTTTTTCTCTCCTCTAGTGCCATCTGCTGGTACTTTTTAGAAAAATCTGATTCCAATCAAGCTGATTTTAGCAGCACTCATGCTACAAAGGATTCTGCTTGCAGGTTCTGTCTCTCGCAAGCTTACCGTGACTACATATTCTGAGTAATTTGGTTGCTGTTTCTACAGACATAGACATAGATGCTTTTAATTTTAGAGTACATTATTTATTACTTTATCTATATTTATTTTCAAAAGCCTTGATACCTGTGGCTTGGTTTTTAGACACAAACAATTACTACACTAAATAATTAAATTATTTTAGGAGAACTTGTGAAACCTTTTTATTTCCTGATAGTTCCTACAAATTTTTTTTCCATCCAACAAAAACAGTTGCATATTTCAATTTATAGGAGGAAATCCTAGTCATGTTGAAACTTCTGGGAAAAATGCAATTGAGTTTTAGGGGCAAGAGCATGGCTCATAAAGTCTTTTAATCCTTCTGGTGGAAACAGAAAAGGATGTGTTTATCTTGCACGCTGTGGAGGAAAATGCTTTACATCTCCAAGAGCACCTTACACCTGCCATCTTGTCTCTGGCTGACTCTCACTCCAGATGTACAGCAGCAATCAAGAAGAGAGCTTGAAGAAGTCTCAGGAGACCTATAAAGTCAACAAAATGGTTTCTGACCTCTTCTTTGTTCAATATTTCATGAAGTATAAAAAAAACCCCAATGTGCTGAGGTTTTTCATTTGATTTTCCGTTTAAAAGACAGATCTTGTAAGAGTGTAAGGTTTATCACATTAGGGAAATGGGAAAAGTGTAATTCAGTTGAGATGCTTTTTCAGCTCAGGCTGTTTTCAGCTGTTTAGTTTGTTACTTTATTTTTGTACAGCTAATTCCCATATCTGGAAGGGAAAGTTCAATATCCCCACCTCTCTCAAAGAGAGGAATAGTGAATACTCTCACCTCAGATTTTTGAGTAATCCAGATGTGAAAATCAAGCAAAACAAGCCTTGAAATTTCTGATATTCAATGTAAATAATTAAGTAGGTGAGAGTATACAAATAAAATGATACTATTTAAATCAAAGCTTTTGTCATTGCAGTGCAAATCCAAGTGGCCAGGCTAATCAGATGCCATTTTACAATTCTCACGTATATGGTCCCTGTTTTATTATCACTAAAAATGCTGTAGGGTAATAAAAAGTTTCTATAGCCTCAGCCTAAATCAACTTCTGTTTCAGATTAAGAATGACCCAGGAGATGAGCTGACTCATCCTCTTTTTGGTGTAATTCCTTTTGCTTCCATTCCATTCAATATACACGCTGAACAGGATGTTCTGCTTCTGCCTCTTGTATTTCTAATGCTTTTGTATTCCTAAACCTTTTGTGAGAACTGCTCTGTGTGTCTCTTCTGCCTAATTTAACCACAGTTTATACGGCTATAAGAAAGATATTTTATACTTCACTGGTCAAGTGTAAACTATTACAGTAAATCGTGTTATTTTCACAAGTTTGGTAACAAGTGCTAGCTGGCATTATAAGTGTGGAAGTAACACTTTTATTTCCACATTCCTGCTTTCATCATTCACATTTATTTCTTCAGGGGAAGAAAGATACTTGATGTCACATTGAGGAGTGTCTCCCCACTATATTTTATTCCTGGTCTGGGAAAAAAATATTGCCTAAATATGAAAGGTCACAATTAAACTCTGCAATATAAATGTACCACTCCCAATTTATTTGTTTTATTAAACCTTAACAGCATCTGACCATAACAGAACATGGTCCTGAGGCCACAGGGAACATTTTCTCAAGCACTGCTTAACTCTGGCTTTCTTTGTTTTTCCTCTTTTTTTTTTTTTTTTTTTTTTTTTCCAGCTGCTACAACAACCAGGAGAGGAGCTGTTGTGCTTGTACTTAGCTCTCACTTGCATTAAGGCTGTTCTAGTTCTGTAATGATTTAGGTGGAAGTTTTGTAATTGCTACCCACATTTAGATCTAGCTGTGCTTCCAGGTCAAAGAGATAGCTTTAAGTAAACAAAAGTCAAACTGCAGATCTAGTAAGAGAAAAGGAAGTGATGCTGTTCAAGGAAAAGCAATTCTTTTCTATCAGTTTTCTTCCACATTCATGATACAATTTCTCCAGCAAAGATCTGCTACTTTTATCGTGACATGAGAGGGACAAATCGTGTTTGTTATCTGAAACCTGTTTGCCCCAACACTGATGAACTTTTCTTCTCTGTGTTTGCTATCATAGATTCCTTTTTCCTTTTTTTTTTTTTATTCTCTCCTTTTTTTTTTTTTTTTCTTTTTTTTTTTTTTTTTTTCCCTTTCCAACCAGAAACGAAGAGCTGATCATCCTTCAGGTGAAATATTCCCTCACTTTTGAGATGTTCCAGTATTGCTCAGCACAAACATTCTGCATATATTTCTGGGAGTATCTGAAAAATGGGATTTGTTTCAGTGGAATATGGAGCACACAGGCTGTAGTCAGCGTAGAGGATAAATAGAATGCAGACTGTTGCCTCACAACAGTGTTTTTGTTCTTGAAATACTCTTTTAAGGTTCAGACTTTGCTATATAAATATCATTCAGAAAAGTATCTTCTTAAATATATTTTGGGAAAACCATTCATTAAATTAATATCCTTCTCTTATTAGATTTCAAACAGTATGTTCCATCTTTTCAAAGGCTCCGCAGCTCTGTTGTTCTCCAAACACAAAGAGAATGCAGTGACTAAAAAGCTATCAGACCGAAGCACAGACAGTCAATGCAGCATATTTGTGGGGTGCTTGGAAACAAATGAGTTTTTGGCGTAGTGGTGACTCATTTAATTGCACAGCTATCACAAGATAATGTGATAGTATTAACATAAGTAACTATGTGCTGCAATTATTCCTCTCAGAGTGTAACGTGCTAGCATTTATAACAGTGTTCACTGCTTCCAGCTCATAAAACAAATCCTGAAAGTATTCTCACTGAGATTACTTTGTAAGTATTTTGAATAAGCTATTAGATTGTGTGTGTGCGTCACAGTTAGCTGCCTCTGCCCAGCAGTAAGTGGCACTGGATCTGTCAATTACCCACAGAAGCAGAAGTGGGCAGTTAGTGCTCAGAGCTGAAGAGCTGTCACTGAAGGCAGTGCCAGTGCAGCAAGTGGGAAGTCTTTAACCAGACTCTTCCGAACTACAGCACTTACCATTAGTGATGTACAAATACTACCAGAGTGGCAAAATGTCTCCCTCTATGCACACAGCCTTGAAAAGACAAGAGATACTACTGAAAACTAAGTTCAGGAACACTCATCAAAGACCAATTGACTCAAAACAGATGGCCAAACTGAATGGAGCAGAACCTGATATGGCAAGAAAATGGGTAAAAGAAATGAGTGCCTACAATGCCATTCATTATATTCTAATTCTCCACTGATATTCATTATTTCTGACCCTAAAATTGCCAAGGGTTCATCAAAATAGACATAGTAAAGAACATCCAGGCAAACAAGTTTCTAAGACAGAGGTAGGCAAAGGACCCTGAAAGTTGATGTATTAGAAAAGTGATCATGTTTGGGGTTATCCTTGTTTTGACAATATGTGATTTCAAATAATGTTTTTTAAACTCTGTTCATTTACTCCTTGAATTACGGCAGCCTAAACCAGGTCTTCACCTTTCCAAAATGCCCTCTGAATGGTGATATTACAAATTTAAACAAGCAGTCATATGTAAATCAGAGTTAATAGAGCATCCCCTTTGGTGGTTGGACATGCATTATTCAGTGCTGGGTATCTTCTTTTTCCCCTGCGGGCTGCAACCAAGATTAAAATGTTACTTTAAAATTAATGTCTCCACAGAGACAAAGATGGATTTGATACATAATGGATTCTCTCCCACCACGCTATTAAGCAAGAAAGTTACCTCAGCATGAAGATTTCATTACATCTCACCAAAGACTTTAGATACTCCACTACAGTCTCAGAGATTCCACAAGGCCAATATGGATTAAAGCACAGGATCTCTTTAAAGAATATTTGCTTTTTTTTTTTTTTTTTTTTAAACACAAAGATGTAAGAGTTTCTGTGAAGAAGTCTGTCAATGTACATGAATGACAATTATTTTTCTTTAAAACACAGTCTATAACTTTTATAAAAATGGCTTGACATGGTGTAAAGCCTGCAAGGCCGTTACACATGGTGCAGTTCAATGTCAAGTTGAACTGCATGTTTTATTAAGGAGGTCATTGTGGTTCACTTGGCACAGAGTCAGGCTCCCTTTTAGAACACCAGATGATTCAAAGGCTTTGCGGCCATCACCACAGAGTATTTGGAAGAAGCAGAATTTGGATCAGATGGCTTCAGATCAGAACTTGCATTTCGGTACTTTCTGCGCAAATATGAAAGTAAGTTCCAGCAGTGCTCTCCACTGACACTGCCTAGAGAGATGTTCCAAATAGACCACGACACAATTAACTAAGATCCAAGCAGTGTGAGTCAGGCTAAAACAGAAATAACATCTCCATACATAGCTGTAGCCTTTCAGGTTTATGCATAGCTATTTTCCCAATTTAACTAAAGAAAAAAGTAAGTCCATGGCCACCTTCCTTCCATCTTTCATCGAGCTTAGCTGCCTTTGTACACTACTAGACACCAACAAACAGAGCAGCCTGAAAACCTTAGGAATTGCCTGTCCCAAATGGCAGGCACTCATCATCTCTTTCCTCTCTGAAGAAATTTGTGCCTGCCCCACCACTTGAGTCTGCACTTAATGGACACTGATTTTTCCTCAGTATATGTAGAAGTCAAGACCTTTCTCTTCAGATATCATCACTTCAAACAGGTTTAGAGTAGAGCAAGAAAATGCAAGTACAACCCTCTGCTGAAGTTTAATTCTTTGAAATCCAGGCTGCTGACTGACTCTTCCAGTAGTTCTTGCTGCAGTGCAGTCATAGCAAATTCACTGTGCCTGCAGTTTTGACAGGAAATTATAACACAGCTGATTACTTAAGAACACATTTTTTGTGCAATGGTCACAGAAGAATTCCTTAGGACTAATCTTTAAAAACTCTGTGTCAGAATCACTGGAGTCTGCAGAGCTCATACAGAAGTTACAAAAAAAAATATACAAAATTAAAGCAGTATTAAAATAACCTACTTGCATTTGTCTCACAGCTTGACCTACAAAAACTTTGAAGAAAAATTATGAATTTTTATAGGCGAAGCTCTTACTTTGGGCTTATAGCATATAGGATCAAATGATTTTATTGGGTTTTTGCTGAGCAGAAAGCTATGTAAGAAAAACAATCAGCCTCCAAAATAAGAAAGACAAACACTAAAAGGTTTAGGGCACTTTGCAACAGTAATTAAATTGGTCAAATAAAGACTACGGAATACAGCTTTGTTTTCATTTTCACTGTGTGTTAAATATGAGACTTTTCCTTCTTGTATTTGAAGTTAAAAGGCTGTGAGTGGAGCCAAGCTAATACCTGAGAAAAATTTCTTAACTACTGAATATGTTTTATCTGGGTTTGCTTTCCATTGGCTTCTGCCAGTGCTCTGGTGAACAGATGTACTGGCAAAGCACATAGGAACATTCTGACCTCAAAATGAGGTAGAATTTGCACTTATGTCTCAGTTCCACTTAGAAGAGACAATATAAAACCACATGAATGGCACTGCCAATCAAAATAAGCAAATATGACTCCAAATATGTAAAACTTGCAGTGATCTGCAGATGCGGAAGCAATGAGAGCACCAATGCACGGTTCTGGTTCTACAGCTACTGACTTATGTGTAGTGAATGTGTACAGGGATGAAGACAAGAGCAATGTTCAGCATTGCAGAATTGTAGAAATAGATCTGCAGAGAATATGTATTAGTCAAAAAAGTTAAGCTACCAATGAAACACAGCTCAATCATTTACCCGGAGTTACATTGCAAGTGATGTTGCAGAGACCCACAAGCACTCCAGAAGTAGTTGTGTCCCCCTCCCATTAAATGAGTGAGAGACTCGGATTAGCATAGCTACCGTGCAATTAGCAAACAGCGTGACAGCTTTGTGCTGTCCTGGAATGGAGCACATGCATGACATGACTGAAAGATGAGCAATGCATGAGATCAGAATGAATGGCCTGTGGGACAATATGGGGCAGCTGTAGGGAAGTAAGTCAGGGAGTCTGAGCCTGAGGCAGATTGTGAGATCTAGCAGGGAAAAATGGACGAAACGTAAGGGTAAGTAATCTATAGGGTTTATGGACATCTCTGGGGAACTGTGGTGACTATACATAGATATTTAGATATGAATACATTCCTTATTCATTTTGTTCGACTGTAAAATAAGAGTATGTCTAGAAATAAATGAGTATTGTTACGATAAATTTTTCCAACTTGCATATTCTCCACCATGACTGAAGAGAAAACAGATCAATAACCTTAAGTACTAATTTCCGGAGCTCAAACAACATGGTCCTTTCAAGGCAGTAAAAACTGCAACTGTGATTCTTGCACACTACCTAGAAATAGTTTGAATGAGTTTGATGCTTCCTGTAAATCATAAGTTCTGTTTCCACATACAAAAATGTAACTTTGCATACTGAAGGTAATGTGACTGACCAGCAACATCCTAATTCTTATTTTGTTTTGCTGTAAATGTTGCTAAAGAAAGAAGGAATCAATTAGTCTTTATCTGAAAGTATATGAAATACAAAACCTTCCATGTGTCAGAAATTACTAACACAACCAGCAGCCCAGATGGATTCCGTCTGCTCCCAGAGAAAGATCAGAATTAGGATGAATTAGGTCCGTTCCATACCATTATACCACTTCTGCTTGTCGGAGAATGTGGGAGGAAAACTGCTAATGCTGAGGCCAATTTGTTGTTTATGTCATCTATTTGCATGCTTAATTAATGTAAATTACCAGCAGCTACAGAAGTTTTAGATGATGAAAACAGTTTTGCTCCAGTTTTTTAAGCTAAAACCTTCAGAAGGAGAACATGGCCAGTTTGTATTTTCCCCACATCAGTGATAGCAATTTCCAGGTTTTATTAATTTACTCTACTTTTGGAATTAGGAGGCAGGCAATAATTACTTAAATAGGGAAAAAGATATTATAATGAGGCTTAGGCCTGGGCAGACAAGAAATTAACAGCAGGAAACAGTCCTTGTTCCCATAGAGCAAAACAACTAGTGCCCAGTGTAGTTCTGGGCGTGTCCTGGAAAACAATATTGCACTGTGCAGAGAAGCTGCTTCTGTGGTGGCGGCTTTTTTTTTTCTTTTCTTTTCTTTTTAATGCTCCTTTTCTAAAAACAACACGATGTGAAAGAATTTCATAGCCCTAAACCTCCCAGACACAGACATGATAATGGAAGTTGTGAGAGGGCTTTGCAAAACAAGCTCATTGTGAGGGCTGCTGGAATGAAGGCTACAATGATTAGACTTCTGAATAATCAGGCAAACAGCCGGCGTTGTAACAAGCACTGTTTACAGGGCTGAAGCAAACACAGACAAGTTTGATTCACATGCCTCAGTAAGCGCAAAAACACTTGTAACAAGGAGCCTTGCAAACTGAGCAATTAGGGCTATGGAAACAGTCTCTGCCCTACCAAGATCACAAGCTCTGTGAAAGGCAGAAGTGCTCAGTCAAGCTGAGATGCCCCAGAGGGACCGGCTCTTAGCTCCCAGATAGGTGACAAATGGTAAAACCAGGCCCTCAGTGCAGCCGTGTCCCCTGTACAGCTGCATCAGCAGAACATTGCCAAAAATATCTGAGCAGAATTACATAAAAATCAAGCAAAAGAAATCTGTACTAGAAGCAGCTCTAAACATTTGAGAATTTCTAAAACCATTGGCAAAAGGTTTTATTTTGGTAAGAAGCACTTTGTTGGCTTTTGTTACTAAATTGTGGAATATCTCCGTTATAAGGGAAGGCTGAGGGAGCAGGGTCTTTTTAGCTTGGAGAAGAGGAGACAGAGGGGTCAGCTCATTAATGTTTATAAATATGTAAAGGGCATGTGTCAGGAGGATGGAGCCAGGCTCTTCTCAGTGACATCCAATGATAGGACAAGGGGCAATGGGTGCAACCTATACATAGGAGGTTCCATGTAAATGTAAGGAGAAACTTTTTCATGGTGAAGGTGACAGAGCACTAGAACGGGCTGCTCAGGGAAGTTGTAGAGTCTCCTTCTCTGGAGACATTCAATACCCACCTGGACGTCTTCCTGTGTGACCTAATCTAAGTGAACCTGCTGTGGCAGGGGAGTTGGACTACGTGATCTTTTGAGGTTCCTTCCAGGTCCTAACATTCTGTGATTCTGTCATGTAAATAATGCCAGCTGCAGCAGGATACTGCTTCCAGTACATGTGAATGCACAGCATTACATGGAGCTAGATGTATGTGTATCACGTTGATCTCCTCACAGATATATTTACTCTACATAAAGAGACTGGCCTACTGCAGTGCTTCACAGACTCTTCGGTGTTAAGATTTTTTAAGAACAAAATTCCTGCGAGTGCAGCCTCCTAGGGGATTTGTTTTATGGATGGCCACCTACATGAGGCTGACAGCTATTGACTAACAAGACTGTAGCCATGAAGGTTTAATAGAGGTACAGTTGCTAAAACCTGTCCCATCTCCTGGGGATACTCCCAATGTTTGTGTCTCTCTGAAGCCCCTCAGGATTTTCATGCCATGATTTGGGCCAGCTACACTTAACTACCACTGTTCTCCCAGGGAGAAAGAGACTTAGTCTGGTGCCAGTATGGATCACCAGGGCTTTGTGCTGTCCTGTAATGGAGCACATGTGGGGGTAGGAGTGCCCAGCTGTCAGAGCTGACAGCTTTCCTATACAGAAATGCACTCTACTCCTGGATCCAGCTGAAGATAACCCTTTAACTGCTTTAATACTCAGCTGCTACTTCCATGGTTTCCTTTTCTAGCCATGGACTTCATAGGCTGCAAATGACAGGGTATCATCTTTCAGTGACAGCTTTTTTTTGGATCACCTGCTCTTTTATCCTTTAATAGAAGAAATTATAGCAATAGGTTGCATTAAATGCACTAGAGAATCTTCAGCAAAATTAAACTCACTGTTCTAAAATGCATGTAGCTGTTATTTTTCACCTTGGCCACATTGCAGTAATGTTGATCTGATGTTTACTACCACTTCCTTCTTTTTCTGCCCCAGTGGACCTGACATCTTCAGATCACTTTGTGTCTTGTTTCTGACCTCCTTACTCTGTCTGGTTCTGTTTTTTTGTGAATTTGGCTCTAATAGAAATTGCACAACACAAGACGCTATAAACAGAGATACAGAGAGCAGAGAGATGCCTGCTCTTTGCTCCTTACCTTAACATTGCTAAGTCCAAAAGGACTTGGAAATAGAAAATTAATAAAAATTGCAGTTAGCTGGAAGAGTCATCGCTGTTGTCTTTGCTCCATCTTTGTGAAAGCAGCAGTGGCACAGATCTCATGAAGGTGCTCTGCTGAGCACCTGGCAGTCTGTTGGTCTAATAGAACTGCTCACTGCATGTCAGATGTTGCAGACCTCATTTCCACGAACTTGATGTGTGACCCAACCATACTTGTTTGCCACATAGGGATGCTACTGAAATTCAGTATTTGTTCATGAAATGCAATTAAATATTCTAAATATATCCAAATAGAATAAAACTGCCTTACAATTTATCCACTTTTGTTCTGTGCTATTTTTCCATGTTTCTTGTGCTATATTTCTGTGCTAGTCAAGACATGTGTCTCCTGAAAATCATTACACTTTATGACTCCTGTTTCTTCTATGTATAATTACACACACATTTGAAGATCAAATCCCCTTTTAAGTCCTAAAACTTGTCCTCTTTTTCTAACTGCATTGGTGAGTCTAAATAAAAAATTAAGCTCCACCTGCGAACTTTGTAATTTTAAGAATTTGAAAATATTTCAAGTATGTATTTATATATTTAAGCTTTTAAAATACAGTTCTTTACTGCAAGACTATTAGGAACTGTCAAGTACAAAGCAGAACGTTTAGCTGATGTGTCTGAACTGTTCATGCTTGCTATTAAACTTCAAGGCTATAACATTTTTCTTTCACATTAGCATCATTCAAAAAAATTTAAAAATCAGTTCCTCATAGTTTGTTGCATGTAAGCTGTGTAAGATTAGTGTTAATTTCCAGAAATTACATTGCCAGAAGATGGCACCTGCTATACGTATTTGATGCTGCTGAAACAACAAAGATAAGCAGGCCTCTCTAGAACATAGGGGATACATAATTGATTTCACTCACACTACATTCCAGCGTTTAGAGGCTGGAGGATATATTCATTATATAGTGAAACTCACTGACTTCAATAAAAGCAGAGTTTAGCCTCAATCTTAAATACAATCACAAGAAAAAACTTCGTTGCACAGTAAGTGTGTATTACAGAATTATAATTTCCCCTAACCCGTGGTTATTTAGAATTTCCATGGCTCCACTTGAAATTTTATGTCAGCAACCTCTTTCCCACAAATTGAAATGGTGTGTTTGTTTTGACACCTAAAACTTCCACAGGAATATTTTGTCTTCTTAAATAAAGAAGGTGTTATATTTAAAAATGAAAGTTTGAGTTCTTCATTATTAGGATTTTGCCTCTTCCTCTTTTCTTCTCTTTCTGTGCATTCTAGAAGACTGAGAAGTCTCTGGCTTTCCCTTCTTTTATAGCATTTTGAAGTATTTTTGGCTTCATAGCAATTAGGGTGACAAAAGGAGATGGAAACTTGGAAATGCTAAAAAGTCAGAATAACCAGATACTACTGGTTATATTTCTCTGTCGCACAAAAGGAAAAAGTGAGGAATTCTCTCGAATGGATCTATCTGTTGGTACCTAATGCCCATAGATCAAGTTTACTTGCCCCCGTAGGTTGGTGATGATCACTGAAACTTGTAAAAACATTTCTACTTTGGCATCCATTTAAAAAAATGTTTAGGGTATTCTTAAACTTTGGGACTGAAGCTTTTACTGTAAAGTAGGGTGAATTGCCTGTGTGTGCAGAACTCTGAGTTAGCGGTGGGGCAGATATTCCAGGATGTCAGCATCTGTGAAATTTGAAGTGAAGTTACAGGAATTAACAATGTCCCTGTTTGCTTGTATGTATCCTGCATATTGGTAAGAGCCTTCAGTAAAGGAGAGGGCCATGGGCAGGTCAGGAGTCTTTGGAAAATATGATTCTTGCTAAGTGCTCTCAGGGGGAAAAGAGAAGCCATAAATAAGTCCTTTGGGGATACCTTTAGTTCTGTGAGGTTTTTCTTGCAGAGATACAAATGCTTGAACAACTAAGTCTGTTATTCACTTTCTCGAAAGCAGACACTGTCCACCTGTAATATATTCTAACCTCATCTTTTTTAAATATAAATATTTCATACATGATTACCTTTGGAGCAAAGATAACAAAGTACTGATGGGGAGCAAGGAAGACTTAGGGACCTGTTCAGACAGCGTGATTTAAATGATGTGCCAAGATGTGTATGGTCTGGGAGGACATGTTAAACTGAAGGCTCCAGAATCCAGTCAAGGTAAACCCTCTTTGCCAGCTGCAAATTCTTTAAAATCAGAGGAAGCTACAAGAAATGCTTTTTCACTCTTTCCTGCTGTTGCCCTCCAAAATTAGTAACTCCATCTCCCCACTTCCAAACTGCTGCTCTCCCAACTCTGGAGGCTCAGTTTTGCCCTCTAAATTACTGTTATCTCCAGCACTCTGAAATCTCTCTCTATATTCTTGATTTTTCTCTACACTCATTTGATGTGACCCTTTAGATTTGCTTCTTTTTTGCACTACTGTTTCAAAAGTTTGTATACAATTAGGATTAGTATCCTGTATTATTTTCATTGAAATTATAATTCATTCCTTTTAAGTCACTACTTCCAGATGCTGGCATTTTCTCACCATATTAGGACAATGACTTCAATGGAAAAAACCCCAGGCTCTTTTTAATGCAAGTAAAATCTGTGAACTAACAGGCAAAAGAGTTTTCATTAAAATCCATGTAGATTAAAAGGCTAAAACATTCAAATCAGTAGACAAGGCAATATTCCTAGGGGGAAAACAACAAGGCAAACATTGATGCTCTGAGCAGCACACACACATGAGAAAGCATTGGAGGTTTGATTTTGACAATATACTGAAAATAAACTAGCTCAAAATGTCAAATGCTGAACATGCTTCTCAAATATTGAACCATTTTTAGGCACTTCACTAAAATATGCTATAGGCTTAGACACAGGATGAGGAGTGTATAGTACATTAAGCAGTGCAGTTTAACACCCTATTTGGAAAGTCTCATGTCATTCCTACCTGACACTGTCCAACCTGACACAATCAATTAGGTATAAGGCCAGAAAAATAGTTCAGATATTTTGATTTCCTGTCCCCTAAGCTATTTGTTAAATCTCAGTTATGTCTCAGGCTAACTGTATTTTGTGTTTGTATCTTTCATTTACCCACTTTCGAGCATCTTTTTACAGTATCTATAGGTAGTATCTGTCTGTTATTTCCACGTTGCCCATGGGGAAATTGAAGAAATTTGTCTCAAACTTTTCAGGAGGAGTTACGTTGCTTGAGTAACACTGAATCCCAATTTACAGTCAACAACCTGGTGCAGATTAAATGGTCATTGATACAGGCACGAATCTTGACACAGACCCACAACCTTTTGTTATGGCAGTAAGTGTAGATGTTGGAGCAAATTCCTTAACCTTTATTTTTAAGTCCAGATGCAAACCCAGGTACTCTTTCTTCGGGTTTCAGGCTCAACGTCTTTAAGAAAAGTAGTTCCTGTACCCTCAATATAAAGAAATAGTTAATTAGTCACTCCATTTGGAGTGCTAATCAGGATACTTATGTGTTAATTGATTAATAAAACTATAACTACATCTTTATTGTCATTGTAATTGAGGGTTTCATTCTATACCAAAGAGACGTACAATTTGCATATTCATAAAACTCAGTGGGTGCTCTTTTAAAAGTCAACCAAATTTAATAAACATAGCAAAAACTAGCTTATTAAATCCAAATTAAAGCTGGAGACACATAAACTGAAATGTCACCCTGTTTTATGTTCTTGGCTTACTGCATCAAGGATAATTTTCCAAAACAAGTCTACAAGAAAGACTTCTGAACAACAATCCCAGCATGTGATGGGGAAATGTGAACATCAGAGTGATAATTACTGTGTCACTTATTAATAATGCTCTATGGCGTAGCTCACTTATATCTTTAACAAGCCAAATTTGCTTCTATGAGACACTGGTACAACTAGCTCCATATTTCAGGAATTCCCCATAGAAAGAACAAATTTTTAAATAAAGTAAATCTATATGTATTTTGGGTATTACAGCTCATTAATTGATAAAAGAGGAGGTCCTCTCATGGATTAATATCCAATTAAATACTAATATCTAGCAAAGATCAGGAATAAATTGCAGATGCCCAGTAGAGACACTGAGAAGCTCATGTGAGAGTTTACTAAGGATCTGAACTATTCATAAATTATTTGGAAACCGGTGCAAATCTGGAACGAATAATGTTGCAGGTGACACTACATTATTTAATGTAGTTAGAAGTAAAGCTGACTGTGAAAGGTGTAGAAAAGGTTTTGTAGTCCCAAGTGACTGGGCAATAAAACTGCAGATGGATCATTTCTGTTTCTGACAAGATGAGAACTAGAAGGCATAGAGTGAAATTAGAAAACAAACTGAATTACTTTTTCACAAAGGATGTTAGTAAAATATAGAATCCCATGCTACAGTAAAATACACACAGCAAAACTGCAAAAGGTGTTGAAGGTTTGTTAAATTCATGGAGGATAAGCACTTTGGATAAGCACTTTGGTAGATATTATATGTGATAGTCCAACACAATCCTGAATTGTGTATGCTGGTAGGAAGAAGCAGGACTTTTGTGAAATACTAGATTATGAAATAGAGTGAATCAGCCTTGAGGCATTTATCTCCACATCGCTGAAGGTGTTTGAGCCAGGCACCATACCTGGTGGCCAAAACTGGGCCAAACTCTCCACAAAATGCTGTGATGGACATGGCTTTTGCTTAAAATGCAAATGAATCAGCAGTGCTCCTAGCCTTTATCAGCTTAGACTGTAAAAAGACAAAGAACAACCATGTATCAAAAAAGGCCCATATTCCTCTTACACCTTTCAGGACACGGCAATCTAGAGGCTGCAGCAAGGTATCCTATTTAACATCTCTAGGTTAGAGACCAAGCTGCACAGGAGCTAAAGCAATTAACTCACATCAGGCTCCTAAATCCTAGCAACCTACAATTAACATTCCGTGTGCTTGCTTTTTACAGTCACACAAAATACACACTGACTCTCATTTGTTCACCAGCACTTGGGGAGGATTTTATGCTAAGAAGTCTCCTACTTTCTGAAACAGTCTCTGTTCAGTTTGAATCACAGGAGTGTTTTTCTTTCTCTCAATTCCTGTTTTGGGGGGCTCTGTTATAATAAGGGTAGGTTACAGCATATTGTTTGTTGTGGAGGGGGGCTGTATGGAGCAGTCTCTGTAGCAGAGGTGTCCCATGAGCTCAGCCCCTGGGAGGAGCTTCTTGCCTGTCCTGGAACCATGGGCTGGAGCTTCTGCCTGTCACACAGCTGCTCATATGCCATGCTGTCCTCCGAGCTATCACACTGGCCTGTGGGGCAGCTTTTAAAGCAAGAGCATTGTGCAAGCTTGGGATGTGACACACTAAGAAAGCTATAATTTTCATATTGTATCTCCTTACCAATTGTAAATCAGTCATTTTAAGGATGCTTTCCATTCTTGCTTCCCTTCAGGCATCTCTTATTTCTCTCTGGAAAAAGAAAAGATGTAGTTTATAGCTAACTGCAGGACTGAAATGACATATATAATAGCAACAGCAGGCAACAAATGTGTCCCTAAAGTGGCAATATGGTGTCTTTTGTTTTGTTTTAAGACTTTGGAGTGATAGGCAATTTGTCTTTTCGAGCTGCTGTTTGAATAGTTACAGGGAATTTAGAAGACAATGTTATGCATGTGCAGTAATGAGGACTGCATAGTCTGACCTAGGCCCCTTGAAAACTGAATGACAGGAAAAGACAATTGGGACAAAGTACTCATTATTATGCATAGGGTTATTAGCATTAAAGGTTAATAATAGTTTTTCTAATTTTCTTGCAGTCATCTTTTACTTTGTCAGAAAAGACAAAACAAGACCATTCTGATCACCAGATATTTTTACACAAAACTGAACTCTGACACATTTTGTGGGAACAAACAGAGCCTGCATGGAACACTTTCGTTATTAGAAAATGAGTTTTTTTATAATGTCTAAATATAATGGTTTACATATATCATAAAATCATACTCCCCCGTGTAGCTATTTAAAGAACAGATACTGCCTCTCTATCAACGTGAGTAATCCAGCTCACATCTCTCTGAAGGGATGCTGAGGACAGAGTAAGTACCTGACCATGTCCCAGTACCCCGATACAGACAGGTACAGCACAGCCCTCTCACCATACACAGGGACACCCCATTCCAGGCACAGGGATGCAGCAAGGCAGGAGATATGGAAACCACAGCATGTTTGGAGCTCCCCAGTTCTCTTTTCCTTTTCCTCTGACTGAACTCTGAGAGGACCTCAGAGGGGCAGGTGCATGGAAAAGGAAAGGGATGGGGGATGAGAGAGCTGAGCACCTGCAGCACACATGGACTTCACCTGCAGTTGTACGAGCTCACATTTCTAACACCACTGTGCCAGAAAAACTGATGCCACAGTGCAGATCTCAGTGACTGCTGATCTGAAGGAGGGATCTCTGTCTGAATACCTGCTTGTTAGTATTTAAGGAGGAGGAACAGCAGGCACCCAGCCGAGATCCCCTGGCATGGGGATGGGGCAAGAGGTGCTCTGAGCAGCATCAGTAGCTGCTAGCTGGAAGCCAGCCAGCCATGTCTTTGTGGCTTTAGCTCATTACTCACTTGGCAGCCCCTCTACTTCTTATTTCACTTCTCTCAATGGCTTCAATTTCACTTTTCTCTCTCTGTCACTTGTGTTTTCTCTCCCTCCCTCTCTGTAAAACTTGTATAATGTCTCCTTATATCTCCCTTTGCTTATTGAAAGGAAAAACCTGGAGTGATCACTCTGGTATATTATTTGATATTTTTTAAACATTCACCAAATCTTCAGCAGTGCCATGGGTGACATTTTATCAAAATTATTTAGTGAACTGATTTGTCTCTAATTGTAAATGTGTTCTTAAGGGGACAACTCTCATTAAACAAAATGCAAAAATTAAAATTAAAGCAATAAAATAAATATGAAACTCTCATTAAAATTAATCCCTGAATAGAATATTTTTCAAAATAAGATCATTTAAACATTTGTCATTATTCCAGGCTTTACATGTTTTCCCAAACTAAAAATATACTAAGATGTTGTTGAAGTTCAGACTATATATCAGTATTTTAGATTAAGATGGTTTAGGTAAATTACATGTTATTCTTGTACTGAGTGCCCTAAATGAGAGAAATTAAGGTTAAGCATTGCAACCCACATACTCTAAGGATGAAAATGCCTGGATAGGGCACTTAAACAATCTTATTTCTGTCCTGCTTTGCTTGCACAAAGCCTTTCAACATCTGCCATCAAAATACTTCTGTATGTGATCCTAAATAAGACTAAACTGATTTTTACAAGCAGATTACACTCTAATTTATTATTATTATTATGCCAATATTAAAATTTGGGTTGTCTCCTGAATTTTCCTATTACCATGTGCTAGTGGGAGCAGATGAAAAACCCAAACGGGTCGGTTTCTGTTTCACCACTCCTTTTAAGAGAGGTGGGGCAGGGGTTTCGCTGTCACAGGGCCGCAGGCGACAAGGCAGCAGGGGACCAAGCCTCTCCAGCGCAGGGCAAAGAGGGGGAGCTCCTCTCGTGGTTGCCATGGCAATCAGGCAGCCAGAGCCATCCCCACTCCAGGCTCACCATGATCCGGCACTCACTGCCTTCCATTTGCCTCTCATTCAGCGGTGCACTCCTCACATAGGGTGCAACTGCCAGAAATCAGTCTTCCCTGCATTTTAGGGCTTTCTGGCTTCCTGTACCTAGAATCCCCCCACTAGGACGCACGTAAATGTACACTGTTGCCCAAATTCTCATGCCTGTCTCCCGCCCACATACACCTTGCACTGCAGCAGAACTCAAAATTGTAACAAGAAAGTTAAAACTACTGTGGGTCTTATACCTCCATTCAAATTACACAAGCAGTGTACCATGATATGCAGTATATTCAGGATATACTTCTGGAATAGGGTTCAAGCATTTGTAATATCTGCATGTAATACAAATTGTGTTGCTGGTGGTTTTATAAGTCTTGGCTATGATTTTTAGCAAGCTTTTTCACTTAAAACTACTTCAAGAGATTCCATGACTATCTTTTCTTTTACACAAGCTTTCTCACAGCCTCAGGGAGGTGATCGTGGTATCCTGGCACAGATGTAGTGACAATGTACTAATCCTTCACTGTAATTTCTTCAAGAGCGTAAACTGATTTTATTGACCTTTGTGAAATGACTGCAAAATATGGTAGCATTAGAATTCTTGGAATTGTTCTGTTTTCTATGTAGATATACCAGTGGAGCACTTGCTTAGTTTGCAGAATATGCACTGTCTCTTGCATAAGAAATCACAGAAATATTAATGTAAAACTACAGCTGTGTCTCTTAGTGCATTACCATCACATTATGAAGCTTTCAATAGATGATCTTTCTCATGTTCTTAGACAACCTTGACCTTCAGTTTTTAGTGAGGTGAGTAATATTACATCACATCTAAAGAGAACAGTGTAATCATCTTTTCTATTTGCAGCCCTAAGACAGTCAACAGTATTTGATACAATCAGCATGTGTCTTGATACTGAAGGCACATGGTGACAAGTCTAACTGAATGTAGTTATTTGGCTGTCATGAAATGCACCTTATGGTGATAAACTTCAGCCATAAAATTGGAAGACTATCACATAAACATGTTTCATGAAGAAATACACTAACAGAATTCACTGCTAGTTTATAGTTGGAAAACTGTGTTCTATTTATTATGTTGCAATTTTTGCAGTAAGTCAGGTTCCAGAACTCATTACATTTTACAGTGAAGTAATTACTGGGTGTGGGATTCTTCTCCTTCAACCAACAGGTCTATCTAATTA
Source organism: Todiramphus chloris collaris (assembly GCA_025345505.1). Lineage (NCBI taxonomy): Eukaryota > Metazoa > Chordata > Aves > Coraciiformes > Alcedinidae > Todiramphus > Todiramphus chloris. Next base: position 9,696,402 of record JANVCC010000019.1, read on the forward strand.
GTGTACAATAAATTGAAATACCATGATTAAGGATATGTGAAAGGATGCTAAGACTGGATGCAGCTTCAGTGTGCTTTTAGCAGGGAGAATTGCACTGCTGGTCCCCCACAATGTGCCTGGGGTTGGTACCTTACAGGGCAATGCTTGTGAGAAAATTTCCTCTGTCTTTTTACCCTCTTCTCTGTAAATATGTCCCAATGCAGGCACTACGATAAGCATATCAAGGCAGTTCACATTTGTTTGCATTAAATCTTAAACTCAATACAAAACCAGCCTTTTCTTTTCATTACTTATCAGACATTTTATCTTTTAGATAAATTTCTTCTCCTTGTAATCTTAAAGGATATGGTGTTCATAACACTTACTGAAGGTTAAGCTATAAAAATACCCAAAACAATAGCTTCAATAAACTCAGAAACATTGTCTTATCTTCAGCATGTCAGCCTCACTGTAGTGCAATGTTTCTAGCCTGGCATTTTATTCTTTATAGGAGATGTTCTGAGGAACAAGGAGTAGGAAGTTTCCTGAGTCCTACTGAAAGACAAAGAGGATTGGAGGCTTAGTCTCCATTTGTGCTTTTGGTGATGCCCACTGTGTGTCTGACTGGCTGCCTGCGAGTACGCTTTTAAATATAGGGTCACTTTTCTGCTGGATTAGCCACCCGCTGATAGCAGTAACGGGATGTGGGTGCTTGTAAAACATTCCCCCACATAAACATGATGTTATCTAGGAGAGGCTGTGTTCAGCTGGCGTTCTTAGGCTGCCCAGGTAAACAGTGCAGCACAAATGATCTTCCAGGAATATTCCCATAGCAGGGGGTTTCTTGGAACATATTTGCTTTACTCCACATTGAAACCTGAAAATTGGACATCATGCAGAGGTACCCTACAATGGAAGAAGGAGAAAAAGATTAATGCAAGCTATACTTCAACTATTCAAGAAGCAAAGCTGTCCCCTTTGGGCCACTGCAACTCAGCATAAAAGTAAACTGAATAAATCCCAGCTGCTGTTCATGTATCTGTAAGAAAAGAAGGAAATATTAAAATAACACAGGTGATGTTTTTTTTCTTTCAGATTGGAAAGTTTAGCCTTCTCTCAAAATCATTTAATCTTTTCAGACTTCTTGCAGCCATTCACAACATTAGACAGCCTTATGATGAGAAAGATAAAATTAATGCTTCACTTTTATGTAAGACTTACCAGGCCACTTGGTTAATTCAACAGACAAAGAAAAATAATCACCAGGTCTCAAAGAAACAGGGAATGTTTTTACATGCCCATCTACACATTTGCTAACCCTGCTAGAGCTTCTGAAGTTCAGCAGAGGTGATTAATACAACTAAAATAGGGTCTCTCCAGCCCAAGCTTTGACATTGTCACATGATTCTTTGCTGAAAAGCAGATTATATTAGATGAAGTAAAGTTCTCTCTCTGATTTCAGAGAGGCCAAGCAAGGGGTTTTGTGGTTAATTTAGGAAAAATTGAATCTTCATGTTGGCAATAAATTGGAAAATGTAATGAATTCTGATGAAGAACTGATTAAGAAAAAGGTTGTTCTAAGATTTCTAGGAAGATTATTTTTCTTTGTCCTTTTTCTTTCCTTTATTATTGTTTCATATCCTGATAGTGTGCCAAGATCACTTCCCATGTTGTGTGAGAAAGAGTAACTAGTGAGCTAATGCATCCATGCTGAAATGCTGTTTTTCCTTTTGTCTGCCGATAACTGAAAAAACTGTAGCAGTCTATATTTTAAAAAAATAAAAAATCAGATGTGATTTTGTTCACAAAGTGGGCAAAATCTTCAGTTTCGTTCATGTCCTATAACGTACAATAAAATCAGATGAGAAAAAGTGTATGAAAAATTACAGTACATGACTGCTTGACTATAGATGAGAGTTTTAGAAATATGAGATTGCACTCAGAGAACTGGGCATATTCACATGAAGAAAGTAATTAGAAAATGACAGATAAACATCAGGGCAGAGATCACTGTGGAATTATGATAAATGTCTTGTTTCCCTGATCATTAATCAAGAGATAGAGGTGTTGTTGATCTCCTGAGATAGGGGAATCCTGGGTTGCTTCCTCTGTTCCACAAATTATTTATGTTTTCTCATGTTATATGACTTTCTGTAGCACTGTAGATTTGAAGTATTCCCTATGGTTAGTTAGAATAAATCAAATGTGAAAAGATTAAAAAATCTGTAGATATTAGAACAGTGACTGGACAAGGAAATGTAAGACCATGCATTTGGTAAGAGAATAGGTTAAGTATCAGGAAGTAATTTTTGTACAGTTCCTACAACAGCAGTGTGAAAGGCTTGACTAGGTAATGACACAGCAGCTTGGCAGTTTATTGTTTGTTTGGGTTTTTTTAAGTGGGCTTTATAATTTCAGAAAGATTTTTTAATTTTGGCTTTAAATTAATCCTTCGTCCTAGGGGAATAATTATAAATATGAATGTACATTTACCAGATAGGTCAGGACACAGTTTGAACATTTTAACTATGAGATTTTAAGATTGCTGCAGTCTAGACCTGATTAGAGATGAAAAACAAGGAAGATTAAATGACCAAATCCCATCATGGTGGTAGATTAACTGCCTCAGGTGTTCTTTATGATATGCCATGATGTTTAATGAGTTTATTAATGACTTGGAAAGAGGCAAGGATAGCATGGCAACAAAGTCTGTTGAGAAGACTAAGTTGTGCACATGTAGAAAGACCTGAGATAACTGTAGAGAAACATAAATAAGATAGGTGAAAAGTCAGGATGATAACAAAGAGATTCAAATTCAGGATGCAAAGAAAAATAATCTGTTCAACTTGAAAAGCTGTCGGCTGATTATATCATCTAAAGGGGGCCTGGGACATCACTGTACACAGATCAATGCACAAGTGCAGGCAGAAAAAGAAATCAGCTATGGGATTGTGCAAAGGGTTGTAGTAATCACAAGTGCGGAGAGCAGTGCAATGGCAGTACAGAAACAGAGGCATAATGTGGTGGGGTATGTGTCACCTAGTCTTCAAATGGGTGCTGAAGAGGAAAGGAAATAATTTTCCTGGAGGTGATCGGAGTTGCTTACCTTACAAGTACAAATCTGTATGATAGTGCACGTTCTAGAGCAGGCAGGTAGGGACCCACAGCTCGGCCTTGCTTCTAAAGTAAAGTGGCCATTCAGTGTAACTAAGCAGCAGAAAGCTCAATACTTTCTTAATCCATTTCAGCTGTGAAATCCACTGCCATTGGAAATCGAGACTAACAATTCAATAAGAAAGGACTGAATAATCATATAGATATCAAGAATATATAGACCTATCATAATTATTGATTAAAAAAAAAAGATAAATAGCTATTGTGTAACACATGCCGGCCATGAGCTTTTTATAACTTCATCTTAAGCTTAGGGTGCTAGACATACTATTTGGACAGCAGAAGTTGATGATACCTTGCATTTCTGAGCCTGATACAGAAAAAAAATTCCTCATGACATGTCATAGTAATAATAAAAAGAAAAATATACCAAACTAATCTTTAAAATTACTGACCTGATCTTTAAAATATGCTTCTGTGCTTATGCCTATCTAAACATAGACAGATAATCACAAACAGAACACCCCTCCTCTCAGCAGAAATCCCCCTCAAAGTTCAGGCAAAAGTCAAGCCATCTAATGTTTTCTTTTTTGTCTTCATATTGTCTAGATTTATTTTATTGGACAACGACAATCACTTTCCCCATATTAATGCCAACATTAAAAAAAAAAGGTACAAAAAAAGTGATTTAAATAGAAAAAAACCCCATCCTATATATACCTGTATTGATTTGAGCAGATGTTTAAATGACTTCTTCCTGGACTCATAACCGCCTCATTATGCACTCAGCAATGCTTCTAGCACAGTAGCACCAAAATGATTTTGATTTCCCTGTCTGTCTTTCTGCCTGTGGATGCAAACACACAGGGACATGTGTGCCTCACGGGCCTCTGCCAGGCCAGGTCACCTTGCCACCTCAGGTGGCAAGGAGACACCCACGGAGTGCCCCCCATTCACCCATGGACTTCTCTGCAGGGCATGGGCATTTTGGCTGAGCAAGTGAGCCCCTAGAGGCTTGGCTGGGCTGTGAGGGCATGGGGCCATCTGCCAGGCCAGCGGAGAGAAGGCTGCCAGACACCAGGTCCCCTTGCAAAACTTATTACCCAAGTCTAGAGGAGAAGCTCTTAATCCCTTGGTGTAATGTAGCATCTCCTGTAATGGGGTCTTATCATGCCCAGCATGGAACAATGAATGCTTTCATGTGTGTGAAAACAGAGAGTGTTGGTCTGGGGGAGGTAGAAGAGCAGTGGCTCCCAGGAAGAAGTGCATGAGCACAGTGTGTCACCTTTCCTCCCAGCCACACTCTTCATCGACACACTTCCAAATCCTGAAAGAGGTTTCCAGTGATGCTCTGCTGAACATATATCCCATGAACACTGAGGTGGGGTGAGATGGCAGTGTTGGGGGACAGGTGTATTTCCTCAATATTGTACATTTTTTTGGTTTTTAACATAGCTACTTCCTTGAGCTGCTCCAACCTGTCAGAAGCGTGAAAATGTCTTCTGTTCACACCTCAGGAAAAAAAAACAAGGAATGGCTGCATAAGTAATTTTGGTTTTTGTGATTTGATCTCCAAAAGGTCTTAAACTGTCAGGTTTATTGTCTATCCAATTTTATGACTTTCAGTTGTATTTATTCTCTGATGTTTACCATCAAATGTCTATACGTGAGATCTCGTTTGTAGGGTTTCATATTGCTAAATCATTTTTTAAGCTTGAGATCTAGCTTCTGTTCAACATCAATCCCTTGAGATACACCATTAACATGAATCATTTCTGAAAGTATGTCGAGCAATATGAACTTCGTGTTGAGTCAATCATTCACTCTGATTGAAAGAAGTGATGACCTTCACAGAAGCAGCGTATCACCGCTAAATATCCCAGGACCCTCTTCACTACTGTCTGTCATGTCTGCTTTTGGATCTCATGCAGACTTAATCATAGCACAAAAATAAGCTGAAGATTATTTTCCTTTATGTGGTTAGGTGAACAGAGCTTTAAATAAAGGATTGACGACAATCTGAGTCCTTTGCTCAGTCACAGAGACCCCTTTATTGCTTGAATGTTCTTTTTGCACTGGACTTGAAAATGTTACGTTGTACTTCGGTTAGTTTGTTTCATTTTCCTCAGTGCCTATCAAGTAAAATCGTTTTCAGAAGTACTGGCTCCTCCACAGATATTACAGCAACAGATGTTTTCAGTCCTTTTAGGAAACAGGCCTAGATTTGCAGAAGTACCAGGATATCTCTCTCCACTGGTTCTGTGAATCCAGACTTCAGGCCTGGATCCTGCAGATCTGAACTTGCAATGAGGGATGAAAGGATAACTTGATCAGCCTATTAATTTGCTGAGTGCTTAGTTGACTTGTGCTTTGGCACAACTCCTTTTCCAAGAGCAGAAGCTATTTTACTTTGGCACCTATTCCTGTACAACTACTGCAAAAACAGTTTGGGTAAAAAAATAGTTTTGTTGTTAAAAAGCATAGGTTTTAAAACTGGTTCAGTTTTGGGTGTCCTTTGGGATCTTGGATTTGTCACTCACCCTTCCAGTACATCAGCTCTTCTGTAAATTACCCTAATTATATGTTTCTGCTTTATAAAATCAGTGGGAGGCCTGTTTCAGCCTAATTCATCCTGATTCATTTATTAATGATTTAAAGAGCTTAGAGATTACTGGATGTAAAGGAGCATAAAAGGGAAGTGAAATTCAAGAGAGAGATTCTAGAAAAAAAAGAAAGAAGAGTCAGTTCCACACACTTTCACACAGTTAGTTTTCTCCACTTTTCTTGTGCTACATTCTTCAATGAAAAATATTATATTTTCTTTTTCATTTGGCAAACAGACAGAGTTTTGGGACACTCTTCTCCATTTGTGAAAATGTCTCTTTCTTCTGAACATAATCGGATTTATAAGAGTAATTATCTGCATCCTAAGCAGTATTTCTGCTGCTGAAATATCGTATTTCAACAAATATAAATACTTCATCAAAACTAAATATGCAGATTGTATTTGCCTAAGTTCACATTTGCTCCTAATTTCAAAATTCATCAGTCACTGCATCTGCTTCCTAAATCGTCATCTTTGAAAAAATCAACATTTGCATCCAAGATTAGGCCAACATATAGAGGATAGTCTCAACAGAGGTAAGACCTATTGAATGAAACCCTTCAGCTCAATTTCTCATGGCCAGTATGAAATATTGGTCATATAATTTGAAATAATTCAGAGAAAGACATAAAAAAAAAAAAAACCCTCTAAAAAGGCTATTACTGAGTTCCTTCTCCATAAAAAAGTTTCATCTCATCTCCTTCTGTTGAATCATCTGACACAACATAAGACTTTTGCAGTTCCAAATTTGAGAAAAGGTGTTATTGATGTGATTTAATATTCATGCAAAATCCCACTGCTGACAATTAGACAAACACAAATATGCTAGAACTGCATTTGGAAGAGAACTTTTGTATAGTATGTCTGATGTACTATTGAGAAAAAATGAGATGGAAGATAAAGAATAATCATTGACATAGTATTTAAAGAGTAATGAATTGAGTGCTGTTTCCTGTAGGAAATGCCATGCCCAATGGTACTCATTCAGAATTCAGGATGTTACCCTGGTAACTTCTTACTGTGCAGAGTGAGCCAATGTATAGATCTGTCCCAGTGTCATACATACTGCCTATAGCAAAAAAACAAACCTGATTTTTTCCTAGTAGACATTGAAATGAAGGAATATTCTTTCTGCATGATCACTTAGGACTGTGGCATTTAAAGGTCATCATGAGAAGCATCTTCCAGACACCTGCTACAAACAGCAACCTCTCAATTGACTGATAATGATTATGTATTGTAAAAAGTATTTTCTGTCAAATAGAAATAAATGTTTTTCATATTGTTTCCTGCTTCTCAGATAAATAGAAAAAGATAAGATTTTTAGTATTTATTCTACTGTCTGCTCATGGATGTGAACAGCGCCTTCAGAGTTTAATCTTCATAGCAATATTTTCTTTATAGATATTACAACCTTGAGTTGAGATTTTAACACCAAATACAGTAAATTTTAGTGTTCAGAACTGACAACAGTGATAATAACAAAACATCCCTAAGGCTGTGTGTCGGAAAAGAAGAGTTTTTAAAGTAACAAAATACATAACAAATCATGATAGGCAATTGTCGCCTTCAATTTCTTGAGCCCCTGTTATCGTATTTTCAGACTGCCTATTGAAATTAAGAGGAAAGACAGGATAGCTAATTGATAGCAGATAGTTTTAGGTGCAAACAAAGGCTGAAACATAATCCAATGTAGGGAGCTGCTGATTTACTGTTATGCTGGAGGTTGGCTGGTTCCCAGAGAATGTTTTTGATCTTTTGGACATCACAAACCTTGTGGAACCTGTAGGTGTAATAGCTACTTTCAAGTCAAGTTAATTTGGGAAACAGTCACATTCCTCTTTATTTTGGAACAGTTTCGGGCTGTGTCCCAACCACAAACCCGCACACAAGGCTGGCAAAAGTGCTGAGCTATGAGGGTTGAGGGTGTGTTTTGGCACTGCTTTTTTCTGCAGCAGACAAGAGATCCCTGCCCTCTTTTGCTCTTGTTTATTTCTGCTCTTCTCACATTTTACCATCTCAAGTCATGCTGCAAGGTTGTGTGCTAAGGGAAAGCTATGAAACAATCCACTTGTGGTGCTTTTTACTTGTATCGGTGGGGGGGTTTTGTTTGGGTTTTTTTGTTTGTTTGGGGTTTTTTTTGTGTATGTGTGCATGGTTTTGTTTTTCTTTTGGTTTGTGTGTGTGTGTGTTTGTGTGTGTGTGGTTTAGTTTGGTTTTTTTTTAATGCTAACAAAAACAGAAGGAATGATTAACTCAGAGCATGTTAGTGATCAAGTTTACACTGTGATCCCACAGATGTTTTCACTGGTACTTCAGAGAGGACTAACTGCAGCATAGGGGGGGTAGAGCAGGGCACAGAAACAAGTCAAAAGGGGCAGATAGTGAAAGGATCCTTTTAAATTGAATCTGTTGCTGGGGAAGATATGCCTGGAATTACATACTTAAGAGTTTTCCCTGAGGTCTGAACAGAAACACAGACACTGAGTTGTTCTGATTATTTGTAAATATTTGTGAGTCAGATGCCACCAGGAAGTCAGCAGGGAAGTCCAGAGGATAGCAAAGGAATCATGGCAGCATGGGACAGTATTTCGGGACTAGGTACTGAGTAGAAAAAAATGGAATTACAATTTGGGATTATGAGCAGTCTCCTGTTGACTGATTCCTAATGTGTTCAGGCAAGCAAGAACTGATGCCTATTCTCTGAGGATGAACAGATTTATGAGGTAAATTTCTAATTATATTTCTTCTGCTGCTGGAAACAACTCACAAAACTCAAAGAATTTAATAGCTACTTAGCCTAAAAGATTAGCACTATTACATACAGAAAAACTGACAAAGCAAGCATGACTGGCCCAAGGAAGTAGCTTCATTATTAATTTCAGTAATTATTTATGATGTTTTTGTTAAGCAGTGACAGTGCACTTAGGACTGTATACAGCCGAACAAAAAGCCCTAAGGATCATATGATGACAAGCAGGTGCTGACCATCTGCTTCTCATGTCTTCAGCAGAGGTTGAAATTGTTGACAAGAGACTCTAAGATGAAAAGGAAACTATTCATATATTCATAGAAGATATTTACTCTCTTGAAGTACTTAAATTTTTATAATACCTAATTGTCACAAAATGTGAATGCTTTCTAATAATTTGTTCTTGCAAACAGGAAGCAAAAGAGTAGTAGCTTACCAATAAATGGGACACTGAGATTTGATTCATTCAAAGGAATGAAAGACCTGAGGGTTAAGCCCAACTCCCCACAGTCATAATAGGTTCAGCCCAGTTGCCTTTTTTTACCTGAGATCTACTCATTGTTTCCTCTCCTGCGCTATACCCCTTCCAATCTTACTTCTTTTCTGTCTGCTTGCCCAGGGTTGTTGTTGCTGCTGTGCTGTAATGTGGAGGGAACTACTCTTCATCTATTGGAAAACAGTGGTATATCCAATAAATTTCCTGACCTACTCCTCATCTAGGGTACTCCTCATCTAGGGTACTCCTCATATACTAGAGCACATTGATTTTTCTAAACACTATGGTCATGACAACATTTCTTATCTTAATGGATTAGCATAGGTAAGGTCTTTGGAAGACTTGATACTGAAGGAGGGATCTGAATGACCAGAGGATCAGAACTGGAAGGAAATTCCACACTTAAAAGTATTGGCAGGAGAAATAAAGTATGAATATGGATACCAGAAACAAGTACAGAAGTTGTATTTAGACAGGATATCTGTGAAGCATAAAGGTAGGAAGACCATATTCATTCTTTACTGGCAAGGAATGAAGGACACAGTAGAACAAATAATATGTTAATATAACAAATAACTTTGTCACAGGCTCAGATGCACAGCTGAATTATCTTAGCTGGTTGAGCTATTGTATCTCAGCAGAGCCCTGGTAACTATCTGCATACTTCTCACTCACGGGAGGTGTGAAGTAACATGTGCCAGCTTAAACCTCTGCTAGGGATTTTCAGCAGGCTAAGGAGATGCAGATGGTCACATATTCAGCAGTTCTTTAAGTCATCGTAACTCAGTTGTTTCTCCAAGTCCTAAGATACACAGTTATGGTGCACCAAATTCTGTTGTTTGCTTCAGAATATGGGGGGTTGCAGATTCACTGTTCTTCTGTGTAAATGCTTAAAAAGAAATATTTTTAATTGTTTATTTATAAAAAAAAAACTTACGTCAGACCTCCTGAAACAAATATGTGGAATGGAAGCAAACATAATGAGTACTAAACAGAGAACTGCCCAATGTGTTAATCCTGTAACTGCCCTGGAGGGGCAAAACACCTCAGAGCTCTTCTGCTCAGTTGTCTGTGATGGTTTCACACCATCAGACTAATCCAGGGAGGAGCAAGCCCCAGCACTTTCATTGGCACTAGTACATTCCACATGCTTATTTACTCTGACTGTCATCAAACTAAAGATAAATCCAGCATCAATATTGCTTTTTTGAAACACCTACCAGACAAGATAAATTAAATACAAGCTGCAGCATTCTTTCTGAATTCACATAATGGGGGAATTTCAAAAACTGTAATGCTGCCTCTCTTACCAAGGATTTGTAACCCATAATTATATTGATACATGTGCCATGTCAGCAACAGCAGTGAAATTCACAGTATTTTTTATGTGAAATGTACTGTTTTATTGCATTAATTCACATTTAATGTGTACACAGTAATAACCATAAAGTATGATAACCAAAGTTATATATTTTCTTCAGAACCTTCATTTAGAGAGCTTTCAAAAGAGTCCAAGGAAATGAAAATATCAGTCAGTTTACCTGCAGGATATAGAGCCAAAGCACTATGCACTATAATTTCTTTTACAAGCAGCCCCTTTCTCACATAATGTCCTACCTTTGATAAAATACAATAGTCATAATACTTGTACATATTGTTAAAATGGCTGTGCGCAAACCCAAGACTTTAGAACTAGAGAGAAACCGCATTACTCAGAGTGGGCTGAGGAAAGGAGAACTGTACAAAAGGTATGACAACTGTATGAAGATACAAAATTCAAGAATTTTTTGTCAATAGCAGCCATAAAGCAGGGATGTCACATGCAGTTAGGAAAAGTAGCTCTTCTTGATAAGGAGCATAAGTGAATAGGCACTAAATGGAGCCAAAGTCTAGAAGTCCTCTCTCTTGAAAAGAGAAAGAGCAAGAATAGTGGGTATGGAAGATTTAAAAGAAGCAATATGATATTTTTATTGTTCTTTTGTTTAATTATACTAGCTGATCTAAACTGAATGCAAACCCTTTCTTCAGTATAAAAGGGATTAAAAAAAAAGGAGGGGGGGGAACACAATACAGTTCAAGAAACATACCCTCATTAAGCAAAGAATCAAAGATAGTTATAGCTTGTCCTGACAATGGACAAACCTTTGGTAGAGATAACACAGTAATTAATTCTTCCTTACAGACATAACATTTTTATTTGTTACCCAGTTAAATCTAATTGCACATGTACAAACCAAGTGAGCAGTTGAATAGTTAATTACTAACTGCACATAAGATTTGTACTAGGTGTAAGAGCAAGGAGCAGAAATACAGAATAGATATCACTGGAATCTGAAAGATAAAAGCAACCTCTGAGAGATTATGATTCATGAGTTGGATGGATTTACTTGGAATGACAGAAGCACGCAACATTTGATGGCAAGAAACAGGCATAATCAGAGCTGGCTTTTATCAGCTTTGGCTTGCCAGAACTTTGTGCCAGTAGCTGTCACACATCAGAAGTAAGAGTTTACATTTCTCTCTATTGCAACAAAATATACAGTAAGAAAAACAGTTTCTTGCCTTCCAACTCCTGGACATTTAAGACCGGCATAAAAAGAGAAGCTGACTTGTCACAGAAACATGAAGAGTTGCCGCCCTGATTCTGAACAAAACCAATTCTGGTATAAGAAGGTTCCACAGCAATCTCAGGTTTTCAGATACAAACTAAGTATAGTTAGATGTATAAGAAAATCACTTTCACATTACACAAGTGCCCAAATGACAGGAACTGTACCAGAATTAAATATACATTTAATCTGGAGAAAAGTTCCATGATCTGTTACTACCATTTTCACCTTTTCACTCTATAGATTTTTTTGTTGCAAATTGCAAATTTCTCTGATAACTCCACAAGCTTCAAAACTTTTCCTGTGCAGAAATCCATGGTACTGTGATGCCTGTGATGACTGAATGGTATTCCTGGTAAAATATGCAGGTGGAGGCTCATGTCCACTGGTGCAAAACATCAGAAGAAAGCACTTAGTATGAGACTGCGGGGCAATGACACAGATAAACTCCTGACCAAAGCACTGGGATCTCTTCTGCTTCCAAACAATACTCATGATTCTCTTTGGAGTTTGTTAGTCACCCTTGTGTTCAGATGATTAAATTTGTTTGTAGATGTCCTGAAGATTTTATTGACAGCTCTTCTTGCTTACATTTTAAGTGGCAAGAAGTCAAAGAGTATGAGTTGACATGATATGACAAATGGAAAAATTAAATGCACCACTGTGTAACGCTTACGCTCATCTCCTGCTCACCCCTTGGCATTTTCACTGTGTTGACACCGGAAGTCAAATGAATGGATGACATTAGGTTTTGCTAAGATATTGGTAATTTATGGCTAAATTCCTTCATAAGTACACAAATTAGCAGGGGAGGTAAAAGTTAACTAGTCAGAAGATTTGTAGAGTTTTTGATTCTCAGTGGTAATTTCATTGCAAAATATATCATGTAAGCCATAAATTTAAAACAACTATGAAGAAGGAAAGCAGATGGAATAAAAGGCTGTTTGAAAATGACCACACAGTGTGTATGTCTGCAACTACACCAAAACATAGTGTCTCTTTTAGGCATATCTGCAGATTTAGGACCTGATTCTGATCCTACTTCTACTTCAGTATACAGCAGAAAAGGAGATTCATTGAACTTATCAAAGCCACACTGGGTTAAGAAAAAAAATAAAAATTTCCAGAGTAAAATCCATCTTAAAATGTGAATGTTGATACTTACACAGTAGATAGTACAGTCAAACTGAATGCAGAGACTCTGTATGACAGGCCAGAAGGGATTTGAAAGAGTAACAGCAAGGACAAGTAGCCTATTAATAAAACTTTTTTCAAACATACCATTACTAGAAAGCCTGACAGAGAGTCACATGGGACCAATAGGCAATCAAGGTATGAAAGGAACATTCAAGGAAGATGAGGCTATTGCAGGAAAGCTAAATTAATTTATTGCTTTGGTGTTCATTACAGAAGAGAATGAGGTCCTGATATCAGCCATTCCTTATGGGAGATAAGGCTGAGGAACTGGCTCAAATTCAGGTGTCAATAGAAAAGGCTTTAGAGCAAATTGACACACTGAACAGTAAGAAGTCTCCAGGAACAGATGGTATTCACTGAAGATTTATAACAGAACCCAAATATAAAATCGCTAAATGACAAACAGTGGTGCCTAACCTATTGCCAGAGGAACAGAAGGTGGAAAATGGGACACTGATCTTTATGAAGGACTCCAGAGAGGTCTTGCATCTATAGATTGCAAGTCTGGTTTCTGCACAGGCAACATGGTAAAACTGTAATAAAAGATGAGATTAATAGACACCTGGACAAACACAATATATTGCATAATACCCAGTTTCTACTGAGGGACGATATTCCTTACAAATGTGTTTGAGTTTTAAAAACTGTCAACAAGCAGGTAGATTACAGCGGTCCTAATGCTTAATGTACTTGGATTTTTGAAAGGTTTTTTGACACATTCCCCCATTAAAGGCCTCCACAAAGTAAGCTACCAGAGGATTAATGTGAAGCTGTTGCCTTGAATTAGCAATGACTTAAAGGCAGATGACAAAGAATAGCTGTAAGTCATCAACTTTCTCAACCAACAGGTCCTCTAAATACCACTAGTTGGATCTGTTACTGTTCATCGTTCTCCTGTGCTACTTGGCAGAGGGCCTTCCTGTGATGTAAGGCAGCAAGGGCTTCTAGAGCTCACTGGAAAGAACAGTGTAATAAAATGGCAAATTAAGTCCAGTATCTGTAAGTACAGAGTAATGCATTTGGAGTAAATCAGTCCTGTTATACAAAAAAAAAAGGACTCTGAATGAACTAGCTTCATTCTGGAGAGAGATTTGCATGTTACTGGGGTTCTTTCTACAAGATCACCTGCCAGATGATGCCATCACTGATGGCAACTTGAGTGTTAGAAAAGTAGAAAGTAGAAAGTCCTAGAAAAGGGACTGAGAACAAAACAAAAAACATTTTAACCAAACTCTGATGTGTAACAGCTTTAACACTGCTTGCAGCTCTGGTGATCCTGTTTCAAAAAGCTTTCGGTAGAACTAAACACAGGCAAAGAAGGCAATAATCTTGGCAAAAAAAAAAAAAAAAAAAAACAAACAAAAAATTAAGAAAAAAAAAAAAAAAAAAAAGCCACAGATCAGGTTAGGATCATAATATGACAGAGATTTATAAAACAAAAAATTCTGTCAAGGGTGTAGGTAATGAATTGCTATTCACTGTTTTTCACAAGACTAAGAACTAAAGGACATTAAGATGGCAGTAGTTTTAAAACAAACAAAAGAAAATGCTTTTCTACACTGCATAATTGTGGAACCCATTACTTCAGGGTGGAGGCCAAAATCAAATGAAGAAAAGGATTAGATGAGTCCCTGGAGGAGAGGTTCATTAATGATTTTTAAACACAGTTCTACAGATGCTGCCTCTGTTTCAGGAAATCCAAACAACCGCTAAAAGCTGGAAAAGTATAGAAGGGGAAAAGATGCCTCTACATGCTTTGTTCTCCAAATACCTGACACTGCCTTCTGTTAGAAACCTTCACATCACCTAGAAGGGAAGGTCTTATATAGTTAAAAATTAATTGACAGTAATACAAACTGTAAAGCTTTTTTGTCCCATGTTGTTAGCAGGGTGATATTAATAGTGAACACAGATGTAACCTTAAGTCATGAATACTTACCTTTTTCTTTCCTGATTTAAAAATATAAATTTAATATGTTCCTAACTGAAGAAACATTTTAAGTTTTTGGTTTTACTTTTACTACTTCCTCTCATTTCTGCAAAAGTGTTGATGAGAACTCTTCTGCTACAAGATTGGGTTTAGCAGGTCCAGTCTTTAATTCTACAGGTCACAGAAATTTTAAAAAGAAACTAAACTGTTAAAGAGCACATCATACAGGTTTAAAAATGCCTAAAATGGGTTATGGGGGTAAATATGTGGCAGGAGCTGTATCTGTTCACAAACAGACATGGACACAATGCATAGATAAAACCAGAGATGCCAACACAACAGACAGAGCGCCAAAGAATTTACTGAAATTCCTCAAGTCTTAAAAAAACCACCTAAGAATATGTATCTTGTACACTTCCTAGTAATAAATGCTAATGAGCAAGAAACAAAGGTACTAAATTTGTGTTCTTATGTGAGTCTTATTTGCAAACTCAGATTTGATAAATGAGACAAACTGTTTCATTTTCTACCATTTGCCTCAGAGTTATGCAATTTTCCCCTGAGCCTGAAGTTCCTCTCTTAATTTGTCTGCCAGGAGGCTTTCTCTGCAACATTTCATTTGTTGAGAGCTCCTACTTAAGTTCTACCTCTCTAAAAGAAAAAAAATATATATATGCTCCAGCTTGTCCTCTATCCAGGGTGGAGATAAGGGGATAGAAAGAGAATCCTTTAATTTCTGTCAAAAACCTGTGATGTTTTGACATAACATGGACAGAAATGCAGAACTGCAGAAACAGCAAATTCCTCTAAGTGAGTATCATGGATGCAGTGTCTTCCTCAGGCAGCTTCAGACCTTGTAGGGCTGTCTTAAAACAAACAGTTCAAGTAACTCATATGAAACCTATTTACTCACTCATGGATCAAATTCTTACTTTCAGGTGGACAGAACAGTCAAGGAAAAGTAGGCTGCTTTCCTGAACTACATCTGATTAACGCAACTGGGGTAAATTTTGGCACGTGCACACAGAACCAATGTTATTGTTAGTTAAGGGCAGCTTAACTGGACTCTTAATTGGTCTGTTTCTCTCACAGAATCACAGAATGTTAGGGGTTGGAAGGGACCTCAGAAAGATCATCTAGTCCAACTCCCCTGATAGAGCAGGATCACCTAGATCAGGTCACACAGGAACGTGTCCAGGCAGATGTTGAATGTCTTCAGAGTAGGAGACTCTACAACCTCTCTGGGCAGCCCGTTCCAGTGCTCTGTCACCCTCACCATGAAAAAGTTTTTCCTTATGTTTACCCAATATCTCCTATGGCCCAGCTTGTACCCATTACTCCTTGTCCTGTCACTGGATGTTACTGAGAAGAGCCTGGCTCCATCCTCCTGACACTTGCCCTTTACATATTTATAGACATTAATAAGGTCACCCCTCAGTCCCCTCCAGACTAAAGAGACCCAGCTCTCTCAGCCTCTCCTCATAAGGGAGATGCTCCACTGCCTTAATCATCCTAGTGGCTCTGTGCTGGACTATCTCCAGTAGCTCCCTGTCTTTCTTGAACTGGGTGCCCAGAACTGGATGCAGTACACTAGGTGGGGCCTCATCACTGCAGAGTAGAGAGGGAGGAGTAGCTCCCTCAACCTACTGGCCACACTCTTCTTAATGCATCCCAGGATGCCATTGGCCTTCTTGTCCGCGAGGGAGCATTGCTGGCTCATGGCCATCGTCTTGTCCACCATGACTCCTAGATCTTTTTTCCCCAGAGGCAGTCTCCAACAGATCAGCCCCCAACCTGTACTGATACACGGGGTTGTTCTTCCCCAGATGCAGCACTTTACACTTGCCCTTGTTGAACTTCATTAAATTTCTTCCCACCCAGTTTTGCAGCCTGTCCAGGTCATGCTGGATGGTAGCACAGCCTTCTAGCATGTCAGACACTCTTCCTGGTTTTGTATCATCAGCAAACTTGCTGAGGGTACACTCTGCCCCTTCATCCAGGTCATTAGTGAATATATTGAACAGCACTGGACCCAGCACTGACCCCTGGGGAACGCCACTACCCGCAGGCCTCCAGCTAGACTCTGCTCCACTGACCACAACACTCTGGGCTCTGTCCTTAATCCAGTTTCCAATCCATCTCACCACACAACCATCCAAACTGCATTTCTTAAGCTTGGCTGCAAGGATACCATGGGAGACAGTATCAAAAGCCCTGCTGAAGTCAAGATATACCACATCCACTGCCCTCCCCTCATCTATCCAACTACTTATGCAATCATAAAAAGCTATCAGATTAGTCAAGCATGACTTCCCTTTGTTGAATCCATGTTGACTACTCATGATAACCTCCTTTCCTCAATATGCTTTGAGATGGTGGCAAGAACAAGTTGTTCCATCACTTTCCCAGGGATGGAGGTGAGCCTGACCAGCCTATAGTTACTGGGGTCCTCCTTCTTGCCCTTTTTGAAGACTGGGATGACATTGGCCTTCCTCCAGTCCTCAGGCACCTCTCCTGTTCTCCAGGATCTCTCATAGATTATGGAGAGTGGCCTAGCGATGACTTCCGCCATTTCCCTCAGCACTCACGGGTGCATCCCATCAGGGCCCATGGACTTGTGAATGTTCAGTTTGCTTAACTTCTCTCTAACCCAATTCTCCTCAACTGAGACAAAAACTTCCTTCCTCCAGACTTGCTCTGTGGTCTTATAGGACTGAAACCTCTGGTAGCTGGCCTTAGCAGTAAAGACCGAGGCAAACGTGGCATTCAGTATCTCTGCCCTCTCTCTATCCTTGGTCACCAGGGCACCCACTTCATTCAGCAACGGGCCCACATTTCCTCTAGACTTCCTTTTACTTCCAATGTACTTGAAAAAGCCTTTCTTGTTGTCCTTGACCTCCCTCGCCAGGTTTAGTTCTAAGAATGCCTTAGCTTTCCTTGTTGCATCCCTGCATCCTCTGACAACGTCTTTGTACTTTTCGCAAGTGGTCAGCCCCTCCTTCTGTGTTCTGTATACTTTCTTCTTTCACTTAAGTTTATCTAGTAGCTCCCTGCCCAACCATGCAGGTTTCCTAGCTTTCTTACTTGATTTCTTACTCTTTGGGGCGCTCTGATCTTGAGCCCAGAGGAAAAGGCACTTGAATATTAGCCAGCTTGCTTGGGCCCCCTTACAGTCTAGAGCCCTGCCCCACAGGACTTTTCCAAGCAGTTTCCTGAAGAGGCCAAAGTTATCCCTTCTGAAGTCCAGGTAGTGATCCTGCTTGTGTCCCTGTGCCTGCCACATGTGATTCTGAACTCCACCATCTCACGGTCACTGCAGCTGAGGGTGGCCCCTACTTTCACATCCTCAACCACTCCCTCTTTGTTTATTAGTACAAGGTCCAGTAGCATTCCTCTCCTTGTTGGCTCTTCAACCACCTGCGTCAAGAAGTTATTGTCATTGCACTAGAGGAACCTACTGAACTGCATGTGTCTGTGTAGTTTTCCCAGCAAATGTCAGGGTAATTGAAGTCCCCCATGACAAGCAGAGCCTGTGATTGTGAGGCAACATCCATCTGCTTGCAGAAGGCCTCATCAGCTTCCTCATCCTGATCTGGTGACCTGTACTAAACACCCACAAAAATGTCTCCCATATTAGTCTCCCCCTTAATCCTTACCCACAGGCTTTCAACTTGCACTTCATTGCCCCCCAGGGAGAGCTCAATACATTCCAGTTGCTCCCTCACATAAAGGGCAACGCCACCACCTCACCTTGCCAGCCTATCTTTCCTAAAAAGGACACAGTCATCCATGACAGTGTTCCAGTCATGCGAGCTATCCCACCATGTCTCAGTAACTGCAATGAGGCTGTGGTGCTGAGATACACAGGTCTCTAGTTCATCCTGTTTGTTCCCCAAACTGCGTGTGTTAGTCTAGAGACATTGTAGAGAAGTTCTAGTACTAGAGCACTGCCCCGCTGGTGCAAACACAGCTACAACCCCTTCCCCCTTCGAATCTAGTTTACAGCCCTGTCAATAAGCCCTGCCCCAAAATCCTTTTCCCCTCTCTGGGATAGGTGCATCCCACCTGTCCCACCTGTTGCCAGCAGACACGGTGCCATATAAAGTTCCCTGTGATCAAAGAACCCCAAATCCCAATGGTGGCACCAGCCCCTGAGCTGCGTGTTGATCAGGTGTTTCCCACCCTCTTTCAGTGTTCTTCCCTGCCACTTGAGGGATTGATGAAAACACCACCTGCACATCTGAGCCTTCAACCAGCCTCCCCAGTGCCGTGAAGTCCTTTTTAACAGCCTTTGGACTTCTCTCTGCAACCTCATCATTACCTGCCTGGAGAACTAACGAAGGGCTGCACCAGAGCAGTAACCTTCCTTTTAATATCTCTAACCCGAGCCCCAGGGAGGCAGCAGACCTCCCTGTGGGATGGGTCTGGTCGACAAATGGGCCCCTCAGAAGAGAGTTTACTACACTACTACACTACTACTACAATTACCCGCCTTTTCTTCTTAATTGAAGAAGTCATAAAATGTGGGGGTGAGTGACAAGCTGTGGGTGACTAACCAGCCGGATCCTCTGATTTGGTCTTAGAGGAAGCCTAGCTGAGAAGTTTGTATTTGGTGTGTTTTACATGATTAGATGAGGGCAATCCTAACCGCAATTTAAAAAAAAAACGGGCATAACCTGTGTGAAATTACTGTGTGATTCAAGTAGATACGGTTTGTACCTCAGGCTTCGCCTTTCTCAGAGGATCCTCAATAAAGGATAAATAGTGCTGCTGCTTGAACAATACTTGTAACTGTATAGTGTAAATGTTACATATCAACTGCACGGGCTCAATAAAACAGAGGTGAGTCTGCTATAACAAGCAATTCAATTCAGCAAAGAGCCCAAAGGTAGCAATCACCGTGCACTTCAATTCTTCAGTCCAACTGCTATGTAACAGCAACAGTACCAGGTTGCCACCAGCACATGAATGATGCCCTTCTCTCCTTATCTCTTTCTCCCCAAAACTCGCTGTGACATATAAACTATGGCATCTCACTCTGCAGAAGTTGTACAGAAGCATCTGGAAGAATAGCCAAACACTCTTATTCTATATTCTGCCTCACAAGGACTTTTCTGAAAGCTGAAACATGTATAACAGACATGAAATAAACCATGACGTTAATACAGAGAATTAGTAGAATTCTAACAGCTGAGAGAAATACGGGAGTTGCAGCTTGTTTTAGCTTATGGGAGAGCAAACCCAATCTCTAATAACACGTCTTCATTAAGCTTTAACTGTGAAAATCAGTGTAATGAAGTCCAATTTACAAACAAACAGTATGCAAAGTGCACATAGCTGTGTCCCATAAAATATAGCATCTACTATGAGATTTACACTTTGGAACTGCACACTTCACAAACATTTTTTCATTCTTGCTTGCAATTGATACCCAAGTATGCTTTCTGAATGTATTTTGGTCCCACAGAAGCATAGTGCCATGTCCTATTATATTCCACATGCAAGCAGTTAGAAGATTATATGCCAGCCACCAGCACTGTACAAGTCAAAAGTGATTTACCATGGATACATGCGCCTCTTGATGAATATTTCTAAGATTATACAGCTGTTGTTTATCAAGTATCATTTATAAAGCATTACATGACAGTAAGCTATAAAGAATGCATGTGCAAGCTTGTAAAGTGAAACATAATGCTTGGTAATTAAAAAAAATATATTCATTGTAGATTTAATTGTTGAATAGTTATGTTGATTTATATCATACAAATGGGGACTTTATGATTCACAGTGACTTAACAGACAGGGAACTTCACTGCATCACTAAAATAGGTTTATGGGGCTGAGTCGCAAAGAATGTTAAGCATCTTCATAGGGAACGAATCCTAAATTCTCTGCACTGTTGAAACTCTGCACTACTTTTGACTCCACTTGTTCACAGAGGAGCACCACTGGATTCAGTCCTACCGGACTGAGGTGACCAGTTACAGACTTGAGTTAAATCAGTTAGTAGCACCAGTCCTGTTTCTAACAGGTTGGTAATGAGACTTGCTTCAAAAAAATATTTTATCACTTAAAATGTTTTGATAACCCAACTTTCTTCAGAAACTTGCACTTTTTGTTAAAAGAAATCCTTTATAAGCAAAAGTTCAGTAGTTGGAGAGGATTAGTGACATACAGAATATAAATGGTGATTTAATAATTGTGATATATTTGTGCCTTGCCTCTGTTCCCCACTGTGAGCTGGGCTCCCCAGAGGCACGGTAACTCCCATAATGCCCATGCTACATCAAAGAAAGACACTGCTAATACCAAACCTGTGTACCATGACAGAAGCAGTGCAGTGAGCTGGCAGATCAGGGTTACCCAAGCTTAATGTTCATAAAGCTCTCGAGACAATGTGGTAGTATTTCCAATCCTTTTTTTCCCCCAAAATGAATATTTTTAGGGTTTTTATATTACTATTTTTTAAATTCTGTCTAAATTTGTGAAGGTGTTCTGGTGAAATTGCACTCCCTGACCACCTCTGACACCTCTGTGGGCAGTCCTAGCTGAGTAGCCTATGTTTATATGTGCGCGGAGATTGCCTGCCCTACCTACTCTGCAAAAAGCCTTGTTTAGTAAGTTGTCTATTTCAATGCACAGGGAACTTCAATACCAAAAGCCTGTACTCTTCGTTAATGCTACTCAGTAAATGAAAAGCAAACGTTGTTTCCTTAAAAATTTGAAGAGTGGGTCTGACAAGTGTAGTGAGCCAAGAATAATCTAATAATGCTGGATCCCAGGTGAATGTATAATTGGATGCAGTTCATCACGGTGCCTGTCTAATTTTTTTCCTCTTAAGAAAGCAGTAAAAGAAAGCCTGTTAGTTTTCTGAATGAGTGAGCAGTGGCCTTGTAAAATGTGTGTAACTGCTTGCATACACAGAAAAGTAAATATACACAGCATTCATGCATATGCTTTTGTCATGTGTTTGCACACCTGTGACTGTAGAAGGAAAATAAAGCTATATTAATCCAGGCTTAAAATTAATGCACAGTGTTTACTTACAAAATACTTATAATACAATCTAAATCTAAAATACTACCGCAGGAAGAGTGAAATTCTTGAAGAGTATATGTGTAACATTATTAGATCTTTCTTGCTTTGTCAGTTGGTAACCTACCTGCTTTTGACTGTTTAAGTTACAATGAATTCTCAGTATAGAATCTGCGTACGTGTAGTATGTATTTCACTCTATTTTTTGCCTGTTTATTTTGGAAGATTGGATGTGTATTTCTGCTCAGAGGTTTGAAAAATACCAATGCCCTGCCTTAACCCACAAACCAAATACCAAATGCAACAGGAATTTCCTACAAATGTGTTAGATGATGAATACTTGACTCTGATCTCACAGGAACACTTCCAATAGAAAAATCAGAACTACTGGAATTCAATTATTATGATAGTTCAATTAACCTCTATTGAACAGATGTAAAAATTATACCTAATTATACATGTAGCTGACTTCAGACATGGACCTCTGCCCACTGAGGACTAATGTAAGATCACCAAATTCATTTCACTTCAGACCTTTGCTCTCAGAAATGAGTACTACAGTAAGTGATTTCACCATTAAATATCCCTCTAGCACCATCATCTTTTGAAAAGTCTGTTCAGTGCTCAATTTTATACTAAGAAACTTAATGTGATATCCCCAAGTGTTATCACAGAAATTCTAAAGGAAAGGTTACTGATAAAAAGGGGGTTTTATTGTGAGCTTTGACGAATATTGCTGTAAGCCTACCTCATTTTGGCTCCACAGGCATACACCAAAGTGCATGAATTTGTACCTCCAATTTTAATACACCCTTATTATGGTGACTAGAAGATATTTGGAATTTATTGCTTTACACAAGGCCTGGTGCAAGGCCGTATTCTGAGACCTAAAGTGGTATATATAGTGTGAGATGTCCCCCTACAACATGGTATTTTCTGTCTAATGAGAAAGTATATTTCATTATGATCCAGCAAGTTCCCTAACTTATAACAGACTTTTCTTAATCCAGATATAACAAAGCTTTGTAATCAGCTATGCATATACAAATACAAATGAGAAAACATTAATGGAGACTAATGTATTCTAGGAAGATATTTTTTTTAATTACTAATATTAAAATTATTATTGCATTGTTTGTGCAATGTAATTTTTATTGCTTTCATATTAAGACTACAGAAGGAAAAATGAGCACAGGGTTTAAAGGCAGTGGCTCTTTCTCCCAAATATGTTTGGATTTACTACTGTCTTACCTATATTATTTTTTCAGTTGCTTCTCTCATTCTAGCACCATTGCATAGGGAGGAAAAGAGTGTTTTCCAGTACTCTATGACATTTATTTCTTTTTCTATCTGTTGTTGAGATTGGCTGTCCCGATCTTCTTGCTTTCTCCTTAGCTGTTTTTATTAATATCTCCATTTTCATATAGCAGCTGGTTTCCAGAGGGAATCCATGGGCTGGCATCCAGCAAGAAATATTGCTAAATATTCACCACTGTCTTCTGAGTAAGAAAGAGATTAACTGCTTTGTTGCTACTTTGTGGACACCTGTTGATGGGGAAAATATTCTGTCATGTACCTAGACTTCTTGTCAGGTGCTCTCTCACTCAGCTAACTTTTCTTCCTAACATTCTGGTAAATCATCAGCATTATCTGGAGCATATTCCCATGGAAGTTACACTGCAGATGGAAATTCTCCATTTTATTCTGCATCTTGGATTTCCAGTGCTCGTAACACTTAGTTGCTGTTGACCATAGCTTTACTACCTTTGAGGTTACTTCCTTCTTTTGGATTCCTCTGACAAATATGTTAGATAAGCAAACCAACAAGCAAAATAGGCTGGAGGGAATGGAGAGTCAGATATCCTTCTGTGACAATACTGTATCTATACAGGGTCTCATAGGTCTGCACATAGTGTCTTCTTCCTTAGAGCTGCCAGTATTTTGCTGGTAAAAGGATCTAGTCCCCTTGGTAAAATCACTTTTTGTAACACAAGTTGTTCATCTTGAGATAGAGAAAGGAAAATCTAGGTGCACAGCTTAAACTTATATCATTGGTGTAGAGTTATGGGTAAATTAAGATTCTTCAGTAGTTAATATAAAAGTGAAATGGTTTTCAGTGTTTTCTGCTATGCAGTGATCATTTTAATGAGATAGTGTTGACTAGCCCATTTTCTTTTTTATTTGTGGTTGCACTGAACACCGCACCCATGTTTACTGCAGGATAATAACCTAGTGGAAAGCCAAACAATTCCAGTTTTTGAATACTGGGAAGTATCTAATGTAATTATAGCTTCTTTTAAAACAACTAACAGCTTGGAAATATGGGAAAACTGCCGAATGGGTTACTACTTGAATACTGCTGCTACAATTCTTTTTCCTGTAATCTCTTTTAAATAACGAAACTTTGTTATTGGCATGATAATGTAGTAAGACATTAAACTTCAAGACTGTTAACAGGGAGGATATTGTCTCATATTATATATAAACTACAGTTTCTGCATTACATTTGGTAATTTACAATTATTGTCTTCTATTGTCTACAAGCAATTACACTTACAGTAAGCAGGCTGTAACAACAGTACTAAGACAGCCTTGCTTCCTATAAACTTGTATCTTACATCTTCTCCAAAATCACCCCGGCTAGCTAGGTTTCCTCTTGCACAAATCACTGTTGTTGCATCTGTAGTGGTCCCTCCCTGATCTTACTGTGTCCCACCATAACATCCTCTTATTCTTTTCAGATCATCAGTTCATCTCCTGCAAAACTTCCCTGGTGTATCCCCCAGACCATCAGCTCCCTCCTGTGCTCTCCATCTATACTTCATTTATGCTGCCAGGTGAATAAAAGTCTGCAGGGACTGGCTGGCATTTGCTGGCTGGTTAGCCATGTAGTGGGCATGTGTACTACCAGATAGCAGATCCTACATGGGCTGACTTTCCTTCCCTCAGCGACAGCACCCACCAGATCTCTGTCCTCCATCTAGGCCTGAAGTTCACAAAACTTGTAACAACTTGCATCTTTGAGACCTCTGACAAACTTCAGTGAAGATAGTCACTGGATGAAAAAATTCATGTGGAAGGAGGACTGGCAAAAATGATCAGCTTTATATGTGGAGAAAATGGAGCTAAAAGTGACTTTCACAGTTGTAAATTAAGATGTGAAACTTGAAAAGAAGAAGAAGAAGGAATTATTTTTAGTTCTTCTTTGTTATTTTTATTTCAGATGCAATGGAAACTTAAATATCCAATGCGCTCAAGATCTGGTCTCCGAAAGACTCATGACTATTATATTGCCTGCCTTTCTGCTTGGAAATTTAGGATATAAATGTCTGAAATCTTATAATTTTTTTTTCTCAGCACATTGCTGATAAGAAATTCCAAAAATATTTTCTCTGTGTAGAATTAATCCAAGTGGAGAAGACAGTACTACTAAATGAAAAAAATAGCAGTTCTCATTAATTTCTGGATGTAAAAATACAAGACAGTGGAGCTGCCTTAAGCTCCTGCAGTCCAGAAGTGATTTGGTCCACTGAGTGTTCAAAGAATGTTGTGGCTGCTTAGATTAAAACATACTGGGAAGGCAGAGAAATTTCTGGTTGCATAGTCCAGAATTTTCAAATGCAAAGAAACAGGTATTCAAATAACTTGTTTGCCCCATTATTTTGTTTGAATTTCCCTGAAAATACCTACACACAATAGCTCTCTCACACAAACAGCTTTATGCTGACACATCAGGTACTATCGCCGCTGGGTTTTTTGAGGACAAATGCATATCATAGAGCCATTTTTATATGTGGCACTTTTACTAGCATTGTCTCAGCAGAGGAACAGGATTGAATAAGGTCTGAATAAGCGTGAAAATTGAAGTGCCTCCATATTTAAAATGGTGCTCACTCATCCTTGGGCAGAGTTGAAGGAAGGCAAAGTCAGAGGAGCACGCACTGCTGGTAGTACTGTAACTGCCTATGGACAAAGACAGGATTTCTGTTTCAGACGTTAGTTACCCAGCAGAGTCCAAACAAAAGCAAATCGTCATTATAGTGTATCATTTGTGCTGCTACTGCAAGGCTTCAAAATGTTACACTGTTTCCTTGTGACTCCCTGTAAGACAACCATTATTCTATGTAATCTATATCATGATTATGTTGCCAAAGCTGCTGTACTGTAAATCTGACAGTCTGAGGGCAACTAAGACATATTTAAGTGGGATAAAAAATAACCTTTGATAAAATATGAAAGCAATGGGAATCTTCCATGATATATTGCACACAAGAATAATAAGTAACAAATTCCTTCAAAATATTCCTAGGCCAAAGTCAGGTCAGGACCTTCCTGTGCTATGGGCTGTAAAAGCATTTAGCGAATGACTGTTCTTTCCCCAAAGACTTTAGAAGATGAAGCAGTCACCTGGGGAAAAAAGAGAAGGACATAATGCCACAAGAGGAGGCAGGTTAATGGGAGACAGCAACACAACTTCCAACATAAATATTTCTTATTGAAATTATTCTTTATTGTATTTGAAAGCCAAGTGTTACAAGTTCATGCTTGTGCTTGGACCTTCTCAGATAAACAAGTTTCAGACTTACCTTGTGATCATTTTGAAATTAAAAGAGTAAATAAATTCTTTAACGAAAAAATAGTCTTATGTGCATATATAATTTCAAGAATTTTCCATGTTTTCAAGAGCTGATGACATTTTAAACAAAACTCCATTCAGATCATAAATGCCAATGATACTACCTTACAACAGGCCATAAAGAGAGAAGGTTGGTCTAAGTATGTCATGCATTCCTTCAGCTTAATTTAAATAGTGCCTTGACGATTGTATTATTTGCGTTCTTCTTACTCGGATTTTTTTTCAGTAGAAGAGGTGCTGATTTTTGTGTTAGTCAGTGGCAGGCCCAAGCAATGCCACGGTACAAAACAGTAACAAGGAGTGAAAGGGCACAGCGGAATAACGTTCATTGAAAATGAAAATGTGAGTGAAGCGGAGCAGTGGCAAAACGTGTCAGGGCAGCGGCTGCGTGTGCGAGGAGCAGAGGAGGCCCGGTGAGGAGAGCTGTCTGCAACGGGAGGGGGAGCTCGCACCGCACCGCCCCGCAGCCGGGACAGCCTCTGCCAGGGGGGCCGGGGGCTGGGGCTGCCCGTTCCCTCCCCCTGTATTGGCATCCCTGAATAGGATTCAATGCAATTTTCATATTACTCCTTATAGGAAGCTATAGCAGAACACGGCAAATTACAGTCAGATATGAGCAATGGATGAAACTCGGTAATGCTTACCAAGTCTAGCTGTCAGAGGGATATTTCCCTGAGTTAGGAAGGCACATTTTATCCCCATAGCAATAAGTCTGTTTCTTCCTGTATTTGCACAAAACCCACACACACGCGGGAAAGTACTACAGCATAAATAATAACAAATAACAACTGTGTTTATGACAACGAAGGATGCAAACTGAAAGCCTGATATACAACTAATTTAATTTAATTAGAAGACGCTGATCTCATTGGGTTGAATGAAACAGTGACAGCATGATTTTGCAAACCTTCTCAGGGCAGCTATTACCCCCTATACATCACCTCTTCTTTTTTTAATAAGCTGTTCCATGTGACTAAGAAAGTAGTCAAAGGTTAACACAGATAAATAGCTATGTTACATCTTCCCTAGATAAACAATTATGCCTAAGGTCTCAATTACAGATACCCTAGTGGTATTCTTGTTTGTTTGCTTATTTGTTTGTATTGGTTTGGAGATAATTATTTCCAAATAAGCATAAAAAAATTAAACACTTAAGATTCAGTGTGATCCTCTGAAAAGATGGCCAGAAAGCCCCTAGATGCTCAGTCTAAAAATGACTCCATGTTATGGACATTAAAGGCTTGGCATGCTGTAGGTGTTGGGTACCATGAGATGCCCTAGGTTATCTTTCCTAGAAAATCACAAGAGATCTCCAGAAGCAGACTAGAAACTATGTTTCAGACCATGAATCATGCCCCCTCATTCAGGAGTGTCTTCAGACTGCTTGTAAACCCTGGAACAGATCCTACAATGAAACAGTAACTTGCAGCAGCAATGGATCTACAGTATGTTTATCAGTCAAGCATCTGGTAAACATTCTTTCAACAAATGCCACCCACTTACAGCATATCCAAGGATATACTGAAGGACAATAGAATATAGGTTCAATTACCACTTGATTTTCTATCATGAGGTATTTGTTGCTATCCTATAAGGTCCTAGGGAAGGTAGATGCACCATGTGCATCCATGCAGCAATCAACTTGTAAAAGACTGTCGTCACAGATCCTCCTACAGAACCACAGAATCTGCCACCTACAAAGATTTTGAATGCTGTAGTCATTCCCAGGGCTCTGCTTTTAGATGGACTAAAATTATGGAGGAACACAGAGTTTCTAACTTATGGGCCAGGCCTGTTAGTTGGTCACATAGTATTTAATTTGCATGGTTGCACCTTTCTGATTTTTTCTTAGATGGACAGATTATTCACTTGTCTTTTTTTTTTTTTTTTTTTTTCTTTTCCTGTGTTTGACATGCTCACCTCTGATTCATATATTGATCCATCTTTAAAAATGTTGTCCCAGATCACCGACATAGCAGTCTTTTGCATCTGGCACCTGTGGAGGTGCAAAGTTCCTTGCCAGTTTTTGATAAATATGAAAGTTTCTCAGGAAGCATGAATCCAAAAAGAATTTTATCAGAACAGTATTGGATTGTTGAGGACTGAGTGGTCTCACATTAAAAGATGATACAGGGACCTTTGTAACACAGATTTGTTGTTCTTCTCTGATCAGAACTCTAAGCATTCACCACTGATGTGATTTACAAAGCATAACCCTTCCATTACTTGCAGGATAGACACTAGATCATACTTGTCTGAAGATGTCTAAAGCTTTGACTTATAATAGCCATTTGGATTCCTCCACTGGAACACACGGCTTGTGGGGCCAAACTGCAACACTGTGTTTCATCAGTGTGTGTGCAACTGTCCCTAGTCTTTCATCCCTTAGTGGCTGGGCTACCAAATCCTTCCAAGAAGCATACTTTGCTGCTGCATACTATCAGCAAAACTTACTTCAACTCAATATTTCTGGTATCATCTTTTTGGTGGTGCTTTGTAAAGCATCAGGCAGTGTCATCCATGTACTCTGTGAATTCCGTACCTACTGTGGTCAGCCTTAAGGATCCCTAGAAGAATTAAATAGTCCATTTTTATAGTAAAAAACTTAGGTTCCCTCATGTTTAATTTGTGACCCCCAAAAAACACTGATCTGTGCCCACTAGATGCATTAATTCCTTTAAGAGAAGATCTAGCAGAAATTTTGGAGGAATTACATGTTACCATGAGCGTATGGGACAAATCCAGAAATACAAACACAGCTTGATTTAGACATGTGTCTTGCTGTAACTTATATTTTTATTCTTTCTCCATCCAAATCAATTTTCTTCTTATTAGCTAAGTCCACAGTCCTTCAGCCAGCTCTCTATATTTATCTACCTCCAGATTTGTAAGAATGTTTCTGCCCTATACATTATTTTTCTGTAATTAAGGTTCCAGTTCATTGCCACTGACTATATGCCAGGATGATGTGATTTCTTACAAATTGGCATTGCTTTCTGCAATTTTATATCCTAACTCCTCAGAGACCTTTACAACCTTTTCCACTCCCACCAAACAGTCCTCCCATGTTCTTCGTGTTGTATTATCTGTACACTTGGTACGTGATACTCCCTGCAAATCCATCCTGGGGACAACTTCAAGGAGTAGTTCTTTTAACACAATGTACTTAATTATCTCTTCCAATTTTCTCATTATCATTGAATAAAACTCTCAGGTAACAAATGGGTTCTAACGCCTTCCTTCTTTGTCTTTTATGCATGTGCTCTTAAGTCATTACTGAGCTCAGTACAGGAGGTGTTACAATGTCAATTATACTGGTTGGATTTTTCATTAGCTTTATTTTTCCCTGTCCTTTATCAATCATTCAGAAGTCATGGCACCCATGTGTTGCTTAGTTCAGCTCCCAAGAATATAACAGAAGACCAGCTGACACAAAAAAGCCTAAAGGAGTCCCAGCTTCATATTTGTAGGTGCAGACAGTTCTATAATTTCAGCTGCCACCATCATTTATTATTGCATGATGGTCTGATTGCACCACAGCTTTATTTTTCATCTCTAAAGATAAAATATCATCTCTGTTAGCCAGTAAGCATGGCAGAAACAAAGTTCATGCTCTAAACTCTGCCCCAGACTCTATGTTCCTTCTTACCAGTGTGTTGCAGGAAAAAAAAAAGAAATTAAAAAAATTACTAGAGATTGAGTTGCTATTATTAATACCTTAGGATTTATATCATATCCTTAGGTGAATGCTGGCTGTTGCAACAAATATTTAAGTGTGGAGAAATCCCTCCAAGGTCAGTGGGTTTCTGGATTTCTCTTGTCTGCTGGATGACGTTTCAAGTCCTGCAGGATATTTTTCCTCTCTTTCAGCACGTGATTCTTTTCATTAAGGAAAGTAATTTTAAATTTTGAGTCTCAAGTATTCTGCAGTTTTATATAAACTGATGTCTCCAGACCATACAATAACAGATATCTGGGAGGCTCTTTATGTCAGTTTGTTTTAATAGCTGCTGATGCTGGCCCTAGCAGATCTGCACATCCTTTTTTCCCTGGTAAAGCTTTCTTCTGCACAGGCAATTTTGTTTTTCTCTATATACACCCAACAAATATTATCCAGCTTGGGACCCACCTAGCAATCAGAGTCCCTCATCTGACCTCTTAGGTCCATGGAAAGTAACTCAGAGCTGCAACTCCTCTAGTTTTTCATTCAGTTAATCAGCAGTCTCTCTGAGTGCATGTCTATACATGAGGCTGGCAATTAACAGCTGCTACTTTTAAGAAGACCCCAATTTCTGCTTTTACGTTTGTAAATATAAAAATATATCTCTTATAGTTTTATCCATCATATTATTGACCTTTGCCATCAGATTGTGAAATCCTTTGTGTTAAATTGTTCTTCAGTCATCTTTTTGTAAAGGATTTGCTGATTTTTTGCATAGTTTCCACTTGACTGCTGAATTCATATACAATACAGAAGTTGTCAAGGGATCTCCTGCACAAAAAGTAGGGAAATTGATGATAGACTCCTTAATGTACACACGTACAATTTCTCCTTCCTACAGCACAAACTCTTCCTACAGCAAGAGACTATGCAAAAGTTTTCAAAGTTGCATCTGGTCACAGGACGTGGCATAGTCTTTGCTTCTGTCTCAGAAACATTGCTTTAGTCCAGGGCATTTTGAAATTTTTTTTTTTGAGTTCTTTTAAAAAAAAAAAAAAAAAAAATCTTATTTTTATTTTTGAATGCCAGGTGACTTTTCAAAAAACAAATCTAGGCTGCACACCTGGAAATTGGGTAATTGTAGAAAAAATGATAAATAGAATTTGACCAGAAAATCCACTTTGAACACTCCTCCTCCCTTGCTCTATTTTCTTTCTTCTTTACAGTCTAAAGGAAGAGTCTGACTGATCTTTCATGAACTGTAGGGAAAACAGGAGAATTTTGAATAGAATTTATATAAAGTATTCAATCCCCTCCTATGAGGACTTAAGAGGCATAGCCATTTCACTTGAAGATAGGAGACAGGTATGAAAGGATTATCCAGAGTTCTTTCGATGATTTGAGAAAGGCTGCCCTACTTAACAGGATAGTTCATCTTTCTGCTGCTTGAACTGGAGGATATAAAAGAAAACGTACCCCGTGAGCCTTAGGAAGCCAGGAATTATGAGGAGTTGCAGTGGAGAGCAGCTAAGAAATCAGTAAAATGTTCCAGAAGTTCCTCCAAGCCACGAGAGGACGGAAACTTCTAAGGAGGAAAAAAAAAAGGACCTAATGTCAAACCTCTGACAGGAGCCTGAAATACAGCAACACTGACTTCAGACTCCTCTGATCTCTACATCTAACTTCTTAATGGGAGAGAGAATTAATGGAATGGAAAACCTGGGAGGAGTGCTTTCTCTGGGAGCACTAAAGGCAAGAATCACACTTGGAGGTAAGAATTAGGCACTGCTGCCATACATGCCCAACTTGCACTTACCCTCACAGCTGCTACACCGAAGTGCTGTGCAGTGCAGAATGCTGTTCATGGGCAATGGTGGTCACCCCACAGCACTCCTAATACCGTCTTACTGTGCTTTGGGCTTGCAGCACCTCTGCCTCCGGATCTTGATCTCCTTCCTTAGCTCCAAGCAAGCACCAGGAAGAAAGGTCTTCTAGGATTCCACAGGACTAGTGCGCAGGGGCAGCGCTGAAGTCCAAGCTGCCATGTGATTAAGGGAGGGCTGACCTCCTGATCCGCAGAAAGGCATTAGGAGAGTGTGACCCACAGAAGGCAGTGTAGATGGCATGGCTCTGGTAAAGGCTCTGCACCCTGGCAGTGAAATAAGCAATGTGGGAAAGGTGGCTTTAGGCATTTTAAAACAGAAAAGAGAGCAGTGCTGGAGCCTTGAAAACGGATTAAACAAGTGGAACACAGAGCTGAGTCACTCTGTATTTCTCTCTCTGTGTGCATGTGTGCATATATAGATACATATTTTTGTAAGCGTATGCGTGTATTTGAGTGAGAATATGAAAAAAAAAGAGGCGTACCATTCCAAAAGCCTTTGCAATCCTGAATTGTGAGCTGAAGCTGTCACATCATATGAAACAGACCCAGAGAACCTGTGAAGACACAGTCGTAGATATTTTAAAACTTCTCCTCAGTGTTTCGCTCACATTTGGTAGCATTTAAATCTGATATCCTTTATGATGTCGTTATTTTTTTCTTTCTTCCCCCCCCCCCCCCCCAATCCCCCAAACCAACACTAGCCTTTGGAAGCAACGTTTGATGAAAATGCAAAAAATCTTGGCTGGCAAAAGATTTTATTTTTTTATCTCCCAAAGTCATATCATTCAGCTTCATGCAGTGGAAAAAACCGCTGATGTTCTGCTGAATAAAAGAAGGATTAGGAAGATTAAAATGCGCACCGCCGGACTTCTTGAAAAAAAGGCTTGAGTATGATACTGCCTCCTGCGCAGCTTTGCCTCAAGGATCACAGCTGAAACTATTCTCATCTTTATTTTCAGGTGACTCAGAGACATCCTGAGTCCAGATCCCCCGTATTGAGTTTTTCATGAAAGTTGCAGTAAAAAGGACATTGCAAATAGAATACTGCTGATTGAATGATCACATTTGATTTTAATTATTTATTTTTGTTATTACAGCCAGATGTTGCCTCAGGAAGTTGAAACAAGGAGTCAGGAACTGACAGCTTAATAATTAAATTGGGAAAGTTGGCAGGCCTCCTGCTACTTCCTCTAATACATAGCATCTCTGAATGAAAGTGTGCAGTATCCCAGTGGCTCTCCTTCCGAACTGGCTCATCTGTTACTGGGTAATGATTTTCCGTCGAGGTAACGGCAAGGCACAGGGCCTATTACACCAGCTACATAAAGTTAAAAAGACATTATGAATAAAACGTTCGCCGTGGCTTTTACCAGCGTATCTACACAAGACTGCCTAATGCTGACACGTGTTTATTACGCTTAATAATGTTTACATAATTCTTCCTTGAGCTCATTACAGCAGTCAAAAATCTGAACAGAGTGTATTATTGCCCGTTTATCTCCCAGAGACTTTGCAGTCACTAAGCCGGAATGAATGGCAGCCCAGAGGAGGCTGAAGGCCCCGCCAGCCACCGAGCTGCGGGGATGGAAAGCTTGCCGCCGACTGCCCATCCCGACCGGAGCATCATCTCACCTCTCCTCCCTCCCGCAAGGTTTACTGGCTAGCAGGAAACCCAGCGTTTTGCAACACATGCTGCCGGGGCCGCCCGTCGTTTTTCCCGCCCCAGGTGACTGAGGGCATGGGAGGGCTGCTCCCGCCCTGGCATCGAGGCAAGAGAAGGAGACACCGCTCCGCAGGGTCTCCAAGAAGGTGCCAGGCTGGGACTTTGCTGAGAGAAAACTTCGTCCCGAGGCTGCCGGCAGCGCGGTTAACATCAGGCTGCTACCGCGGCAGCAGCTCCGGGTGGCAGGGTAAGGGCGCGGCGAAGCCCGTCCCGTGCCCCTGCCCCCTGTGGCCAGGCCGAAGGGGG
>JANVCC010000019.1:9735269-9765203 GCA_025345505.1 Todiramphus chloris collaris
GAGCGAAGTGGGGCGCGCCGCCAGCCGTTCATTCACGGCTCTGGCTGGCGCGGCCCCTGTGCCCGTGCGGGGCCGCCCTGCCGTGCCGTGCCCTGCCCTGCCGTGCCCTGCCCTGCCCCGGCCCGTGTGCGGGCGGGCGCGGAGCGGCGCGGCCGCGCTGTCAGCGCTGGGTGCCCGGGCGTCGCGGCGGGCCGCGTCCTCCCGCGGCTCTGCGGGGCTCGGGCCGGCGGCGCACGGTAATTATTTTCGTGTTTATGGGAGTAGCAGCCGTGGTTTAGCCTGGGAGCGTGGTTTAGCCTGCTCCTTGGCAGACAAAAGCGCGCCCCAGACATCGTCAGGGAGTGATGCGATCGTACAAAGTCCGGCTCGGGACCCTGACAGCTGAGAGCCGGGGCAAAATCACCCGCTCTGCCGCTGCTGCGCTGCTCTTTGCTGTCCTCGTCCCCGTCGCTCGCATAAATGAGTAGTTATTTTGTCGGGGAAAAAAAAATAATACTTGCCGTTTACAGATTCGCTTAAAACGAGCTTACTGGTCTTGGCAGCGCTTGCTGTAAAAAGTGAATTCAGAGTGTGAAAGCAGAATCCCAACGACCGTGCGCTTGGCTGAATGAAATTCCTGTGCAGAGACAAGAGCGTACGTTAGGTCTCTTTTAGCCGGCTACTTACTTCATCTCCCTGCGTGCTGAATAGTTATTTACTTCAGCAAGTCGGTGAATGGCTGGGCGGGCGTGCAGGGGAGGCTCTGCTGCCGCTTTTGGAAGGGAAATTCAGTTCCACAGCTACCGCACCTTCCTGCCTTGCTGAAGGATATTGTTCGGACTCGGTGGCACTGAGCTCCGTGGCTGGAGCAGGGATTACTTCTGGGTGAGCGAGGCTGGCTGGCAGCGTGGGGGTCCACAGGATCCCTTCTGCTGCCGGCCAGAAAACGATACATAAATTTAACAAACACGGTGTGAAGACTCGTCAGCGTGTTTGGGTGTGTTGCAGGTTCTGATACACGGGTGTAATATGAATGCTGTTTGTGCAATTTTGGTATCTTCAGAGGTACGTTGCTGTGTGTGTTTAGAGTGACAGTTTGGTCATTTGAATCTGTGGCATATTTTTGCTGGTGTTGATATTTTGCCTTTGGAATAGCATTTTAGCAAGCTGTGTGTAATGAGAAATACGAAGGGCTAAATCATTGACAATATATGTAATATGTAAAGCAGTCTAACATGCTTTGAAGAGAGACAGGGAATAATAGCAGGGATTCTGAAAGCAAAGTATTCAATGAAGTGACACAAAATGTTATTGTCCAAGGACTTCTGGATCCAAAGAATGCCTACAGGACAGTACAGCAACAGCCCAAAGAGGAAATTTACTGAGACTGCTTTTCAGCTCTTACTCTTCTTGGAAGAGCTCTCATGAGGAGGTTTAGCACGAATAGGTTAATTATGCATGACGTTATGGTTAACTGAAGGAATTGAATACCTAGTGCAAGAACCTGTGCATGTGGGAGAAACTGATGGAAGGTAAAAGTGGTATCAGTGTAAATTTAGACCAACTGTGTTGTTGTGGTAGAAGTTGCCATGTGGACATCACTTGCTTTCACTTCTGGTTATGAAGAGCTGGAAGCAAAACTGAAAAAAACACTGCTCTGAAAATAAGAGCATTGGGAGTTGGTGTGCGTTTTGTTTTTAACCAGGAAAGGTGTTTTTGATTTAAAATATTAATTAAATCTTTCCTTTATGAACCAAGCCATGGGTGAGAGCTTGATGTGTCAGCATCTCGTTTAATGATCAGAAAAGGCTGATCCTCAGCTTTTTAGGTGGGTAAGCTTTCAGCAAAATACGCATTGCTAACTGAAGGGTTGTAGGATTTGTCCTTCTGTAGTAGTTTCACAGTGTTAGTAAATGGGTGGTTACCAGTAGGATCTGCCTCTAATCTGGGTTGTCATTATTCTGTGACTAAGCATGCAAAGACTGCAAAGGCAAAGGCTGACTCCAAAGCAGGTGGTCACACTTTGGGGTACTTTGTATCTTGTCTGATTCTCTTCTGCACCGTCTTTCAGATCTGAGGACTCTTGCAGTCCATTTGCATTTTCAGGCTGATTCACTCCAGTAGCATGCTAAGTATGGCAAAGCATCTCTGTTACACTTGAAAGTTAGGTTCCCTTCTGGTAGGAGAGACACTACCAAAGACTGCTTCATTCACCATGATGCCTTCTTGGTTTCCCACTGAAGGAGTTTTATCTGTATCTGTAGTAAAAGTGATTTATTGATACTAGCTTGTTTCAGAGGTAATGGGTCTCTAGTGGGGGCAAGGTGGAGAAGGCTCAATATCCTCACATATCCATGTTTTGATAGAGGGAAATGTTTTTTTTCTTCAGGACAAAGTTCTAATTTTCCACTGCTTTGCACCCCAGGGCACAATTCTCCTAGTACGTGTTATTGGCAACAGCTGACAAAGATGCCACTCCTCAGTGGCATGCAACACAAAGTCTGGCCAGTGTCATTCAACTGTTGCAGGAAGTTATGGTGTGCTTTTTGTCATGGCTGAAGTTTCTTCTAACTCTTCTCAGCTAAGTTACTTCAGGTGTGAGGCTTTAATATGTTCTTGCCTGTTTAATAACATGTTGCTTCAGTAATATCTTGTAATGTTGAACTCTGTGGAGTTATCTGCGTTAAATCTGTTGTCTTTCAATATCATTGACTCTCCTTGTTTATATATCAGGAGGAGACAGTTATTGAAATTCACAGGTATTGTTTAGATAATCTTAATTATAATAATGGAGTCTATTACAATGAATATTGTTAAGTGCAGACTATTGTTAAAACTTAGGCAAGATACTAGGGAAAAAAATATGTCAAATTTTGCTTCGTGGTAGGTTGTGTTCTAATTTAATATTCAGTGTTATAGGAGACAATCTTTGAGTCCCAAGATACTGACGAAATGTCAGTTAAATTGTATTTCCCTCCTTCAAAGCAATGTGCAGTATTCCATTTGCAACAATCCTGGGAAATCCTTAGGTGTTGGAAGAGTCATTTAACTTTTTATTCTATGTAATCTATAGTTTAGTTCGTACTCAAGGTAGATAGATTGGAAAATGCTGAGCATGTAGGAAGTGCAGACATAAAAAACCAGAATTAGGTGCACTGGGAAAAAGCCAAATGAAGTACAGGGATGTGTAGAGAATTTGTAGAACAGACATTTACCTACAAGGAATACTTTTCTCTCTCTCTGTCTTTTTTTTTTTTTTTTTTATTTTTTATTTTCTCCTTTTCTCTTCCCAGGAACTATTCCCGTTAGTGAAAAGCACTTCAGGACATTGAATATTTAATAAAATGAGAAAGTACTTTGGTGGTTTTGGATTTATTTTCTACACCAGCCTAACTTTTCTCTACTGTTCACCTCTTTCTTATATCCTGACACAATGAGCTTATTATTGTCAGCATTTAATACAGCCATATATATTTTTGTAGCATTTTATAGCAAGTCTTTAGGATAATAGACCCTACCCTATCACACACCTCATTGATGACTTTATTTTTCAGCAATTAAGGCAAGTCTGATCAGATCAGAAATGAAATTATTTAGATATAATTACAATACATCAGTATTAATGAAATGATAAAATGCATATGAGATTAAGTTTCCCTTTTCACCAGATTTTTTTTTTTGGCTATATTTATTTTAAATATAGAGTAGCTAATTAGCATGGCACTCTGGAGGTGGTCTCTATGTAAGCTAAATGGAGAGAGTAGGATGAAGGGGAAAAAACCCCAGACGTGGAGAAGTAAAAGTGCCAGTCTTGGAGATGTTAAAAAGCTTTGCCCATGGAGTGGGTTATTAGTGAGTTCTTGTTAGACAAGTGGTGGCAAAACCCTTCTGGGTCATGTGTAAAACTTCAGACCTGAGTTGAATCCTGTGCTGATGTGCTCATTCGTGCTGGGTACAGGCAGAGCAGCCTCTCTTGGGAGAGGCTCTCTCTAGTTTCTCTTTTACTTGTCATGCAGAGCTGCAGGTTGTCTCCAGCTCCAGAGGCTGGCATGGCGAGCTGATTTACGGTGGTGTGGAGCCAGGACCACCTGCCCTTCCAGAGTTGCAGCAGGTTCAAGGAAGAGGTGCTGTTAACACTACCACCGTGCAACAGCTCTGGTGCATTTGCCATGGCTTTTCTGTCGTGGATGCAGAATGTTGCAGACACCTATGTCTGTTACTGTTATTAAATTGCTGAAGGCTTATTTGCTTTGGCTATGTCTGTAACATGCGGATTTCTGCTTATGGTATGCACATATGAATATACATGTATGTGGGTGTCGTATAAATATTTCCATGCTTATTTCTGAACGTGAAAACATATTTTGTGCTCTTGGGTGGAACTTGTGCAGCTGCTAAGGGGGCAGGTTTTGAACTTGCACAGCATAATCTTAAGGGTTGCTGCGTGTTGTTAGAGTTTTTGGCAGTCATGATTCTGGAGGTTTTAGTTCTTATCTAGGCAGATATGAAAAAGCTGCTCCCTGTGTCAACAGTATGTAGCAAAGTAATAGAAGACAAGCTTTAAATAAATGATAAATAGAATCTTTATTAAACCCATTCTTGCATATGGGGAGCATCCTACAAAGTTACATAGAAAGCTGCCTTCCTTGGGTCTCTGAATGAAACCTGATTGACTCCCTGTGAGGACATGCTTTCCACTGCCAGGCAAGCAAGATCGCTCTCAGTATCTCAGTGCAGGTAACACATCTTCCTTTTCTCACATCTCCTTCCTCTTGTATCTGTTTTGACCTACATCTGCTTACTCTCTGCAAATGCTTTGGCATTAACGTTGTCGAGTGGCATGTACTGCTCATTTCATCACTGTAATGCAGTACACCCTGTCTCAAAATAATAATTAGAAAATGTTTTTTCTTTAAGAGAGGGTATTTTAGCCCATGGTATCGGTACATGCAAATATTGTAGCATTAGATACTATGTGGAAATTTAAATTTAGCAAAAATCTCAGCTTTAAATGGTAGTATTTTCTGATTTTTCTTTCCATCTAAAGTTCAAAGAAAAGTCAAAGGAAGTTACAAATCATATGTCTTTTATTTTTTCTGGGGTCAACTGCACGTAGTTATACAGCTGCAATCTAAAACACATTCAGTTTTCTTTAGAAGTAGATATTTCTTTGTTTGGTCATTGTAAGAAATGCTGTTGCAGAGTGATCTGTGTTTAGGTGATCTGAGATGCCACTCGTGAAGCCGTGTGTTCTCCTGTTGAATCCTCTGTGCTGCTCCTCTGAGGTCACCCTCAGAAGAACTTGCTTTGAGATCAGGAAGTAAGGTAGCTGATGCTATACAGTATGTTAGGAGACCTGTAAAGCAATGCGGTATGATCCAGATGAAATATGTGAGAATCTTTGTTGCATTTTCATAAGTAGTTTAATGAGTTTTAGCTCTGAGCGGCCACCTTGCTTCAGCCGTCAGGAGATGTTAATATTTTAATAATAATAATAATTTAAAATGTTAATATTTTATCAAAAATATTTCCCTTAAAAAATTCTTCAGAGCAAGCACCAGAGTATTTTTCAGGTTTACTGTGCTGATTAGGAGGTTTACTTCTTAAAATGTGGGGTATTTCTGTCCTTTCTCATGCAGAATTTGAGATGATCCTTGTGGTTGTAAGATCATGGCTCACTTCTTTCTTTTTAAGTTTTTCACAAAGAATGTTAGCTACGTTAGCTGCTTGTTTATATTATGGTATTGCTGTCCACCCACATCACTTGCTTTCTTCTAACCCCTTATTCTTAGGGTAGGTAAATTGTAGGAATAAAAGTATATAGTGATTAAAAAGTAACAGTCAGGAGTCTTGCAGTGAGTAGTAGCATGCTGAGCTGTATTGGCAAGAGCGTGGTCATGCAGTTGAGGAGAATAACTTGTTGCTTTTGATGAGGCTGTTCCTCTACTAATGCTGTGTCTAATTTTTGGCTCCCAGTGCAAGAAAGATTGAGACAAACTGGAGAGAGCCCAGAGGAGGGCTGCTCAGGTGGTTGGGGGCTGGAGCACATGGCATGCAAGGAGATGTTGAGGGATCTGGGCTTGCCCAGAAATGAATTGCTGCCTTCTGTTTCCAGATGGAATGTTAGGGGAGAGATGCTCTTCCCTGGGGTGTACAGGGAAAGCGTGAGGTGCAGTCATCACACATTGAAATGGGGAAATGGGCATGAGGAAAAAAAAGCAATGAAAGTGATTAAGCTGTAACCTGGGGTCTGTGGAAGTTGTGGGATTTGCCCTTGGAATTTTAAAAACTTGACTGGGCAAGACTCTGAACACCTTCATCTGACTTTGAAATCAGCACTGCTTTGACTGGGAATTGGAGGACAGGGCCTCTAGAGGTCTTTTCCAGCCTAAATTATTCTGATTCTTGAAGAATTTCCCACAGAGAAAAAGAGTATCTTAAGAGTTATGCTAAATACTCTTTTTTATTGCATTTTTATAAGGGAAGAGCTATTTGTTTGTGGGATCAGAGAGAACTCTTTGTATAGCACTCATGGCCAACATCATCTAGTATTAAAATGATTTTGTAAAGAGCACGTGCAAAAGAAACAAATGTAAGCTGTCTGTGGGGCAAAGTGGTTCTGCGCCGTGCTGCTGCCACGGCTGGTTGCGGCCGTGCTGCCGGGTCTTGAGAACAGCACTGACACATCTTAGCTGTGTCGAGTGGTCATCTTTGCTGGACTTGGCTTTGGTTAGTATAGGCGAGTTCTTCACAAGTCTGGGAAGATAAGTAACACATACTACATTTCGAACGGCTGTTTAATAAAAAGTATGTTGGAGTGGTCTGGGGTTTTTTATGTTTCTGTTTGTTTTTTAATAGAATGACTAATGAAGCGCTCTGTGATTGATTGTTGACACGTCCCTTGGGCCTAATGTGATGAGAGCACTCTCTGTTGATGGGGTGCCTGCCTCACCGTTGTTAGTTGTGGCATCATGTTTGACCATTTACTTTTTGTAATAAACAGCTTGTATATAACATGTGCTGCTTTCCTCGGAGCTGTTTCGTATTTCTTAGAACTAAATTTGTGCTAAGGCAGACAAGAGCACTTCTGAACTTGGGCATCTGTGTGAGGTTGTAATGACATCACTGGAAATCCCCATAGATTTTGCCTCGACTTTGATGTTTCTTGAGTTAGCGATGACCAAATAATTTATGTTATGTGAATTTTAATTCTGCCAGCATTATTCGTTCAAGCAGTATCTCACTGAAGGAATGTGAACTTTATATATCGATGCTTGTATGTTCAAATTGGAATATTCAGTATTGGAGAACAAGTTTGTTATCCTGTACATCTGTGTGTGTGTACATGCTTATTTGTGGGAGAAGGAGGGAGGAATGTATCCACAGTAACCCCCCAAACCAATTACGGGTTTGTTTTTTTCACAAATGGCTTTTAATATCTTGTACCAGTACTTACTTTAAATACGCTAGCTGTGATTCCGGCTTAAAAGTGAAGACTCTTGTTCAGCTTTTCAGAAGGACTGTCGAACACTGTGTGTGTGTGTGTGTGTGTGTGTGT
Source organism: Todiramphus chloris collaris (assembly GCA_025345505.1). NCBI lineage: Eukaryota > Metazoa > Chordata > Aves > Coraciiformes > Alcedinidae > Todiramphus > Todiramphus chloris. Next base: position 9,742,807 of record JANVCC010000019.1, read on the forward strand.
GTGTGTGTGTATATGTGTGTGTGTGTATATATATATCAGAGGCACTGTAAGCAGATACAGCAGATACTATCAATCTTGGTGGCTGTGTTTTTTCAGTGGGCCAGATTGAGTGTGGCCTTTCTGCAGGGGTACAATGGGCTTGTATAAAAGCTTGAATGATTGCTGTCGGCGCTCTGTAGGACATGTGGACTTCAGTGGCTTTTCTCCCCAAGGGCTGCCTACCTATACAGGCCACGGGGTGGGCATTGAGGAGACACATTAAGGAGAGCAGGCGGTTGCTCAAAAGGGTAGCAGGCAGGTGATACTCTCTCTTGTACTCACAACAGGAAAGGGAAGCTGCAGCTTTTTGCTCTGGCCCTTACCGTCCTTGAGTCCTGCTTTTGTCTTTAATATTCTTAACAATATATTTTTTGTATTATTTTTTTAATTTTAGCATCGAGATTCAAGCTTTTCAACTTTAAGTCATGCTTCCAAAAGGACCTGAGGGTGACTTAGTAATCAGGAGATGCTAGTAGTTTTGAATCCCTTTTAGCTGCTGTATGTATTTAAATTGTACTCAGGATGTGTTTTCCAGCATTGTACACATATGAAAGGGAAAGAAGATTTATTTAATTTTTAAATGAAACATGAAATGCATGAGTTGTTATTGAGGAAGTATAAGAAAAAGGCCAAATATCACTCGATTCAGATCAGAAGTCTGGGAGCAGTTCTGGTGGTTTTAACAAGATTGTGATATGGAAGTAGCTTTGCTGATAGATCTGCTGTTTTATACAAAATCAAGCTGGGGTTTTTAGTTTAGTTTTACAATGAATTTTAACAACGTTAAGTATATATCTTTGATTTAGAGTATTTCCTGATTTGGGAAGCCAGTGGGGAAATGCTTTTCAAAGTAATATTATCAGTACTAAGGGCTGGCCAGGCAGAGCACTTCATTAGTTCAGCACTCATTGTTTTGTAGCGCTGCTGATGTGAGAGAGAAAAACAAATTGTCTTTTGTGGCTGCAGTTTCTGCACTCTGGTACAGTCTGTCTGAAACCAGGCAATTCTCTGCTGAAGATAAAAAAGGGCAATACAGAGCAATTCCCACCCCCCTCCTGCCTCTTGACTACTTTCTCTCTTACTGTGCTTTTCTTTTTGGGCAGGAGTGGGTTGACAGAAACAGTGCCTAGCTGGATCAAAAGGATTGGTAGAGGTCATGTTATTGAAATGATGTTTCCCTTTTTAAAAAGGGGATAGAATTTTCTTGTGTTGATGGTTGAGCAGCAAAGGTATTCGGTCTTTTTTTTCTTTTTCCAAAGCTAGGTGGAATAAACTGGGAGAAGTTAATTGCATGTGCTCAGTGTCATTGCAAACACAATTGACTGACCCCAGAATGCCTTTGGGTGCTCACGGGGAATTTGGCATGGACACCTTCTCCTCAGCTGGAACTGAGGAGAGGGTCAGTGTTGCCATTGATAGGGGTGTTAAGTAGGAAGAGGAAGAAAGGAAGCATGTCGCAAACCTGAGACACCCACATTCAGAGACTTCAGTGAAACAACGCTCTGGTTTTGGTTTCTTATTTGTGGTATTTGAGATAACATTAAGATCTTCCTTGATTTCGCCCTGACTGCCATTGTTCTGGTGATGAGTATGTTTGCCTAATTCCTTCAATATGTCATTTTGTAACTGCTTTTTCCCCTTATCCTTTCAGGATGTCAGACTGGCTTAGGTCCATGAAGACTTCCCTGGTGTTAAGCTCCCTCTGACTTCACCTCGAGTTGTTAAGAGCAAAGGTACAGTTACGGGAGGTGTGGGGGTGTGTGTGTGTAAGTTAAAATTCACTCACAGAATCCCCGGAAGGAAAGAAAGATGCTAATTACTGCCCTCTTTGCATGGCAGTCTCTGGTAGATTTCTTCCTCCAGAGCTGCTTGCTCTGTGACAGCAGGTTATCAGCAGTAGAGAAAGGGAAGTCCAAAAGAATGGAGTCACTTTGAAAGTGTAGTGAAAAGTTAATAAATAGAGAACTTACAGGGAAAATACCGATGCAGGCTGTGTCAGGTAAGCACTTGAAAAGTGAAAAGTGACCCCCTGTTGGTTTGTTCTCCTTTTAACAGATTTTTTGAAAATCTAATTGGAATCACAGTTGAACTACTGTGATAAAATGTTTTTGGTAGATAAAGTTGAAATAATACACATTTAGCAATTGTGAGTATTGCTGGAAATAGTAGGTGAATGTAGAAATGAACACAAATTCCCATTTCTTGTTTCATCCTAAGGGCAAAGTACCCTTGGTGTAAAGCCCAGGGGACCTGTATAGTCATTAGCAGATGGAGTGGGACATTAATCTTCTACCGACAAATCTGTCCCAGTACATAAAGCAGGGAGTGTCTGTTGTGAGAATTGTTAGAGGTTGTATTAAACATGATAGTATAGCTTATAATCACAGTGCCAGCCACTCTTGCTGTTCATTGCTGTGTCTTCTTGGTTCTCCGTGTCTCTGGATTTCGCTGTTTCTGTCCATGTATAATGGAGTAGTGGCAGTGTTTCTGCTTCTTGAGATGTTGGCAGAAGCTTCTTCCAACACTCTAAAAGTCTCTCTCTTGCTTTAAGGACTGGAGTATGTTAAGATATACTTTTAAGTACTTTTTTTATGCATGTATGATTTTTTTCTATGTCACTCAGTCTCATTTGGCAGTAAGCTAGGAATCAGGCATGGTTAATGAGCTATCTCAGCAGCGCATTTTTATGGGAGCATAGTTTAAGGTTGGGAGTATGTCCAGTCTCCAAACTGCCCAGTGAGCATTCTGTATTTGGAAACAAATGCCAGCTGGCAGAGGTTAAGGAGTGCATGCTTATTCTGCTCATGATAGCCAAAACATGCTCCCTGCTGTGTGCTTTTGGCAGCTTTGCACTGGCAATATGTCTCAAATGCCAGTTGTGTGTCCTCCTTTCTTCCTCGTAAGTGTATCCCATAAGGCATGATTTAGCCTAAATAAAAATGTGCCTCTGTTAGACTTGGTAACATATGGAAAGAAAGAGACTGCTTGTTTTCAAAAATCAAAGTCTTTCTGAAACACCTGTAGTCCATTATTTCCACAGTGGAAATAAAAAGATGATTGTCTTGTTTTCCTGTACTCAGTGGCAAATTGGCCTTACAGTTCTGAAGATATGATGATTTTTGTGATGCCAGTGCTTAGGCATACTACACTGAAAATTTTTTGTTACTTATTCTCAGTGAGAGTGCAGTTTGGAATTTCAGTCCTGAGGTGGCTGCATATTAAGTTTATTTGAAGCTCTAACTCTAGCTATCTGGTCAATGTATTAGTTACATTGGTGGCCAAATCAATAGGATTAGTCTGTGATCTGAACATAATCATCACCTCATATATTTCTTCCTTATTGTTGAATTGTCAATAAACATCTTAAATAAGTGTAATTTCATTGAAAATATACCTTATGTGTAGGGAGACTGACTTTTACATTCAGGTGTTGCAAATGTGCTTAGCTGAATTATTTGAAGTAGTTTTTGAGTTATTGTACAATGGATACAAGGTCTTGAGAATCTAAAGGTAAATATATCCAGTCTATATTTCTTTATCATGTTTATCTCCAGTAACAATGTAACTGGTTAAAAAAAAAAAAAAGCAGTTAAAAAACCAACCAAACAACAAAAACCAGGCAAACAAACCACTGAAGCTTTTCAATTCAATAGTTGAACAACTGCATTTAAGGTCAAGTCAACTGCAGGGTAAGTCGTGCGTAGAATTTGGGTTTAGAAATACGTGTTTAAGCCACATTTTGCTTTTTCTTTGAGATGATCTCTAACCTCCTTTGTTTGCAGCAGACGTCAATATTTCACAAGATGATAATTATCAATTTAAATGTCTTTTGCTTTTCGGAATCAATGGAATTCTGTTGAGATCTGATAAGATTTGGAAGTTTGAAAAGCAGGTTCTCTTTTCTAACATGTGTTCATTAGGAAAACATTGCTACCTTGCCAAAATCATGAGCTTTCCCAAAGTTGGGATCACATCACCACTAAGAAGGAGAGGAACAGTACCCATTGGGTAATGCTAGGTTTTTGGTGACCATGCTTCCATCTATCTGTTGAAGCCTGCCAGTGGTAGCTGACGTAATGCTCCTGTTGCCCACTCTGCTTTCACAGTAAGTAAGAACAATCTGCATTTCCTGGGAAGGAGGTAAAAAAGTGGGCCTTATTGTGACACTCTCCTCAAACCCATAAGCTTATCTTAGCATCTCTCTGGCAAAACAAGACTCAGTTCAGTTGCTTTCCGCAGCTGATCTAAAATAGTACAAGCTTCCTTGTAAGCTCTTTGTCACATCCATCATCCAGCTATATCCTGGATATCCAAGGGCATGGGCACCTATGTTCACATACCTGAACACTTCTTCATTTAGTGTGCTAGAGTGAAGTTGAGAATGAAATCTTACTGTGATCTATGTTAAAAGAGCACCACTGCACATTGGTTAAGTTACTTATGCTCTGAGTAACCAAGCCTTGGTTATGACATGCAAAAAAGGTATTTTAGAAAGTAGGTTGCAAAATCAAACCCTCAGAAGTTGTGAAATGACAGATTTATGTTATTTTTTGCTGTGGCTGTAATTGATGCAGGAATGCAGATCTTGGCAGCTGTAATGCCATCATATCCTAACCATTGTGTACCTGAATTGGATAACTGTTAGATTAACAGAGATGAGTGTGGTATGATCATGGTGTTTAGTAAATAACATGGTAGCTTTTGTGTATGAGGAAAAAAGAGCATTCAGAGAAGAATGATCACAGAATTTGATGCTAAGTTATTATATATATGTAGAAGATAAACAGAAGTGGTTCAGAATTTAATTTAGATTTAATAAAATTAAATTAAATTTAATTCAGGGTTTAACTTCCTTGTCAGCTAAATATATTTGCTTTGTATAAACTTAATGTGAATTCAGACCTGCAATAAGTAAGCACGTGTAACATGTTAGATTTCAGTGAAGTTTCTCCCATTTATGCTGGTGTTGAATTCTGCCTCTAATCAAAAAAAAGTTTTCTAAAAGTTCTGCAACACAGTTTTGTCTCAGAACAACTTTGAGGCTTGCCAGCAGTGTTATTTCTTTTGCGCATCAGCTCTAGTGATGTGCCAAAATACGGTCTTATTTTTAAACTGAAAAATAAATGAAGCCTATGTAGAAATGGAAACTTTGTTGAATGCCAGATTCTGACCACGTTACTCCCACTGTGGAAGCACTGGGACCATTTTTGCAATCTGCTCTGTTTTTATAGCATTAAGAAGTATTTCACAATGTGGGAAATACTGGAAAAAATGAGTGCAAGAAAGGCAGGAAATCTGCCAATGTCCATGTCTTTTTTAAAAAGTTATAACCAACTTGCTGAGATGTGTTTTATGCAGGTATCATATTCAACTAGACTTCAGTTGTGGCCAGCCAGCTTTCATTTCAAAAGGGTTATTCTGTTGAGAAGAGGCAGACTGAAAACTTGGGGTACCTAAATATTTTCAACATAATCATAATTTCACGATTTTGTCCTGTTTTCCTAAAACGGGCTTGGAGGCTCAGTCTGTCAGGCTTCTTTCCTTCCCGTTTTCCTTAATTTTTAGAATTTTATTTATTTTTGTCCAATGTAAGCAGAATTAAAAATATTAATTCCAGTAAGAATGGGGTTAAAACAGATGGAGGGGTTTGGGAAGGAGAAATACAGTACTCACTAAGAGATTGGTTTGCTCTTCAAACTGTCTTCATCAAGCACTAACCCTAGTAAAATAGACACAGATGTTTTGCCTCTAGGAGTGTGCAAGCAGTCAAATCCATTGAGGGCTTTGAGAAGGGGCTCTGGTGATTTTGGGCAGTTGTTGACTATCAGCTTGTGTGAGAAGGATAGAAGAGGTATGTCATGTCATCTCATCATACCACCATAGAAAGAAGGAATAAATTTGTGTTATTAATCCAGAAGACTTTCTGAGTGTATTGCACCTGAAGTCACAGCTTGGTCTTGAGCCAAAGTCTTCAGAGCAGTTAGAGAGTTCCGTGTAATCAGGCTGAGCTGTGTAAGTATGATGCACATACTAAAGGAGACAGCAGCTGCCATTATAGCATTTGGAAAGCATATTCAGCCAGGTAGCACAAATTAGCAAGAAGTCTAGTAAGACCTGAAGTGTTCATTGATTTTGATAGCTGAACAGTTGTTACTGAGAGGCCACTAGACAGCTGAGGTCCTGCTAACCCATGGCGTAAGGATAGCATATTGCTTAGCACAGTTCTTCCTGTGTTTGATGGGAAGTTGTCTGTAGACCAGTGCAGCTGGGTGGTGTTACACTCAAGATTATTATCACTGTTTCTCCATCATGATTCATGCAGAGCATTCTTAGCAGTGTACCTGCTAGGGGATGCGTAGTGTTTGAGGCTGAAGTTGATAATTTGTAGGATGGCAACACAGAGATCAGTCTGATGGACTACCCTACCAAACCTCTTCTTTCTTGGTACTGATCATTTAATCAAGTTATAATCTGCGGAACAAAAGCTCTTACATGAGACGCTAAATTCACTTTGGACAATGGAAAGTCCTTCATTGAACAGAAAATGTGTGTGATGGATTTATATTCTGAGCAGATGGTAGATTTTATATATAGGCCTCCTGCTTCATACATTTACACTGCTTTTAGGATGGAGTTGTAGTACTACTTCTACTTGCAGTTGTCTAATATTTGCTACTATTATCTCAATTCATGAGATATCTCAGTGAAGGTTGATCTTCATTTTTTATCTGAAGGGAATTAATAATCATCTAATAATCATCATCTCTAGGCTTTTTGGCTGGGCATGGTCAAATCTAGGGATCTGACTGTAGTAACCTTATTGGCAAGAGATGTACCTTGCCACAAACTGGATTTCCTTTTTCTGAAGCCTGAAATGACCTGTATCCTTGAGTTTTAGAAGAGGATGAAGATTAAGGATGTAAAAAGGCAGTTAGACACTAAGCTCCCAGAGACTGGATTTGGTACATTTCTCCTATTTTTATCTTTGCAAACCTTAATTTTTCCTTGGTGTATATGGTGGGTGTTTAAGGAGGTGGCAGAGAAGCTGCTTTCTACCGCTTGGTTCTGTAATTATAAATACACTGACTCTGGTACGAGAAACATGAGACAATAAGTCTTGGTGATAGTTAAGTTAATTCACTTTTAGAAGTTCAATAATTCATCTAAGAAGTGTCAGCAGCTGGGTCTTGTTAATGGTAAGCCTTTCATTTCTGTTAAATCAATTGTGAATAATAGGATCCTTCAAAGAAAAATGATGAAGTAAGCATTGATTTCCAAATTGTGTGTCTGATATTGGAGCATTAATAAAATCTAGAGCATGCTGGCAACTAGGACCTCATACACTGATCACCTAAGTAGCAATCAGAGAAAATCAATGATTTTTGTGTATGGTGCTAGATCTGTTAACATTTCATCTGTCGCCATTCATCATTGTGTCTATAATTTCATTTTTATAATTGTTTAGATTTTGGGGGGCTTAATAGTATGCATTGAATCAAGCGCTTACTGTCAAGCTGTTGTGAAACAGAAGTGGCATTGCCATGTTGTCTTCTATTCACTAGGTGCTTGTCTTTGTGTTTTAGGGTGTTCTATAGTAATGGTCAAAGTAACGTCTGTGTATTTTCAGATGAAGCTAAATCTTAGAGGAGTTCCAAGCCGACTTCCGAGTCCTCCGTTGTCTTTTTGTAAGCTGTGAGGAGCTGCGTTGCTCACTTCTATGTAGGCACATTCAACCCCACAGGGATGTTACAAACATCTCCAGTAATGATGGTAAAACCCTGTCAAACAGTCATAGAGAACATCCTCGAAACAGTCAGACTCATAGTGTGGCTTTTTCTGCAACATCTTCCTTTGCCTGTTCCTCAGCTACACCTCCTGGCGTTGTGTGCTTTGCTCCAGGCTGGTTTGTGTTGTTGCAGAGGGTCGTGACTATTGGGATGTGTCAGAGGAGGAGATGGATGGCCAGATTCTGTCCTTTAGTGGCTTTAATACAAAGATTTTGGTGACAGGAGCATAAGTGTGTGATCTGAGAGGGAGCAGTTGATGGTAGAAATTCCACCAAGGCACGGAGGCCATCGGCTTTTGTGGATGGGCTGTCTGCGTGCCTCGTACTGCCGGCCTCAGTCAGCCAGGGGCTGTGATGCAGTCTGAAGGTTACAGACTTGGGGGTGTGGGGTGTTGGGGGGTTTTTGTTGTAATTTTTAATTCTGTTTGAAGGCTGGGTTCAGTGGTTTGGTTTTTTGTTTGGTTTTTTTGTTTTACATCTTCTAGGCCCTGGCTTTTTCTGTCCAGTGTTGTGCTTACCAGTGATCCCATTTTATTTAAAGCTGTAGTGAGTTTGTATCGAAACCGACACACAATCAAATTTGCTTCCTATTGAAGTCAATGGGAGTTTAGGCTAAAACTGGACCAGGATTTGGCCCATAAAGCATAGCAAGAAAATTTAACAGTTATAATAAAACTCTTAAGGCAAATAAAATGTTCTAGCAGGTGTTCATAAATGTGCTTTATGCTCATAGATTCTGTTAAATGTTAATACTAAGGTCCTGCAGAAGCTGCACATAAGGACTGTGTGAAGGAAGCAAATGTCTGTTAAATGTGCTGTGCAATATTGTAGCAAAGGTGGGTGGCAGTGCAATGCCACGCTACCTATTAGACTGAAATATGAAAGCTATTAGAGATTCTGCTGAATTTTCATTTTGTGAGGGAGTAGTTTTCAAGAGAGAACATATCATATAAAAAAGCCATGTGTTGTACAAAACTGGAAACATCTTTGTCAGTGTATGCAGTTTTCTTGGATGTATGCAGAGCTTATTAGGGACAACTGCTAACATACTGTGTTAACAATACATGGAAAACAAGACAGTACTTGTGAGGAAAATAATAGCTGAAAAGCAGGGTTATTTTTTGTATAATTCATTTTCCTTGAATTTTTGTGTGGGTTTTTTTTTCTTCATGCCTTAGACAAACCCACAGCCAAAAGTCCTAACATGACCCTAAACACATTTTGAGAATAATAGGTGCTGTCAGGATTTTATATATCAATTGTTGTCTTATGCTAACTTTTAATATCTTTTTCATCCATCGCTTCACCATCAAAGCACAGTAAGGTCTATTTTAGATTTCCAGGAGCTTTCTTGCTTTCCTCCTTTCTGGCTTCCAGGGGAAGCATTTGTTGGCTTTTTTCAGCAGGTTTTGCAGCATGCCCTGAAAACTGGTAGATTGTACTGGCTTGGTTTCTTCGACCAGTTAATTTCATTAGGATTCAGGTCAAACCCACGGGACAAAAAAATATCTGTGTGTACTGGAGTCAGTTCCTAAAATGACACCATGAATGCAGCAGTCATTGTTAGAATGTGTTTTGTTGGTGTTTGATTAATTGACTGAGTTATCATCTCATCAATGCTCAGTCATTGTGTTGCAGGATAAAAGCAACCACATATTACAAAGATACTCTCTTTCCCAGTTAACTTCTTAATGTTGTGTGCTAAAAGAGAATGCATTAGCTTAGAAAACACTAGGATGGCTGAGTGAGGGAAGGTCTTTCACACGACATTTAGATCTATCAAGTTACAAGCATCGCAGCTGCCCTTGTAGCGCATGCCCCTGTCAGAATGGCTGCATAATGTCAGAAGGGCTCTTCCACTGTTGTCTTGGTCTTGTCCTCAAGTGTTTGTTCCCTGCACTGGTGGTGCTGGCATTTTTTTAGCTGATGGGAGTGGAAGTGTCTCAGAAAACTTGCTTCAGTCCTCCTTGTTGTAAAAAGGGTTGAAGCATGAAGCATGCGCTTACACCGTGACTTCACTTCTTTCGCAAACAAAACTTCAGGACTGCCAGGGTGGTGCGACCTCTAAGATTTCTCCTCTGTAGCTGTGCCGTACAAGTGTGCTTCTGAATTTTCAAAGCAAAGCTGAGGATCATCATCAGCTGGCAGACTGGGAGCTCCCACATGTCATAGTAGAGTATCTTTTCTTGTAATTCTTCTAGAGCAAGAGAAACAAGGTGGTGAAAGACTAGGAACTGCTTTTAATCAAGTGTAAAATACGTCAGTACTTCTCTTGTAAGTTGTGGCACTTCTAGAATAGTGATATTCATGCAGAACTTTTAATCCCTGCAGTACATTACAAATGCATTGTGTGAGAATTAAATGTTAATTGAGGCCATTATTTTATGAGTGGACTATTTATATAGTAAAGTTATTGGAAGTAATGGGCCATGAATGCATTTTGTTTATTAACTTCCCCAGTGCTCATTCTTCTATATCTTTTCTTATCACAGAGCAGTGGTTTTGAAATGGAGGGCTCTCCAATGACATTAAGCCCTGAAACATATAATGCATGTTACTTATAAATGATGTGTTTTGTTGATTTCAAGATACGTGACCGCATACAGCCAAATCCTTTGGAAGATTGAGCTTTCAGGTAACTTTCTACCCAAGGAAAAAAGTAAAAACAGAGAAGGAAAGGAAACCTTTTCCCTTTGTTTTCAAGTACTTAAATGATCTTCTCCATTCTAAAGATGTGAAACTAGGGTAAGGAAAATGATTTACTTTGTCTGTGGTTATGAAGGGAAGTCTGGCAGACAAGGAAATTAAATTGAGATCCCCTAAATGTCAGACCAGCTCCATAACTACTAGAATGTCCTTCCTTTCTTTTCTAAAATGTCTGTCAGAAATGTATAGTAAGGTTTAGATTTTGTAGGATTTCCATAGGACAACTGCTCTGTGGCCCTGAGGGAGTGAATACTCACAATTTGTATAAATTCATCACCCTTTGAAGTTGAGAGTACTGTATCTGTTATTAAATCTGGAAAAAAGACAGTGTCAAGCCAAGATACTTGTAATAATATTTTGGATTTCCTTCTCTAATTGTTTAATGGAATTAATATGAACATTTTAGCTATAAAGTTGGACAGCTGCAGCAGGATGTGATTTAACTGGCTCTTCTTTCAACGCATTCTGGCAAACTTTACAATATGCAATGTTATAAAAGTCCTGTTTATCTGTCACGTCGCCTTCCTGCACTTCCTTCATTTCCAGTTGTTTATCCATTGTTTTTTTAAAAGACCAAGTTCAAATTTCTCCTCAGTTCTTGGTTGCGATAAAATGCAGTGCAAGGCAAGAAGCTTGCATGCTGCCCTCCCTCTCATCAAAGATGCTGGGTCATGTTTATGAGCGGTGGTTACCTGATGAACTGCAGCACTAAGTGATGTAGGGTGTAACTAGACTGCCTGTCTGGTTGTCACATGTTCTCATGGTTTCCTGTATCTGCTGGGAGAGTTGGTTTTGCAGTTCTGTCTTCTGCTTGTTGCATCCAAACTTCCTTTCAAATACGTCTGTCCAATAAGGAAAGCATGAGGAAGCTGCCTACAGATCCATGCTAAACTCTCGTTTTCTAGTAGAAGCTGTTTTGTTGTTTCATGGGTGGGTTGGTTTGTTTGTTTGTTTTTCCTGCTTTGTGCTTGTCAACTATTGTAAGCATTTATTGTTCTTCACGTCACAGTACATTTAGGCTCTGGACTTTTGCGCATTGCCAAATGAACACAGCAGAAAGAGCCAACCGCTTTAAAAAGGGGAAGTATTGTGTTTATATAATAATTATATGATAATAATATAGAGTATATGACAGTCTAATGAGGTTTAAATACTACTGGGTTGACCTGGCAATCTATAGTGCTTGCCACAGCATGGCCACTGCCTTGCACACGTTGTTTTGTGCTATTCTGGAGGCAGCTGCTAGGAAACCCATCATCATGGCAAGCTCCTGAGGACCTCACTTGCTGCATGTGCCAGCAGGACTGTGCCAAACATTAATTTCTGTCTCAACAACTGGGACTGGTTTGCACACTCTAATCAATTGCAAAATTGAGTATTGTCTATTCTCTTATAAGCTGCTTCTTTCTTCCCCTTGGTGTGGTGTCCAGAGTTCCTTAGCTGGGAAAGCTTATGGGGCTTTTGCAGGCCACCAGGTTCAGAGTTTAGAGACAGATGTCAATAGCAAGCAAAGAACTGTGATAAATGATAAAAAAAAACCCCCAAACACACATGGGAGTCCTGAATGAAGTAAAGATTAAAGTAATTTATTCTGGATGATTTTAACAAAAAGGCAGCTCTTACAATTTTAAAAGAATACCTTATAAAGTCATCTTCTAAAGATAAAAGCTATCAAGTGCAAAACTATGATATTACATCAGATACCATTTACTGTGGTTTCTTAATGTCCTTGTGTTTTTTAGTTTTGCATTTATTAAATATTTAGAAGTTCAACTGTGGATATTTTAAATCAAAATCAGAAATTTCTCACAAAATGGGTGATTACATCATTTACACATTTATATTGTAAGACATTTTAACGATATAAGCATTTTTTCATTTAGACAGCAACCATAATAAATTGAAATAAAATCCAGCTTTGATTGATGCTCTCTGTGTCATGTACAGGGCAAGTCCCATCTATTAAATGTGGTTTGCCAAGGCAGCAATATTAGTAGCATTTGAATGTTTTTCTTATTAAGGAGAAAAATGGTCAGCAACATCAATAGCATCTGCTCCAAAGACCATGGTAAATGGAAACTGCCTGCAGCACATCTGAATTCTGCACTGTATTTGGGATGAAGGTACGATGCAGGCAGTGAGATTTTTTTTTTTTTTGAAAATTAGCATAGACTATTACAGTTCTTAGGATGAAAGAGAGAGGCTGATTACAACATAATGGAGTGTACCATATTCATCTCTTTGAAATATGACCTCACTCGGCCTTTTCCATTTTACAATCAATTCTCTCATTCCCTTAATGAACCTGTGCGTTCATGAGTCTTCCTTGGAAGTATGCACATGAAGTATTGCAGTAGCAGAGAGTCATTGTCTGACAAGCAAGTGCAGGTAAAGTGTCTCTCTTGTAGTCTTGTTCAATAACATTATGGACTGCTAATGCATCGCATCAGGTTCCGTAGTGTTTTGTTAAAAAATATGCAATCCTATTTATCTCAGTTGTTCATAGTTTCTCTAAAATGGTAGTTTCAGAAAAGTGGTTCAACATCATCTGGCTTTATTTCTTCAAAACAGTACGTATGTGTTAGAGATGAGCTATCAGAAAGGAACTCTTACGAAGTCAGTGCTCTGTTATCAGGTACTGAAACTGAATAAACCGTAGTATTATGTTAAAGGAAGAGAAGAAGGGCTCTTTGAGAAAAGCATTTAAAGTTACATAGAGAACTGCTGGAGGTACTATAATTTGGAAGATGTAGTTTTTAAAGGATCAAATACCTAGTATGTGACTTCTGTATCTATTAGCTTCTTTTGGGTATCGATGTGGTTAGGTGTTATAAGAGAATACTGTTAATACTGTTATACTGTATGCTCTATTTATATATTTCTGTGTGTCTTTATGTGTATTTATGGATGTATTTTTAATATAAATTGTTTAGCTGTAAACTAATACTATTTCATATAGCCATAACTAATATAGAAACAATTTATATATGGTTGAAATACACGTATGTGTATATTTATGTAGCTTTATTATCAGCCCGGAGCTGGTAACTGCCTGTTGACCTTTTCAACTTGCTACAAAATGCAAAGGCACCCACTGGGTGATACTCATAAATACAAACCAACCTGGATGGTATCCAGGATCAGACTACAAGCATAGAGCCTGTTGTGTTCACCCCTGGGAAATCAAGAGAGCAGAGAATGTGGGACAGACTCCCTTGTACCCTAATCTCAGTCTACTCAGAGAGCTGCCAGGAAAGCTGAGCCTTACTGGGAACTATCCAGGAGAGTTGGCAAAACCTGATGGAAAAACATTGAGATTAAACCACAAGCAGAGTAAACCAAACAGAAAATTTGCAGAAGCCTGAAAACTTTTTTAATGTCCGTTTCATTGAAATTCTAATCAGTTGATGTATCACGACCAGCACTGATTTGATAAAAATGACCATGAAATAAAGATTGAGCTTAGAGAGAAGAAAGAGTCCTGTCTATATGTCAAACAGATAATTCATCATGTTAGAAAGCAGTGTTTCATTTTGGTTGGGCCAGGGTCCTAAAGTGTGAAAATTGAATTGAACAGGAGACCTGTTCTGGTCATGAGCTGTACAGTAGGTACAAGTTTAATTTTATAAAACATAAGATAGAAAAGTCCCTCAAATTAGGCCTATTAAAATATTTTTATTACTTTAGAAGAAAAGCAACCTTTGCAAATGTAACCCCTGCTCTTCTTAGATCCTATCTTACACTTTCAATGAGACGTTTGATCCCAAGCAGTATGGTCCAAATTCTATTAATTGCAAACACATTAATGGTCGCTTTTTCACTTCACTCGTCTCCCTTAATCTGTGCTATAGAACTATGGATCTTGTTAGTTTTTAGTAGTTTCTTTAGTTTGGATTAGTGTAGCTGACTCCATGCAGGTGGAATCAGCTTTTTATTTCCCCTTTTTTTTTTTTTTTAATGGAAAACTTACTTGGAAGCACTCCATCCTTGTTTTGTTGGTTTGTTTCATTAAAGAAACCTGCAGTATGCTGTCAGGATGTTTCATTGTGATAGGAATTCATCTGTAATATTAGGGTTTAGCTGAAAAATGACAATTTGCGTGGGGGTGGGAGTGTTTTGGTTTTTTAAATGTGAGAAAAGAAAAACATGCTAACATTACCATTTTTGTTATCTGGGGGATTAGGGCCAGGATGTTTGAAAATTTCGATTTAATCCATCCAGTTCATTGCCAGTTCTTTTTTCCACAGTTGACATTACCTGCACAAGAGTGAGACTTGTACCAAGCAAAGAACTTGGTGGTACAGAGTGTGCTTTTACTTGGAGATGTCCCAAGAAGCCTGACTCATTCACTGTGTGTGGGAGAACCTGCGCTAGTACATTGACCATCGCCTGTTTTCGGACGTACACTCTGCTTGTGATATTTCTGTAATGTCTCATCATCTTCATTACCTCATCCTTCACGTAGCATACACACTCCTTTGTTTTCAGCCGGAGCTCTGCATCTCCTGTGTGGCTGGAGCCCCCTTCAGAAGGCATATATTCAGTGGGGGTATTTATGTGTGTGCTTGGTGATTAGACCAAAGGCTCAGCTGATGTCAGTGGCATTGAATGTGCATTTAGCTGAGGCTTTCCATGAATAGGAATGGGTTTGTCCTGAAATGCCTTTGAGTAATGAGGAATGAAATGGTCTGTTCCATACTATATTGTACACTCTTCAGAGGACTTGAGGATATTTTTTTTTAACCTGTGTTAGTGATGAAAAAAATGAACTGTTTGCTTGCCTGCATCTGATCAGAACTGTATTGTAGAAGGTCCTCACAAAAGAAGCAGTATCTCTGTCCTGAATGTCAGATGTGTGAGAGGACAGCTTGCTAGGAGGGCAGCTGGAAAGCCTGACCCACATCCTGGTGAGTGATTTGTTACCTGCTATCATTAAGCAGACTTACAGAGGCTTTTGGTTAAGATCTATCTTTCAGAAGGTTCATGTATGCTTAGATAATTCACATTTTGTATTTAGTAGATATCAGGGAAAAAGGAACCATTATTTCAGGAGGAATGTTAACAAATATGTTCAAGAGTCAGTTGGACAAAGACTCACTTGTTCTGAATTATCTATTAATCATCTTTTTACTCTCCATCCAATTGAAAATATGGTCCTTTTAATCTCCAACATTTTTTAACTTGAGATTAAACCAAAAAGCTCTATTTGTTTTATTACTTGCTTTCTGATGTTTGAGTTCATAACGAACAGGTATTTTCAAGTTTTTACCCTGAAGGCATAAGTCTGAGAAACTTGCTTAATTTTTAAGTGAAGGATGTGATGGTTAAGTTGTAGTGGTATAACAAAAACTGCAGACTGTGAAATCGGCAGACGGTTGGCAATTCATTAAATAAAAGTCTGAAGGAACATCTATGGTTGTGAGGTGGTAGTACAATGAAGAAAGGAAGCTACATGCCTGCAGTCCATCTCACTTTCACATTCAGTGTTTACTATATTGATCCACTCTACAGAAGAAATAACGTACCATTCTTTTTCTAATATATTTAAGTCAGAATTGCTTAAGCATTTTATGATTGCATGGTCTACATCTTAAGTTACTGGATTGCTTTGCTTCCCAGTTTCAGTAATATTTGTGGTGTGTTACCTACTCTTTTCTGGTACTTAAAGCTTTTGCTGATAATAAGTACTAGGAAGGTGAAATGTATTGCCTCCTTGGATGTATTCCTATGCTGTGTTAAGAAAGAACTCTGTAAAGCAAAAATAGCATTGATCGTCATAGCTATAAACACAGATAGAAATGGCCATCTGATACTGTGCTTATAGAAAAAAGGTATTTCTGAATCATTGATTCTGCTGGTTTTAGATGGAGACATAATAGCTGAAATAAACAAGGAGTAACTGTTTTTAAAAACATGGAAGAAATTCCCTCTTCAAAAAGAGACAAAAAACCAGTGAGAATGGAGTCTAAACGTAGCACTTGCTGCTGTAAAATTATGTCTGACCCGCTGGAGCAATTTCTTACTGAAAGGCTGACTGCAACCTCATGTATCAAAGAACTTTCTAAAATCCCAGGAATGGAAGTGCTTGCTTTATACATCTGAGGTACATTTGTGAGCTGACGTTTAAATGGATACAGGTTTTGCAGGGGATACATGTGAGCTCTTAGAAGCATTGCTGTTGGCAGGCTCTTGTGGTTAGAGGAGTGCCTTTTGGGACAAATGCTTTTTCAGTGAGAGGAGGGAATTTCACTAGTGTGTAGTATTTCTGGCTGGATTGTTGCCGCACTTTTTGATTGCCCAACTAAGGACTGAGAAGAAAGAAAATTTATCAGTTGGTGGTAGTGGCAGCAGCCAGACAGGCTTAGTGAAATATTGTGAGAATTTGATGATTGACATCAAAGCAGAACTTCTCCTGTTCTTGGTTATATTGCTACTGTTTGAAAGAGCTTTTTTGGATCACAGGATGTCTGTCGCCCTTTTCCATTCAGAGGAGAATTTTCCTATGAAGAAGAGGCAAAGCAAGGTACACAAGGTGACACTATAATAGATGAGGTCCTGTTGTGAGTGTTTCTACATCTAGAACCAATGAAGGAGGTCAGGTACAGCTAAATAGGATACAGGTACAACTAGAAGTAAACCAGACTGTGAGAAGACATTAATGGGTATAATTTTTTTCCTAGACTTTCAAAAATTCCTCATCCCAAACTGCTACCCTGCAAGAAATGCTTAAGAATATCAAATGGAGAGGCATGAGACAGACTTACTGGAACTGTCCCTTCTGCAGGAGTTGCGGCGTAATGTAACTCGGGCTTACACTGTCTTCTAGGATGGGTGTCATGCTCAGAGACACTTGGTCATCACAGAAGATTAACGAGAAGATGCAGCAATATGAGTACTGGGCTGAATGTTATTAATGTTACTGTTATAGAATCATCCTAAAAGATGAGTAAAGAGATGGTAGAATGTGTTGGTGTTTAAAAAAAAATGAATTGGAGGAAGTCTGAGGAACTGTAGGGGGTATCTAGCAGAGCTTAGGGAATAGGCACTGTGATGGCAGATGAAACTTTGCAGCTGACAAATCCAAGTAAAATCTTTCGAGTACATAATTTGACCTAATTGCCTGTTACTGAGTATAAAATTAACTACATTTACTGCAGGGGAAAACAAGCTAACAAGTTAGGCTTTTGTCTGGCTCTTAAAAAAAAAAACCAAACCAAAAAGATGATATTAACAAAAATAAATTTATAAATAGAGTAGCAGTAATTTCTGGTTAGTAGTTACTGTTGGTTTACATCAAGATGCTTTATAATAGGAATTCTTTTTGTCTCCCTGTGAAAAAAATGTCAAAATAAGAGAAGGACTGCAGGATGGGCAGAAGTGATTTGTGGCATTGTAAGGAATTTATTGTGATTTGATACTGAAAGAAACAGAACCAGCTTAGTTAGGTTAGAGGATGAACACTCAGTGTGTGGGGTGGGTATAAATAAATCACTCACTTCAACTTGCAACAAGAACAAAGAATTACATTGAAAGGCAATAAATGGAGATAACTGATTGAAACAGAGGGGTTTTTTTATACAATACATAATTAACTTTGGGAACTGGTAGCAAACTAGGTCTTGGTCTAAATGCATGAATTTAAAAAGGAAAACTGCTATTTACATAGCTGATTAGAACATCTGCATTAGCAGAAGTTAGGATAAACACCCCCTCCAACCTCGATGTTTTAAGGAATAGTTATAGGAAAAAACCAAGTTTACTATGGGCATTCTATATTTGCACATTACAGTAATACCTTTGTTCTCTGTGGTACTAGTCACTGTTAGGGCTAGAGCTTATGTTAGACCACAGATCTCCTTAGTCTGACTGCCCATTTTGATTGTTGCTTTTTTTTTCAGGATTCTTACATTTTTATGCACCTCCAGTGTAGCAGAAAGTATATAATTAGTCTGTGAATACTGAAGTCTCAAGATTCTAGTACTTTAGAAAGAAAGGAAAAAAAAAAAAAACCCAAAACCAAAACACAAACAAAAAAAAAAAAAAAAAAACAAAAACCCAAACCAACCAACCAACCAAAAAAACCCAAACCAACCTACCATTTTTTTGGGGTGTTTATTCACGGAAGAGGAATTGTTTCTGAATAAAGGAAGTCTCCAGTAGGTATCTAGTGATATGTTACTTATATAGTTGAGAGTGTATTCATGGAATTGCCCTCACGAAAAGCAGATTTTGAGTCATACCAAATAGTATGTTCAGTCAAGGATTCACTACACAGTTGTTGAAAGTATGTTCCAGGATGGAGTGTGTACTTGAACGTATTCATGTATTTTTAAGGTTTTTTTCCTTCATAAGAAAACTGACACAGATTTGGAAGAGCTTTAAATCCTGGGCTATGGTGTGGTTTATGTATTCTGAAAAAAAAGTAAATATGTGGAACTTATTCATGTCCACTAGCTGTTATGAATATATGTGCTTCTCCCAGAGCAATGAGCACAAGCAGCTCCTGCCCATTCACAAATATCTTATTCTTTCTATATGTAATGGGACTCCAAAGACATTCCTGTTCTTGTGGCCAGGGCTGCATTTGCAGTGAAACTGTATATATTGTGCAGTGTGTAGTTATAGTTTACGATATTTGTTTTTGTTAGGGTCTCTTCTGGGTAATCAGCATTTCAACCCCAACTCCCTTTCTTTGGAGAATGCAATCCTTGTACAGAAGAATGTGACTTTTTTCATGAAGATAAAGCAGTGGAGTCACAAATTATTGTGCTAAAACTGATGTGGAGATTTGTGCAGGATAGAAGTGGAGGTATATGTCCTCCCTGAACATAATGCTCCCCAATATTGCTTGGTGGCTTTTCATCGTGTCCTGTGGTTGCAGCTTTTTGTGCGTTGGAAGATCTTGCATTTATACAAGGTGACACTAATTGCTGTGCAGACAGCCTGCCTTAAATACATGTACCACTTTGATCTTGAAAATAAGTAGGAATTAGCTGGTAATGAGGTCTTCTGCTTATTCATCACAAGGGCTGGCTTTTCAACTTGCGTATGAAATCCAAGTCTGACTTCAATTTGTAAACTGCTGTTTTCCTGTCATGTGTTCATGAATAATTATAGAATGTGCCTTACTGCAGAGAGGCTTTGGCTGGACCTAGACCCTGGTGCTGATCAGCTTTAGCAGCTTGCTTTGTGAACTTCAGTCCTTTAGGTACACTGGCTGCCTTGAACTTGTTCACATGTGGGCTTCTACCTTCAGAATGTGACAGTAGGTGAAGAGCTGTGAAAAACGAAGAATGCTATCTCAAAAGATTATGGTGAAAATTCTCCCATGTGCATGTGTAACTTCTTTTAGCATTAAGGGGAACTAAGTGCTCACACTGAGGATAGAGTAGAGCCTTTTGTTAATATTAAAGAGCCAATCAACGGAGAATTTTTTTATCGAGAAAGCCTCCTGCTGCTTCCAAAGAAGTTCCCATTGCAAAGCACAATGATAAATAATCTTACTTCTTTGGTTATTGTGTTACCAAGGGGTATTGTTTTGTACTGTTGCACTCAGAGAGACTCATGAAATTCATCTCTGTTTGATTAGATGGTCCAGTAACGCTGTGAAAGGCGATGTGCTGGGCTGGTTCTTCACAGACTCAAGCCTCAAATGCTCTAGGCAGGTAGTTTTCCAGAATGTGTCACTCTGACTTGCCACTGCGGCTCCTGAGCAGGAAGAGTAGAGAGGGCTGGGCTTCACAGGGGGTGTAAATATAGCAGGCATGTGATATCTGACGGATCTTCCTAGTAAGTACACTGATTCCTGCCTCATTTTACATACTGTATGTAAGGATTAAAATTTCTTTTGCTTACTGTGCATTTACAGAAGGTGCTGTAGCAGTTATGTGAGATGCTGTTTTGTCTTTGAATTGTAGTATTTCTTTTTTCCCCCTACAAACTTGTTTAAAAAAGCTTTTTGAAAATCGTGCTCTCTGTGAACAGACAGAAATGGATTTTAAATAATGGGTTTTTATTGGCATATGATTTTATTTTCAAGAACTCAGGCATACTACTGAGGATTTCACCTCCAACAACTTAAATTTTTCTTAAACTTAAAAATACTGGGGGGGAGAGGCAGTTTGTGAGGGTGCTTTTTCCTTCTTTTTTGAGGAAATTTCAGTGAAAATCACTACCTACTGATGCTGTTTGGTGAAAGAATTGGATATATTATGCCAGAAAGAGGAACTGCTTGATGAACTGGAAAGAAATGAAACTGTAAGGGTGATGTCACAGTAGGAATATAGAGCCTCTTCCAAAGCATTTACACATGAAATTAATGCTGACCTCATGCATTCCTCATTGGTTTTAACAGAACTAATAAAGAACTTGGCTAAGCCTGTGTTTAAATGCTTTACTGGTGGTGGCCATAGCAAGTGATTTTTCATGGTAGAGTACTACAGGCCTAAAATGTAGGTCTTATTAATGCAACTTTTCTGATTAGAACACGATGGATGTGGAACGAAGGGGAGGAAAGTGCTTATAAGAACTTAAAATTCAGGTAGTGCCAGGTGAGCACTTTGGTGCTGGGCAGAGGTTGCAGTCCAGGGACTGGAGCAGGTACTGGTGCAGTCCTGCCTTGCACTGGGGTACCCCTCTGCAGTCACGCAGCTACGCTCTTCAGCCTGTGGCTTCCAACAGAGAGACCTAGGACAAAATGCAGTGTCATTTTTGGTCAGGCTGAGATGTAACAGGACCTTCTGAAGGTGGGAGTCTTGCTTGGAAAGCTTTAGAAGCTCACAGGTTAGGCAAATGAGGCATCAGTCTTACCGAAAGAGGGGAAAACAGGAAGGGAATAAAGCAGCTGGAAAGCCTTGGCACGATGGAGTGGTGCCCAGGGACCCTTCCTGCAGGAGAGTCAACATTGTGATAAATGGTGTCAAAATTGGTGTCGGTGGTGTGGTGAGGCATGCCGGGAGAGTCACTAATGTAGATAAGCTGTGGGAAAGTACTGAACCAACAGAAGCAGGAACGAAACAAAGTTTACACGTGCTCATCATTTGTCTAGCCACAACATTTGTGGCCCAGATGGATCTTATAAGGACAAGGAGATGAGGTGGAGGTCTGGTGAAGGACGAAACCAGTGAGGAAGACTACAACCTTCATTGTGGACGACCACCAGAGAGACCACCAGGACAGGGAATGCATGAGCTAAAGCGGGAACGCCCCTTCCAAACCACTTAATTACAATGACCCTCCCTCTTCTTGGAATGACTATGAATATGTATTAGGATAAAAAGTATAAAAGAGGATCTGTTGTTGTGTCCTGTGTGGGTGTTGGTAGAGCGAAGACTCCCCGCGCACCCAGCGCTGTTTACTTGCCTTTTATTAACCCCATATAATAAACATAACCGTTACTAGTTAAGGGATGGAATCTTTATTCATAACAAAATCCATGGGCTCTGGCCCATCTGCAGGAACGTCAACATGCATGGGCCCTGGCCCATCTGCAGGAACGTCAGCTTCCATGGGCTCTGGCCCATCTGCAGGAATGTCAACATGCATGGGCTCTGGCCCATCTGCAGTAATGTCAATCTCCATGGGCTCTGGCCCATCTGCAGGAATGTCAACATGCATGGGCTCTGGCCCATCTGCAGTAATGTCAATCTCCATGGGCTCTGGCCTATCTGCAGGAATGTCAATCTCCATGGCTCTGGCCCATCTGCAGGAATGTCAGCCTCTATGGGCTCTGGCCGATCTGCAGGAAAGTCAACATTCATGGGCTCTGGCCCATCTGCAGGAATGTCAGCCTCTATGGGCTCTGGCCCATCTGCAGGAACGTCAACTTCCATGGGCTCTGGCCCATCTGCAGGAGTGTCAACTTCCA